>JAOXYM010000017.1:8687826-8700531 GCA_028567055.1 Leptatherina wallacei
TACCCCCCCCCCCCCCCCCCTTTTTCTTTTTTAAGTTATCAATTTGCTTTGCTGAAGGAAAATATATATATTTCGTTCAATAAATTAACTTTTATTTCATTAACCAGCGGGGTTGTGCTGACCTCTAAACACAATGGCCTACCTCCTGAAAGGGGAAGTGCCACTGATGCAGTATCGTCCTTTGGAAAACTTTGAAGAAATGTGTGTTGTTCCCCGTCTGTAGATTTACAAATAGCGCATGTTCCTTGTGGTTTCCTGGCATTGGCAGCAACACCGGCAACTGACTCCACACCATAAAACTTGATTTCTCTTACTTCTGCTGGCTTCACCTTTATTGTTTATTGAGCAGGTCACGCTGGTAATGCCCAGCCAAACTGCGCCCTCCCCATTTTAAAAAGCACTGTAGCAACATATGAACATGATTCACCAAGTCCACTAATAATAGTATATTTTCAACATCATTGTGAGTAGGGCATATAGGCCACCTTCCCATGTTCATATATCCGAAGTCATTACTTCTGTATTAGTTTTTTTTTTATGGATATGAATGGAATGTCATTCTTTCAGTCCTATAGCCTCTAACTTCGTTTCTTATCGTTTTCTAACCTTGACACTGAGATTATCAATATAACTGAAGACATTGTGGTTAATTTTCTATTTTTTTTAAAAACTGATGGAGAAAACTCAAAACTATGAGAACCAGTTACACACTCTTTTATGGACACCTGTATGATGCAGGGTTTGTTCTCACTGGCAAACCGGAGACTACCGGAAGTTACGTAGTTGCGCCTGCCCATTGTTCACGTGTGATGACCGTTAGATAATGGGGGAAAGAATAAGAAAATTTTGATACCAATAACAATTAGCTATATTTAATGTAATTTAAAAACTATAGAGTTGTAACTAAAAGAAAAAAAAGAAGAGAAGAGAAAGAAAAGTCGTTACTGCGTTATGAGTTACGTACTTCCTGCTTTCATTTCCTTAGCGGCGTGCTAGCTGTTAGCCATTTAGTCTGCTACGAACCGCACTTGTCCATGCCTGGTGTCAGATATGATGAGCGGTAGAACGAGTGCGATAATAGCCGGGGTTTGTGGAGTCGTTTTAATCACATACTGTATTTATTTTGACAGAAAGCGACGGAGTGACCCTTACTTCAAGGAAAAGCTACGTGAACGTAAGTGTTAGTAGGTGGTGTAGAGGAAGTTAGTTCACCTTAGCATTGTTAGCCTCCATGCGGCGAGGCAGCCTGTAGGGGCGATTTAGTTTTATTTGTTTATTGTAACTATTTTATAGGCTGCTTCACCCTGAATATCTTCACTTACTTCAAGCTACTCACATCAATGATAGAACTAATACATCATTATTTTTTTTTCTTGGTTTCGTTGCGGGTTAGATGACTTATGGAGCACGCTGCAGATTAAAACTTATCTAACTTCTAACCACGTGTTTCTCGTCTTGTTCAACTTAGAGCTGTCTAAAGCTGTTTTGTTTTTGTCACAGGTAGAAGAAAACGTAAAGTTTCTAGTGAAAAGCCTGGATTGTTAAAGGTAGGACACGTTTTAACTCGCATTTAACCTACATTTTGTGCCTAACTGAATATTAAATGTGCATTTCTGACACTTTGTTTACACCGAAGCTGCCTGACTTGAAGGATGCCGAAGCCGTTCAGAAATTCTTTCTGGAGGAAATCCAGCTGGGAGAGGAACTGTTGTCACAAGGTCAGCCACATGCCTGTTCACGCTTTATTCACAGCAGATACATGTAGGTTTATGTGCGTGATGCTTGCAAGTGTAGTGGTTAATTAATCTAGACATCTAAGAGACTGACACATTTTTTGTTAATCTCCTTAATCTTCTATAATTAGCATGCACTGCAGGTTAAGAACAGTTTTGCAAAAGTACATGTCAGATGCTTTACTTATTCTTCTCCTTTTTACCCAGGTGAATTTGAGAAAGGTGTAGATCACCTGACCAATGCAATTGCAGTATGTGGTCAACCTCAGCAGCTACTTCAGGTACTCCAGCAAACGCTACCTCCTCCAGTCTTCCAAATGCTGCTGACCAAACTACCCACAATCAGCCAGGTGAGGATTTTCTCCATTTCCCTTTTTGAAATGGCAGTGTCATGTTTTGGTAGCAGCCAGAGCATCCTAATGAAACCCCCCAGTTACTGCTTGTGGTTTCTGGGACAAGGAAGGATGCAATATCAATCTTAGAATCATCCAAAGCTGAGAGCTTTGTGACAGTAGCTCTTGGTTATTTCACCTCTAAGACACTAACAACTTGACGAATAATAACTGGTAAATAATGGGCAGTGTAATTTTGTGACTGAAAAGGTCTTTATACCTCCTGAAAGTATTTTTCTCTTTCTTTTTTCAGCGAATCATCAGCTCACAGTCTTTAACAGAAGATGACGTTGAATGAATGTATGTGTGTGTGTGTATATGGGTGTAAGACATTTATCAGATTTATTACTGCTGAAAGGGATATCGGTCTCTGTTATTGCTGCATTTTTTGGTACAAATGACTGCACTTGTGTGTGAGTTGCGAGCCCGGTCATGATAGAGGTTGTGCCACTCCAGAGATGGAAAACTTCTTCTGAGTTTTTCTTTGTGACCTCACTCCCCCCCTACATATCATGTTTTTCTAGCTGTCTGTTTGTGTTTTTTCTCAAGTAATTGTGCTCTTTTTTTTTGGTTGAAAAGATGTTGCTGAGACTTACTGTATGAAACTAATGTATAATATTTGTGTGCAAATGATGGTGATTTCACTAAAATAGAAGACTTAATAGAATATTGGAATACTGCCGTTAAGTCTGAATCTGATCTTGTCAGTAAAATGTTATTTTTATATTTTAGTCTCGCTATACTCCTGTAAAATCCTACAATAAAACATAAAAACACATGTTGAGTTTCTGAGTGTCCATTTGCCAGTAGATGGCAGCAGCAATGCATAAGAAAATCTGATGCTTCTATGGTTTTAAAGTGTGAAAGTGGGCAGCCTCTGCTCAAAAAGCTACAGGAAGAATTTGCTGAATAGTAAGTGTAATGTGCATGACTTAAGGAGCTCCAGTCCTAAAACATTTAAAAGACAAATACCACAGCATAGCAAGAAGTATACACGGGAAATGTAAGTGAGCACAGAGGAAAGTAATGTAAGCCAGACTTAAACATTTAGGCATGTTTTACTAAAACCCAGACGCTGCCAAAACAAGGCTGAATTGCTGTCAGTACAGTATTTCAGTTTCTAACCAGCACAGTGAAACATGAGATTGTGCGACTCCACTGACCCACAATGTCTATATATCATGAATGGCTTCATTGTGTGCACATGAGAGCAAAAGTGGAGCAGCTCGTAGGGGAAGGGAGTAGGTCTGGTTGGAACTGTCTGTTGGAAGACAAATAGAGCCGTAATTATTTTTATCCCCGTCTGCAGCTGTTATTCCAAGAGCTCTGGCCAGAGCAGCCCGGGGCCTTGAGGTTGCCAGGAAACAGGAGGGATAGGGGAAAATAGTTTTTCTACATAAGGAATGAAAAATGAACAGTGGCCCAGAAATGTCGAGTGAAGACTAAATGGTGGACACTGTTCCACTTTCCATGAACGCATGCACTTGAGCTCCTGCTACAGTAATTTGCCATTTGGTGCAACTGGAGAAGCCTGTCAAGGGTCTGTAGAGCCCTCTGGCCCCACCGTGTGTGTGTGTGTGTGTGTGTGTGTGTGTGTGTGTGTGTGTGTGCAGAAGAAGGGACTCGTTAATCTATCCTTTTGGGGAGGCAGAGAAAAATAACAGACTATTGGAGGTCAAGCTGGAGCTGTGCTCTGCTGCTTGTGCTCTGCTGCTGGCACTGGGGAGTAGGAACAGGTTCAGACCTCTCCAGGTTGTGCACTACTGGCCTGCCTCTCCTGCAAATAAACAGTCAGCTTTGTTCCCTGCAGACTGGCGAAAGCTTAGAGGTCACTGAAGGATAGCAGATCAAACCTGCCTGGCCTGAAAGCTTTCCAGCTTACAAACCAGTGAAACAGGCTTTGACATATGGGACGTTCAACTTCAGGATGACACGGCAAATCTTGTGTTTGTGTGTAAAACAGCGCTCTTTGTCCTCATTTCTATACCACATAATAGTTTTATCAATGAGGCCCTTGTTGTAATTCTTTTCATTTGATGTCATTCATTTAAATACTTTCCTGCTCTATTTTAGCCTGTATGAATGGTAATGAGTCAGCTTTTTGTATCTGATGAAGCAAGCAGGGAAAAGAAGTGATATGTTCAGCCTTCCTGTTAACTTGCAGTAGGAGGCACTGTTGCTCCAGGCAGCATTTCCTCTCTGGCAAATCACTGAAGGACAAGTGAGTGGAGAGAGCTGAGAGCATAACAGTTCCAGTTGACGGCAATAACAATGCTTTTGCCTGCAGCACATTGGCCGTGCGTTGAGGAAGGAGTGATTTTAAACACTTTCTAATCCTTTTTTTTTTTTGTTCCCCCAACTCGCACACGATGACATCTACAACCTGTTACTTTATTAACTGTGCCAGAAATAGCCTGCTTTAAGAAATGTCAGAATCCCAGGGTGCAGGCTTAGAAAGGCAGCCAGGAGCAGAGCAGACTGACTACAGTTTTAATCTGTTTGCATGGACTCTGATCACATGTCAAGTGTTGCATTGGGAATATTATAATTACTATAATAATTGGAGCTCCGCTGCTCATTAGTGGAAATCCTGTTTACAAATTATCCACAACACTTTTGACCTTTACTGTGTGATTTCATAGTGTGAGTTTGAATGTCAAAGCTTGATCACAGTCTGTATACCAAGTGCCATCGGAACGTTGGAGATGTCTGGTTATGTAGGAGCAGCTGTGTTTGGGACTTTAAGGCAGCCAGAAATAACTCGGTTGTATGCGGTTGCTATGGCAGCTTCACGTAGCTCTGCAAAGCAGCACTCTCTGCTGCACCCGCTCTATGTTTGACATCTTCTGAGTCTTACTTCTCAATTGGTAGGTATCTGCTTCCTGTGGCTTGCAAATCGGTGACTACTAGACGGAGGTGTCTACAGAGGCTTGCAGTCCTCCAAGTATCTATGTTTTAGAACATGTTTTCTTTTTGCCTGATTAATCTCAGAGATCCCGCTGTCTGTGTCCCGTGGCTGATGTCATGGCTGTGGTGCCAGAGTCTGCAGCCCTACTGTACGTTGTCATGGAGAGGGCAGGCTGGGGAGAAATATGAGACATGTCCAGGCTATCATGAAAGGCTGCTGCTCTACACCACACTGCCACTTGTTTGCAAAGCAGCAACACTGTACATTAATTACCCAGCGCCTATTTTTGTGTCATTCACCAGCGACGGGGGCAAAAAGGGAAAAAAAAATCCAAGGCACGTCCTAAAAATAAAGCAGCGCTGTACGTGCTTAGAGTATTAACTTTCACACAGATGACCCATTTTTCCATCTCAAAGGGTCTGAGGATGGGTGGAAAGAAGAGGGGGGTTGTGAGGGTAGAATCACGTGAATCTAAAGCAGGCTACAAATCCTGGCGGATTTCTCCTCCTCTGTGGGGTAATGCCTCGCTGTCATCTGTTTTTCCATTCCTCTGTTGCTACCCGCGTGGTAATTTCACTTCTTATACCCTTCCTCCATGAAGGTTTTCTCCTCTGTGTGTTTTGTAGCTCTGTTGTTTACATTCCCCGTGAGTGTGAGCTGAAGGGTGTGGACAACCGCTCCCCCACAAAGCACCAAACCACCCTGACTGCTTCTCTCTAATGTCAGCCTTCTGCCCCCCCCACTATGCCTCCAGCCTCCACGTATCTCCTCATCACTAGATGTCTGATAAGGCAGTAATTCAATAGCAGTACTCTGCCTGAGAGGAGTGAGTGCATCACATGACCGGCGGATTCCTGTTCACGCTGAGTGCTTTTCATATTTTGGTTTTATAAAAAGCCTGTCTGGCAACTGAATTTGTCTTGTAGAGAGACGAGGAAGCTAACAGCAGCAGGGCGTAATGACAGAAAGAAACTCAACCTGTCATCTGTTGTCAATAGTATCTGTGCAATCTAGGCAAGAGGTGAAACCAGAGCGAAGTGACACATTCCCTGAACAAAAAGGGTAAAGAAAGAGTTAACCAAGCAGACTGTGTGCACAGTTTTCCCCCCCCCCCCCCCTTCTCTCTGTCTCTGATCTGCCTTCCTGTCTCACAAGCAGTGCAGTGCAGAGGGCTTTGAACATCATGAGAGAGTCAGACAGGCTTGTTTTGCATACTGTAGGTCTCCTGCATTGACTTGTAGCAAATCCTTGCCCTCGGGAGGCACGTCAGAGGGGATTAATGGGAGGGCTGGGGCCTCACAGAGTTTCCCGTTGTCGCAGTCCAGCCCTTCTCTGTATTTTCATCCCACAGAGTGAGAAAAGAGCGAGCAGGTGGGGTAGTGGAGGGGGGGTAGTCAGCTTGTGTGTGCAATGTGTGTTCTGTGCAGGGGGGGGTTATACAGTGGTGTTATTTCCCTCTGCCCTGATTCTTTGGAGCTGAGCTGCGGGGAGGGGGTGGAGTGTAAATAATATATTTGGAGCGGCAGGGTTGAGGGAGATTGAGCTTGACCGAGCTCAGAACAGAGAAGGGAAGGGTTGAGCAGCCATGCTGTTGCACAGGAAGCAGGGGGCTGGAGGCAAAGGGAGGGAGGGAGGGAGGGGGGGAGAAGGAGGAACTGTACAAGCTATAACACCGTTGTTGTGCTCTGGGGAATGTGGGGCCTCCGCAAGAATGTGGCAATCCCCTATTTCCGCTCTGCTCTCTCAGTTTTAGCAATACAAATATAGTTGGCTGCTGCAGACTACCATTAATAATGCAATGTTAATAATAATGTGGTAGAAATACAGTTGTTGTTTTTTCCCCCCCACAATGAGCCTGGAGCTGAAAGAGGATTTCTCAAAACAGGCAAAGCTTGGGAACTGGAAACCAGTCTAACAGATTTTCTGAATAGAATCTGTCTATTCATGTAGTCAGTGGTAACAGCTCCCTAGGTTGAACATGCCCTCAAATGAAGCTATAAAAACCTGTTGTGACTTAACATTGCATGGCATCTAGTTAGTTAAGTGGATACATTTCAGGACTGCAAACAATAAAGGGAGGGTTTGCGTCTTTACATGAATGTAAAATTTGGTCCAAAAGCTTAACTTTAACCTTTCTATATAGTTGATCTGCAATACGCTAGCGTTGTAAAATAATTTTGCGGCTACTATCATTCGTATTTTCATTAAGGTTTATTAAGCACATTGCAAAGCATCACATTAGAAAAGGAAAACCGTCCCCCATCTCACAGAATATTTTATGTTATCTTTATATGGCTTTTACACCTTTTTCTGTAAAGACTGTATATGCACAGATGGAGAAGAAACAAAATGAATAGTGTTTAACTCATAAACAATCACATGAACGACTGGAAGTCACTGCTGAAAGGCACATGACCAGTACTACTAACTCTGATATAGGCCAAACTCAAGATAAACCTTTGGGACCTTCCTCTGTTTATCTTTTGCAGCATGAGTGGTTTCTTTGTTTAGTACACATAATACCACCATTGTGGCTTATGTGTAAGCTAGCCTATACTGCCAGCTTCTCAAAAGACTAAGCAGCATAGTTTGTACACTCATGAAATTTGTTGACAAGCTTTATATCTTTTCCTTAACAACACCCCAGACTTCTTACCTGATGTAGATTGTGTGACATCTGGACAGAGCCAGATCAGATGTTTCCAGAATTGGCCTTACCGTTATAAAAGTTGTGCAGAAATAAGAAAATATTTTCATCTAACTCTTTGCATGAATGCAAATATTGCTAATTTACACCTCTTTGTCACTGTGCCTCAGTTTGAGTGCGATGCAACCAGTCAGTTTAACTATTGTCTCTGCATTTCTCTCCTTATCTCCAAATGTTGTTCTCCTTTCAGACTTCCTTGGTGTTCCCGTTCTTTCCTTTCTCCCACACCTGCTATGTTTCATAGCAACAATAAACCTCAGCTTTGAAAGATGATGGGGCAACCTCAACTACAATCATCTAAAAACAGAGAGAGAGAGAGAGAGAAACACTCCTGCTCCCCTTGACATACGACGCAACCTTGGTGTAACTTTTGTGTTTTCGTGTCTTGTCTTGTGCTTGCAGAACTCTGTAGTTTTGCCTCGTGCAGCTAACACACCCATTCCTTCACCCGAGAACTACAAAGTGGGTTTGACGCCTTGCATCTTGTGTAACCACGGTCTTTGAAGACTTTGGCTTTGAGCTCTGTGTCTCATCAATTCCCCACGCAAAGCTAAATTTGAATGTGAGGCGAGCACATGAGGGGGGTAGCTTATCTACCCCACTCTTTTAATGTTATTCATTCATGCACTCTATTTTTGTGACAAGCTGTGGATGCAAAACTATTTAGCATTTTTTGTTGTTTATGTAACTACCTTCAATTGTGCATGTGGATGTGTGCATGCTTAGAAATGGCAGCATAGTAACTTCTTAATTTTACATGAGGGGCAGAAAGCGCTGGCATGCTTTTGCAGGAAGCATAAGCAGCATGAGGCCCGTTTATGTATTAAATGCGTAGTTTGTAATGTTTTGCATCAAGGCTAAAAGCTGTGACTGAAACAGAAAATTATAAATCACAAGTCTGGCCAGTTGTGGGTCCTTCTGGTTCATTCTGATATAAAATTCACATCTTGACACAAGGGAGAGCTAAATAAGAATGAAACAGATAACCACCCAATTCCAGTCTACAGAGGAGCTGCACCATAAAATGAGTCGTACTTATCACGGCAAATTCCTGACTTATTTGTCATCTGGGGGCCTGGATTTGTCACATCCAATCTGCTTTCCTCAATGAACTGGAGAGGAAGATTACAGGCTCATAGTCAGTGAGATAATAACAGCGAGTCAGGCTTTGACTCTCAAATGAAAGTCTTCAAGGGGATGATACATCCTCGGAAAAATTTCATTCTCACGATGCAGCTGAAGCTCTTGTGGCACCCATTTTTTTCTGCCCTCAATCCATTTCAAATACGGGTCAGCCTTGAAATTATCAGGTGAACCTTAGCTGCAGAGTGATGCTATTCATATCACCCGACTTATAATTGACTGCACAGCTCTCACAGTTCTCTTCTCTCCATCAATTATTATCTCATCACTTAAACGTCTTGAATTACATTTTGGTTATCCTCAGTCAACTGAGCAAAATCTTCCATCTGAACCTTTTTAACCAAAGCCTTGATCTGAGCCTGCTGATGTGTCAAGTTGACATTGCTGCCTAAAAAATGAGCGACGACTTCTTTGTTTTGAAGTTTTTCTCACCGTAACATTTTCACACGCTAGGAGAGTCCATCAGACGGATAAGGTCTTTACCATTTAGTTTCACGCAGATAGCCCACATTCCTGAACTTGATTGGAATTTAATGGACTTGCAGATGATTAATGAATTAATTATTGGATGCTGCATCAGATCTCAGGGTGGCTGCAGAGGCAACACTGACAGCTTTTCAAACCGAAAGGAGCACAGACTCGTCGGCTGCCAACTCGATGTGCTCCTGTAATTATAAATGCATGAAATAACAACTCCAGTGTGGGATTCTTACACGGCGAGTCGTTTAAGGTCAACAGGAAGACATTGGTGGAAAATGGAGCAGCAGATGAGTGCACTTAGTCTGATATGTAGACGCTAACTCAGACTGAGTTAATCTTGTGGCTAGAAATGCACCGAAGGCTTTTAGCCCAGATGACGCTAAGTGTGCGACCTCTCTCTCACATCTCTTGCTGAGAAGCTTCGCGAAAACACTCCCACAAACACCTCACCATCCGCACCCTGTCTACCCTCCCAACCCCCACTGCTTCTTCCTTCCAAAGGGACGGCTTGTTGACATCCATTAGGAGTTTTCCCAGCATCGAGCTGGGCCAGGAAAGAGGGCTAATGATGTAATTCCCTCAGAGATGACATTAAAATGTCAAAGTGCTGCAGCTGACATCATCCATTTAGGACACATTTTCCTATAGCATTTGTCTTCCTCTTATCCTTTCCTGAAACTGAAGCTCCCCACCCATCCCAGTGCCTCCAGGCTCTACTTAGGTGTGCAGCCACACAACGGAGGACAAACTACAATCAAAGCATGTCTTCCCCTGCAGCTATATAAATGCCCTGCTCCAGAAAACAGTGTTTTGAACAGGCTATGTGTGTCACATTACATTTCTCCCTCCCTTTTTAAGCTTCATCTGATGCTAATTTAGCTTGTCATACCCTACAGTGTTCTTTCCTCAGCTTCCTTTTTTCTTAATTCTCAGATGTAGGATTTTAGTTAAGTTATCTAAATTTATCTTCTTTACATAGTGAGATTTTTGTCTCGACCGTGTTAACATGTACGACAGATTGAAAACGCATCTTGTAATAAACTGCATTTTCTCCCTGCCTCAGGTCATGGACCTGTGTCTTTCACTCTGTTCAACAAACATGCAGTTTTTAGAGAAAATGTAGAATCTGAATTATATTTCTATGAAAGAGACTTGACAGCTCTCTATTCTTCAGCCCAGTGAGTGGGCAGGCTCAGACGTCAATAATGGATGCTTGAAGGCAGAGTAAGTAGACGTGAACTGGAAGCAGAGAAGGGGGCTGCGCCTCACTCAATAATGAATCAATTGATCCCCCTGCAGATGATGGATCACGTTGCTATGACGACAGATGCAGTGTTAACCAGAGCATGGAGAAGAGGTTTGCTTCCTAGAGCTGAACAGTCGAGGCTGGGAGTGGATTTTGATTTTAAATGTACGGTGATGCAAGGCATGATTTATAAAGGTAAAAACTGAAAAAAGATTTTTTTTTTTGTGGTGAATTAATACAGCAATTAGTGAGCAGAAGCAGCAATACATCACATTTATTATTTCTGTCTTTACCATAAACACAGATGTGAAGATGTTGCAGGTGCATGAGATCATACTGGCAATCATTCCCGCTTTGATAAATCCGAGCGTGCCTCCTTTGATGGACGCTTTAGCACTGAGCTGAATACACATGTGGATTTTATTGTGCACGTAGGGCTGCTTTTTGAAGAAGAAGAAGAAGGGAGAGAAAAAAACATGTTTACCATGTCTGCATGCGTGTCTCTATTCTGTTGCCGTGGCAACGCGGCTGATGCTGGGTCCAGCTGGGACCATGTTGCCAAGTAACAGCTGAGTTATGAGAACGGAGGAGAGAAGCGTGGGCGTTGGGAGGGGGGAGTGGGTGGAGGGAACGCAGAGGATACGAGGACTTCTACAAAGACGACAGAAAGCAACAAAGACTGGAAACATGAGAGGGAAAAATATCTCTAAGGCTTTTTTTTTTTGAAAGAAGCGTTTATTTAGGTTAGAGCTCTAGATTGAAAAATAAGGCAATTTTCATTTTTCACTGTGCCTTCCTGCTAGAGAAGATTAATCCTGGTGGGGGGGGGGGGGGGGGGCATCTCAAAGCAGCTCTAGTCTGTGAGAAAGCCACATAAACAAGCAAAGCCAGTGCTCTATGCTGAATAGCAGCAGGACATCACCAATAAATCATTTTCATGTCAACTTCTAACAACTCTGAAGAAGACACACATATCAGTCAGCTCCAAAGGCTTCAACTGTTAAAAAAACCAAACAAACAATCATGCATCGACGATGCTGAGTAGTGGAGCTTCAGAGAACAGCCCATTGTTGAGTCAGCTTCAGCTTAGCGTACTTACACACAGGCAAGGAAATCACTCCAGAGCTTAGTAACGTGCAGAAATGTGGATTATAAACAGATTAATTATATGAACAGTTATTAATTTATGTTACCAGCAGCTGGTGCTGATTTGGACTTCAATAAGATTAACTTTAAAGTCACGTTACACCCATTAAACCCAGTTGGTTTGACAAATAATGGAACAACAAAGGGGTTTACCTGGTCATGCAAACAGATGCTGTTGTCAATCATCTTAAACCATCTTCATCAGTCAGTTCATCCTCATCTCTATATCAGTGTTTGTCTCAGGCCTTTATCTGCTGCGGTTTTGTTCATTTTCTGACCAGTCTGATCTGTTGTCATGGAAACTGATTCTGATGTGCCTCTGTGCTTCATTTGGGACTAATTGCCCCCCCCCCCAACAAACAAGCATTTCTCAATCTCACCCTCGCCAATGGAATCACAGCATTTGAAGCTCTCTATGTTGGAATAGAAGCCCCCCCCCCCCAAAAGAAAAAAACTGTTCAAGGATAAATTAAATAGCTGAAAACAACAAACTTGGCAAAAACAGCTTTGGAAGTCCTTGGAACTGTTCCCTGCTTGCTTTATCTAAATATGCTTAATGAATTTTCCACATTTGTTGCACGACTTAACACATCCATTTCCAGGTTAAATGGTGGGTTAAGTGACATGTCGCACAGCAGAGAACAGATTCATGCTGTTCAGTTTTTTTGTTTTTGTTTTTTTAAGGTGACGAAAGAGCAAAGCAGAAAAACAAAAACAATGCAGCCAACATGGCCTCTTGCTTTATATAACTAAGCTTGCCTGTGGCGATTGTGCAATGCAGTGCAGTTGTCTGGGCTGATGTAAACAGAGCCTTAGTGCCTCTGGAGCCTAAGCCATGTGCCTTGATGCAGCAGTTATGGGCACATGCCCTACTTTCATAAATCAGAGCCGGAAAAAAAAAAAAAAAGGAAACAGGGTTGAAAGGGAGAAAAGGGGGGGGGGGGGGGGGC
>JAOXYM010000017.1:8710857-8726450 GCA_028567055.1 Leptatherina wallacei
TAATAATAATAATAATAATAATAATAATAATAATAATAATAATAATAATAATAATAATAATAATAATAATAAAAAATCAGATTTCACTGATAAACAGGAAGGAGATAACGAGGCAGAAGACTGCTCATTACGTTTCAGAGCTCCCCATATTTAAATCAGTGCTCTAATCGTTGCCGTGCAAAAGTACAGCTAAAAATAGCACTATAAACATGATATATATGCTAGTTGGGGTACTGTGATAATCTCCATGGTTACCTCTCTCGCACAGGAGCTGTGTAAAGCAGCCACATTAGTCTTTTGCATTTACTCTCCAAATATTTTCAGGCCTTTGCCAATCTGTGTAGCCATTAATCTCAGAGGTAGGTCACTATAACAACTGCTTAACTTCAACAATATGTCCCCTATTTTGTGCTGTTATAAGCTCCCTTTGTGTCAGTGCAAAATATTACAGCTTAGTCTGACGCTCTCCTCGGCAGCTGCTCTGAAAGAGGTTATATAACATAAATGTCGGTGGGGAGAAACGGAGCAGACGCACAAAAACATCCAGAGTCGTGCTCTGCTTAAGCAGAAAAACTTCACACAGAATTTGTAATGATTCACTTTCATGAATAAAATATGTCTGATATAAAATTGAACAGGCTCAGAAAACGATAAAACAAAAATAACGTCATCTCATCAGTCAGACAATAGAGTACTGTCACATGCTGGGTATTCCCCTGGCCATCACCAACCTCACAGGCTTTATTTAGCTACTACATGTCTCAGTCTACATATAAAAAAGAAGTTTGAAACTAAATTATACAGCTACTCCATCTGTTTTAGTGGCTAGACTCAAATGAGATGGCCACTGGCCGGGTCACACAGCACCGATTTTACTGTATATACATGGTTCATATTGCCAATCAGAGCCATCTGTGCATGTCTGGCTTCCTCTCAGACCTTTACTGCTTCTGTTCAGCACAACTCTCCCTGTGCTTTGCAGCCAATGCAGCACTTCCCCCCCCCCTAAATAAAGTGAATGTTCCTATAATAGAATGGGCTCATTTAGGATTTAAATGAATCACAGCATGCCTCTGTCTTGCATAATAGCTGTTTGGTCCTGCAGCTATTACCTCAGGCTCTAACAAACATCGGCCGAGTGGAAAGCACAGGATCAAAGCATTAGGCAAACTGTTTCTCACCAGAATTTGTTTATTTTGTCCCTCACAGCAGTCATGTCCCAACTGCACCATAAAGCCCAACAACACTTCCTTGTGTTGTTCACCCAACAAGGACTGAGATTAGGGAAAGCAGGGATGGGAAACTGTGCTAATAATACAGCCGTGCATAGTCAAGGTAACACCAAGGGGTATTAAAAATATAAATAGTGACGACTGTGTACACTCTAAAAAGAATATAAGTTAAATGTGCTTGGTGGCAGCAGATCAGCAGCCTAAGTGGCTTATTTTGTTTATGGAAACCCTTTAAAGAGGAGCCTCATGCCACTGTGCATGATCATGGCCGCAGGCAGGGAGTCAAATGGCCTCATGTTCCATAGATGGGTGAGGCGGATGAGGGTACGTGACTAAACATCTTGCTTCCTCTTTCCAACGTCACATGGACTTGCACAAACATATCCTGCTTTGTGTCTGCAGGTTTCAGACGCATTGCCTCACCCAAAGCCTGAGGCTAAGCTGCAATGAGTTGGAATGAACCCAGATGAGAGGGAGGAATCTGAACTGCTGGGACACTCCTCCACTTAAAACCTTACACTTTTACTTCAGGGGATTTTGGCTGGGCTTTTGGTATATAATTTGTTTCTTGTAACGTTTTTTTTTCCTCCCACGTGTATTACACAAAACTCAACTCATTAATCATAATAAACTTTTTGGAATATTTTAGTCGGAGCTGTTTGATTATTAAAATGAAATTTGCACATTTATTGGTGGCTAATTTGGAAAAGTGACTGTAAATAATGTGGGCAGAGTATATTCATGCTGTAACCCCCGATCCATTCAAGTTTACAACCCACAGGCTGGAAATCCCCACCTCATGACAGAGGTTCCTAGTTACTGACTAATGGAGGCGCTTTTTCTCTTTTTATATCAACACGCCAGGAAAATATTATTAAAAAAGCCAGTAGGTTACTTTCTGAATTGACAAAAAAAAAGAAAAAAAAAAGAAGAGTAAATGGAAAATACGGGCTGTAAAATGCCTTTAGTAATCCGAAAATATGCCATGTACATTTTACCAGTGTGCCGATACAGCAAAGAGAGAGAGAGAGAGAGAGAGGGAAAAACTATTATGTTGATGCACACATTTATACCATTGGATTACAGTAGCCTGGTTGTTTTTTTTTTTTTTTCTTCGGGTCGACCCACCTCATTCATTGCACAGCAGCAGTAGTAACAGCTCATTGCGTCGAGGCGCTGTGCATTGAGAAAAACACGTCGCAGCGTTTTTCAGCCTGAACCGGATAATGCTCTGAATTTAGGACAAAGCAGCAGCAGCCGGAGGAACTCGAAAGTAGTTTTTTCTTTCCTCTTTTTTTTTCTTTTTTAAATCTCACCCAGCTAACCTACAGCCATAAATATATATTCTTACATTAAAATATCATTTTCGTCGCGCGCAGGCTGGTCTCAGCAGACCCGGAGTGATAGCCTATATATTTTTTTACAGGTTTGATAATAACAACACGAGCTTGTGTGGGGTTATTCCCTTCGGTCGGAGGCGGTGAGGCTGGACTGGGTGCAGTTTTGGCAGCGGCTCAAGTGATTGAATTAAAAATAATAAAAAATAAATAAATAAAAAGGAGGGAAAAAAACGGGTGAGTGGCAGAGGCTGCAGTAAAGTGGGGGAGAGGTGGAGGGGGGGAGGGGGGTCTGTCGAAGAAATCAAGTCAATAGAAACTGAAGTGGAAGCAGGCGTTTAGAGCTCCGTGGTGACGTCACTGCTCCACATTGAGCCAGTAGTAGAGAGTCAGTGGAGATAGATAGAGGAGCGCCGTAGTAAAGTACACACCGACATGAACGTCTCCCTCTAAAACTTCAACCTTGTTGCTCTAAAAGTCGGGAAGAGGAGCAGTTTACGGGGTTTTCTCTCTCTTTTTTTTTCGCCGAACGGAACTTGCCCTTTATTTGCTTTTACGGGGAGCTTAGAGGAAAGCAGGAGAAAGAAAAAAACACGTTTTGGGTTTCTTTTTCGGAGGGGTCGACGACGAGCGCTATGTCGTCCGCGGCGGTTGCTGCGTCTTCCAGGAGGCAGTCGTGTTATTTATGCGACTTGCCTCGCATGCCTTGGGCCATGATCTGGGATTTTACCGAGCCCGTCTGCAGGGGATGTGTCAACTACGAAGGAGCAGACCGCATTGAGTTTGTCATCGAGACGGCCCGACAGCTCAAGAGAGCTCACGGGTTTCAGGAGGGCAGGTCTCCCGGGCCTGGAAAGTCGCAGCTCTCCGGCAAGGACATCCAGGCAATCAACCACGCTGCGGCGGGAGACCCCGGCTCCCGGCCGCCGCAGCCCCTGGACCGCTACCCGCTCTCCTCCGACCGACCGCCCAGGCTGGGTCCAGAGTACCAGTCAGGCAGACAGGCGAACGGCATTCCGGTCCCTAATGGATTTCCTAAGCCCGACGAACCACCAGAGCTAAACCGCCAGAGCCCCAACCCGCGCAGGAATAGCACTGTCCCTCCCAATCTAGTGCCTTTGGTTAACGGGAGCATGCCCCCGGTGCACGCCGTCAACGGTAGACCGGGTCAGATGGGGCTTCCCGCACTGGCGGGTGGTAGTCCCGCCGATCTGGGCAAGAGACCCGCCTCGGTCTCCAGCACCGAGCACGACAGAGAGGTGAAGGAAAAGCACAGACCGGACAGTCTCACGCCGGAGATCTCGGAGAGCCTGAAAAACAGGGCAGAGCAGGACTGGGGCGGCAAGGGCAAGACGGTGAGGGACCTGATGGCTCTGCACACGTTCGATAGCAGGTTCAAGAAGGACCATGGGGCCATGCAACAAAGGGTTATGGGCTATGAGACCAGCGCGTCGGCATCCAAGTCAGGTAAGCATATCTGAAGCCACTCAGATTTTGTTTACATTGTGTATTTTGTTTATATTTTTGTTTCTTTTATTCTCCACTAACCCATTAAATATAAAATTAAACATTAATATTTCAATTTGCATTCATTTTTATTTATTTATTTATTTATTGCATGTGTGCAGTTTGCCATTGTTTTGTTGCCTGTGTTGCTGCAGGAAAGAGAAAAAAATGCACATCCCCTTTCCAGGGAAATTGTGGATCCTACTATGAGCTGTGCAACTCAACTGTTTTCTTTAACCCTTTCCTGCCTCCAGACAGAGGAAAACATCCCCGCATGAAGAGAAAAGCGTCACCTGAACCAGACGGAGAAGGCACAGCCGCCAAGCTCAATGGGGAAGGACAACAGTGGTTACCGCCACCCAATGAAGGACTGAAAATGCCTCCAGTTCCCCCGCCAAGCTTTGCCTCTCCCCCCTCCACGATATCCCCCCACCCCCGCACCACCCCACCTGAGGCGGCCCAGAACGGCCAGTCCCCCATGGCAGCACTCATTATGGCAGCAGACAATGCAGGTGGGAACAGCTCGCCCAAGGATGGCAACCAAGTCCACTCCACTACCCGGAGAAACAGCAGCAGTCCCCTGTCCCCGTCCTCCATGAATCAAAGGAGGGTGGCGCAGAGAGAGGCATCTGGTGCAGGTACCCCCCATGTGCCAGGTATGGACCAAGTGCACCCCCAAAGCATTCCGGACTCCTCAGTACCCGGCAGCATACCTCTGTGCTGCACGCTGTGCCACGAGCGTTTGGAGGACACACACTTTGTTCAGTGCCCGTCTGTGCCCTCTCACAAGTTCTGCTTCCCATGCTCGAGGGAAAGCATTAAGCAGCAAGGTGCCACGGGTGAAGTGTACTGTCCAAGTGGAGAGAAATGTCCCCTGGTTGGCTCAAACGTACCATGGGCTTTCATGCAAGGAGAAATCGCCACCATCCTTGCAGGAGATGTCAAAGTAAAAAAGGAGAGGGACCCTTGATTTTGTCTGAACACTTCATTGGGGAGGGGAGGCAAAAATATGAGTATAAATATATAAATATCACATACATACCATTCAAACAAACTAACGGACTTGTACATATTGGACCCAAGGGAAGAGTATACTTCGTAAACATGGTTGTATAATTTTTGATTTTTGAATACATTGTGTTTCTATATTTTTGAAGATAAAGGTATGTACTCATCATAATGAACTACGTTCCTCTTTGTTGATGTTTAACAAAATTCTTGATGTACTTCTAGGTCTGGTGGCAGTTCCTGTTTAACGTAGAATGTGACTAATGCTACTCTACGAGCACTTGGCAAAACTAAAAATGCTTTTAGCTGTACTTGTATGCACTTGTTTAAAATTGCCAAATACAATTTCTGATCTTGTATGAACTTATTGTCTGAGCTTGCTTCATTTGGGTGACTCGAATTACACAGGGCTGTGGACAGATGACGAGATAGGGCTCTCGACTCTGACACGCAGGCTTGTTGTGACGGCTCAGGAGGCTTGATTTACGCTGCACAACATAAGTAGGCTACTGTTTTAAGCTGCAAGACGGCAGCTTCTCTGAACACATGCCTTTTCATGATTCACGGAGAACTGTGGCTGGGTCAAAAACAAGACACATTGTTCTGACTTTGCTCCAGTTTGTGCATCACTGTAACTGATCGCAGGGGACAGAAACAGGTGCCAAGTCATGATCAGTCAGCTGGAATCTGTTGAGTCAGTAATGAGAAAGTTCATGAATGCCAACATGGTAGTATAGCTGTGTTGACCACAAATTTTGACTTCTGCATATCAACCGTTCAGAGTAAGAATCTTAGCTTTTTCTTAACTGGTGTAATATATTCAAGCTTGTGTGCAAGTTGTGTTTGGCTTCATAAAGGTGTTTTATTATAGCAAAAAATGATCTTATTTCAAATCTTTTTTTATTCAAATAGCAAATGATGAATAAACCTGCAACTATAATGCATAGTTTAGGGGCAATCGCACTTCAGCAAAACTCCCCCATTGGATTTATGTAGTCCATTGTGCGACTCTGACATACACTGTCACTGATACAATAACATTCTGCCAAATGCCAAGAACAGATTTCTGCCTCAGTATGCAATGTGTCCCTTTTCAGAGTAAACAATACTGCTGTCGCTGCCTTACATGCCAACCATGCTCTGTATCTCTTCAAATGCAAATTTAACTGTTGCAGATTCATGGCGGCATGGCCAATAAAAGCGGCAGTTTTGCCTCCGTAATGTCGCAGACTCCTCTCTGCAAGCAGCGAGAGGCTTATGGGGCCGTTAAGTGACAAACTGCAGTTACTGTGTCTGCAAACGAGAAGCAATCTTCAGGCTGTTTTTGCCCTCTTAGACAAAGAACACTCGCTGCTGTGTAGCTGACGCTGCACCAAACAGACCATGACATGGAGGATGATATCTAGCAGAGAGGAGGACTTTGTGAAGTAGGCAGTTGCGTAATTATTTGAGACACAATCTGCTCCTTGCTTATGTTTAAGTCAAGCAGCCCGGTTTGCATTCCCCCCTTTAATTAAAGCGCTATAAACAACTCTTAAATTGTTGCTTAAATGCTGTACCACAAACCCATTTGTGAGGTGGAGATTTATTGACCTCCCTGCACTGACATCCATGTTTTAAATGTTTTTTTTTGTTTGTTTGGTTCTTTTTAAGGGATTTGAAGACACCTTTATGAGCTGCATGGCATCCTGATTAAATGTTTGATTCATGATGTTGAATGAAAACATAGCCTTTGCACACCATTGTTTAGCCAATCTAGGAGGTCAGGGTTAAAAAAAAGGTGGAAAAACTTGCCACCATTGATAAAAATAACTCAAACAGTTAGAGAAATAACCGATTTTACAGAGTGGTTTGAAGATGACGTTCTTAAAAGATTAAACAAGATTTTTCCTGACTTCATATTTTCAAGGCAGATGTTTGTTTATGTGTCTTTCCGTGCTTAGCAAAGTTATCTTATCAGTTGGACTTTAAAACCAGAAACGCCGCCCACTTTGATAATGGTGTGCCCATCAGCAGCACACTACCCACTCCTTATAGCATCTTTCATGCCGCTGTCAGAGATTTCTTTTAATTGGTTGGCTCTTTGACCCACTTGTTCCTTATCACACTGAGCTGGCAGCCAAGTTAAAAATGCCACATCCGAGAAATGCAAAGATGAGAGCCAAGGCTTTCATAATCTAACTATGATGCAATGAGACTTAAGAGACCCATTTCTTCCTTTTGTCTCTTCCCATAAAAGATTCACGCCGGCAGAGCCAATACCTGTTTGCTCAGTGGTGATTAAAATAGCCTGCACTGTACCTAATACAGTGATAATGTGTCCCTGGAAGTGAGTCTGTCATAACACAAAACTCTGGCGTTGCATAGCTACCGGTGAAATCGGTGCTGAGCAGATGTTCCACTGCAGCCTGTCGATTCATATTCAACAAGGAGCGTTAAGGAGGGAAATCAGTAAACAACCAGCTTTTGACAAACCCACGCACAATGGATGGCAACAAGTTCAGCTTCATATTTTATTTTAAGATATTTATTTGTTTAAAGTACAGTTGGAGTGAATCAGCTCCTCTGTTTTCAGAATGATAATGAAAGAGCCTTTTGTGGTTAATGACTCACAGGTTTTCATTTTCATTTTACTGACAAGGACCTTCTGAGATTTTGAATGTTTAAGCTCCAGCTTAACAGACAAACAGGGCTTTGATGTAGAAAACCTGCTAAGATGTTTCATGTGAGGCTGAGCCAGGTGAACTGGTGAAACCACAAACAAGGACTCGCTCACATTCCTGCTTCCCTCTCCTGCAGCTTTTCTTACACCTTACAGACATGTAGCTTGCTGGATTTGAGTCAAGCATTTGGAACGTCCCACAAACCCAGACGTTCTTTGTCAGGCTGACGCAACAGATACTTCAATCAATGGTCATAAAATCCTTCTTGGACTGATTGATTTACTTGACGCGGTCCTGTTAATCAGGCTAAGTGAAAGGCCATAACTGATAGGTGAAGCGGAGAGCGCGTTGCCCCACTACCTCTATGTGTAATGGTTAACTCAGCTGTTGGCTGGTATGGGATGTTACACAAAGATGTTGAAGTTACAGTTGTAACTCAGAGTTCATATTTGGTTTTTTTTTTAGAGCACAAGCTATGAGTGGGTGTGAACTGGCTATTGCCCACTCAGATAAATGTGTACATGTCTCCTCTTACAACACTTTGATATTTTAAAGAAATGACTTTCTGTTACTATTAGTCACATTTTATTTTGTTCTAAAGAGCGGCCAACCGTAACACCAATGCTGACAGAAAATTCACCAAAAAATATTATAAATTCTAATCTTAAGGCATTAACTTGCATTAAAACACTGACTATAGTCCAGTGGGTGGGTGGAGGATGAAGAGAGACTGTGAAGCACTCAATGTAGCCAGCTGTTTCACTAATGAATCTATGTTTAGCACAATAAATCAAAAGGCATGCTCGTGCTGCTGTAATCCCCTGAAAGCGAGCAGAGACAGGGACGCGCCAAAAGGAGAATCTGGTGTACATTTCTCCACTCCCCGTATAACTGATCTTCTCGGTTAATTTTAGACCTGTCAGGGAAAACAAGGTCACAGCAAATGTTGTATCGAGGGCATGCTCAGATCTGCCTCCTTTTCTTTTCATCAATCAAAGTTTCCCTTTAGAGCCGGGCTCAGGCTCCTGCGAGACTAGTAATGACGGTTTCTCTACTCGGCACTGAGGGAGAAGCTGGAGCTCCAACCAACAATTAGGAGGAACGAGGCTGAATCCGCAGGATGTGTAAAATTTCCCCTGAGATTCTTGGCTTGGTCCACAGAGAGGGTTTACATATGACTGGCCTGTTTACCATGAAGGCCTGCGAAGTTAAGATGATTACAGTGCTGAGTGCCAAATGAGACCCATGCAAAAAGCACATGCACTCTGGTGTTTTCTCTGTTATTTAACTATTTTCAGCAGTGGACATAAACAAAAGCTGTGCCTTTAAGAGGTCCCTCGAAAAAAAACAAAGTATTTTCACCTTTCTTTTTAAAAAATATTCTTTTATTTTCCACTTACTTTGTCCTTTTTGTTTGTCTCTGTGTCTTTTTATACACATTCATGATATTTTGAGAACCTAATATTTTATTTTTCCCCTTATGATCTCAGCTCCGTTGCTGCCTTATCTTCCCATCCCTCCTTTTCTCCTTGACTGGTGGTTACGCTCAACCTCTTCATATTCCTGTATTCCTTCCTCCTGCTGCAAATCAAGTCTGTGAAATGGAAATGAGGGCTCTCGCTCTCAGTCTCCCCCTCTTTCCAGACATCAGAACGAGGCTGTGCCTCCAATGTTTTTCTCAGATCTTGGAGTGCTGCCAAATCTTATAAGTGGAGCAGAGAAAGAGGTGGAGGAAGAGAGTGAGCAGAATGCAGAGGAGGGAGAGGAGGCGTAGGACAAAAAAGATGAAAGGAGAAAGGATGAAAAATGAACAAGGGAGCGAGGCAACGTGCTAAATGAGGACAAAGCATGGGACTGATCCAAGTGCATTTGGGCCTTATCTCATTTTCTAGCCTAGCCCAGCACAGTCCCTGCTTTTTCTGCTGAGCAACTACTCCTAGCTTCTGGCTCAGGATCAGCTGATAAAATGGCATGCTGCAAACAATACCTAATGAAAAATATTCAGAGCATAACACCACGGCTGTAGGATACAGCCCAAAATGGCTCTAGATTAGTTTTATTTATGATATCTACCATTTAAAAATACCCCTTCTATCCCTTAAATTTTTGTCTGGCTGAGCTCTGCCTTGCAGATGGATATTTCCAGTCTGAGAGGTCACAGTAGTAAGATTCTTGTTGCCACCTCTGACATGACAAACTAAAGTTAGATGTGGGTGTCAATATGCGCCGTGCTAAAAGTAAACATGCAGGCAGCTTGCACGTCTTTGGTCTAGAAGGATCCTCGGCCAGCTGCCCTGCAATAAACTACATAACCTACAAGTAGTGTGTATTCTGATAGAAAAAGGTCCAGATATTTTCAAAAACGCTAGATCGTTTTGTTTATAATTATGTGGCCCTCTATATGGCCAATGAAGGCTTTGTGGTCATCCTATCATGTGCAATGTGTGTGTAAAGGCATGGAGGGAAGGCGGTGACTGTGTGTCCCTGCACCCTTGAGATGCTTGTTTAGTCAGCTGAGAGTCTGGATTCTTAAAGATGCCCTATGAGGTCCATCTGTGCGCTGCCGTTAAAGCTTCATAATGATGCAAAGTCCATGCAGGGAGATTCAGAATGCGCCTGTGCTCACGATAAAAAGACAAAGCAGACCATTTAATTCACTTACACGGAGATCAAGATATATAAAAAAAAAGCAACAGCTACGCTGATAGGATGCAGTCGAAAATGTTTTAGCTGACCATCTAAATTCAAACTGGCTTTGCTTTGCTCTTCTGAATCTGAGCGTCCCGATGAGAGGGCGAGCTGGTGGTCTGATGAATGGCTCGGTTTCCGGGGTGTGTCAGCAGATCTGTGTTGATGTATTATGGGGTGTTCATTTCCTGCTGTCTCTTTCTCCTCTTTGCTCTCTCTTCTGTAGGGCCATGACTGTGGACAAATATCACCAGTTCAAGCTGGGACACAGCGCTCAGTGTCTGCACGCAACAAGATCAGCTGCCTCCACCACAACCGCGCAATTAAACTTTAGCCGTCGCTTTGCCAATCAACAACGCACCACAGAAGATGTCTGAGAGTGCTTTTATGTGCTGCATAAATCCAGGTTTCTTGAGAGATCCTCAGTGTGTTGTACATCGCCTTTCATCGCCTGAAAGGCAAACAGTTGTCAAAAGATAAGAGCAACACGCTTAGATATTCTGGCATTTTTGTTTTTATCTGGGAATACGTCATGCATACATGCCCACACACACGATATACACATGAGCACATACACAATAATACCCATCCACAAGCCCACTGTAGTTTCTTTGTATGTTACATAACTGTGAGTGGGAGCTATTTCTCCTCTGAGTACTAATGTTGTTGTCAATCAAGGCTTACAGTGGCAGCCACTGCACAGTCTCCAAAGGGTCAGAAAAAAGCTTTTATTGCCTGTGTTTGGTCTGCCATGCCAGTCAGAATGCCATATTCAAGTGCTCACACCTCGATCTCTTTGTTTTCTGGGCTCTTTGGACATAATTTTCTTCTGAATTGTTTACGTTGTCTCCCAGCCATGGAACATTTGAGTTGGAGTTAAGGAGCGAGAGGAGGTCAGGTCAACAGAGAGAACAAGCAGGGCCTGTGTTTGACAGGTGTGTTCTATTATTGGAGCCGGTGACTCGGAGCGTGTTACACAACTGTGTCGCTCGGACAGGTTTATTTAGACTGCAAGCTGAACCTTCAGAGTATCTGATAACTTGGGCAGAGCATGTCCCAACAGGTGTCGGAAGGGGATAATGGTATTGTAAATAAGAGGAGGGTTTTTATAGCTCAAGGTTGATAGATTGAAATTCGGAGCGCTTGGAGATGGCACTCACTAATTTAATTCCGCAGTGCTGGCACAAAGGCAATCCAGCCACTCGGATCCAACAAAAACACACTTGTATTTAGCCATCATGACATAAAGTATGCTAATGACAGGTTGCGCTTGATGTACTGTATACATGTCTGCTGCCTTGTAATGATATAATCACAGAGCAGCAACAGCAGCTGCTCCCCTCCCTTGTCCTCCTCTTTGGCTGGAATGTGCAGGGGGAGAAAAATGATCCAATGTCATCCGGAGTGATGGAAGCTTCTCTGTTGAGCCAGAGGGATATGTTCAGGGAAGGGAGGGGGAGGGGAGCGGATATTTCTGGTTGAGTGTGAGTTTGAGTAAGTCCGGGCATCAAGCCAAGCATGCCGATGGAGGGGAGAGGGAGGGGTGCGGGAGGCTTTTGGAGAAAGAGAAAGAGAGAGGGGAGAGAGATAGAAATGCTTTTGGGCTGGCGCACTGTCAGCTTCACTAGCACACAGCTGCTTCTGGAAAATTCTGCACCCTGCCCTACTAAACCACCAGGCATGACATGAATAACAAGAATGGCCTAGCCTTCAACAGTGGATACTTTTTCTTTTGACGTGGGCCTAACAGACTGGTACAAATGCCCTGGCCTTGCACATAGTGGAAAAATCAACAATGAAGGGGACACCGGAGCACAATGTGGAAATGAAATCCCGGGTTTAGAAGGCTTTGTCTGGACAAGGACTCAGTTGACACAGACCCTGAGGGCTTTGCAAAAGGCCGTATAGCAAAATGCCAACTGATGTGTTTTGATGGGGTTACTTGTTCACCAGCCAGTCACTAATTTGAGAGTAAGAACCCACTAAATTGCTTTCAGTCAGCACAGAGCTGTTGCAAATTTCCTTCCCAAGCTTCATGTGTCATTGACACCATTTGAAGACAGGAACAGCAAAACAAGGCATGTCCTAGCTGGTGTGTGTTGCCATGTTTCTTACATGACCAGTTAACACTTGCCCTGGATCTAAACACAGCCTTACCAGCAAAGTGTAGTGTATGAGAGCTGCTCTGCTGATGAGATAATGCTAGCCCTTATCCATCCATGAGGTTTTTTAACCACACACAACCCTCTCTGGTGTTGACATTTCCCTGCCCAACCCCATGTGAACACACAAGGCCTTGTAGGCTCCTCTCAGGCTGTCTGTATCTGTTGCCGATAACGAGGTGAGTCAGCCACTCATCTATCCCGCTCTCTTCCTCCTCTGCCTGGCAATACACCCCCACACGCACCCCCGTCATCTTCGTTCACAAGGCCTTATGTGTACATTCAGCACATGGTGAACTGTATAAATAGCAGCAACCGCGTGGCTCGCCGCTGACACCTGACATTTTCATGCCCCAGCAAGCCTCTGATACATTTGGCGCTTGGCACGCATTCTTGTCCCGGGTTTATCCATCTGTTGATGTAGCGCCCAACCCCCTCCACCCTCCACCCCACAGCCACTACTATGTTCTTGTAACATAACACAAGGCTCGCCTTTTCCTCTATTCATTTTAACATGCAAGCACCGCATGGCACAGACTTTGCCCCTCCCTTCTCCATGTTTTTCTCTGGTTCTCTTTCTCTCTCTCCACCATCATGCTCTCTTTTCCTCTCTCTGCCTAACAACCCCCCCCTCAACAAACTCACACCACACTATCCACCCAAGTCATTAGCCTTTAGATTGGCATTTGGCTGGTCTCAGAAACCCACTAAGATGGAGAAAAACAAAAAAAAAGAAGAAGCAAAAAACAGTGAGATAGGAATTGCATGAAGGTGGTGTGATAGCGTTAGCAATCGACAGAATGGGAGACTGTGGGCAGGCAGGGAGCTTCCTGGCTGCCTGCCAGGTTCCAGCAGCAGCACTGCAGCATGTCAATATGTCCGTTGCCAGGGAAACAGGAGTGCACACTCCAATACAGCCCATATAAAACACTTTCCTCATATTTTATTAAAATTTACAAATGCTCAATATTATGTGAGTACACTGAATGGCATCACCCAGAGGTCATGGTGACACCCACAAAACTCAGTCACCCTCCGTGCACAAGGGCAGCAATATGGACACGATCCCTCACTGGCTTCCCAAGCATAAATAGCTACAGTCACTTCGTATTTATTACAACCAAGCCTGCCATGTTAGTTCTTGAAATGTATTTTTGGGGTCTTAGCAATGGCGATTTATGATTTCAGGCCTTGATGTGAGTGAGTGTCAACAATTTTCACCTACCTGAAGGAGATACATAAAAAAAAGTTGCCATTAGGAGCAAGATGAATAGCATGAGAATATCAAGCAACAATAAATTTTCTTTTAAACACGAGTCTTTCTGTGATCATTGTATGTCCTTTATGGGGTGTGAATTTCTGTGTCCCCTTTGTGAATATTATTGGGGTTGGTGATTTGTACTCTGCGGCAAACAGCTCGGCTGTGAATTATTACTGGCAGGTCCATACTCCTCCATCAGGCATTGAGAAAGAATGACCTCAGATACATCAGGCTGTGCAGCGGCTCTGTTGCAAAGTCACAACTTGCAACATAAGTCATGTGTTTTAGTGTGTTGAGCCACAAAGTGTCACAGCAACCTATCAGTTTGTCTCAAGCTGTGACCTTGATCAAAGCTACCTTCTCTATCTATTTGCAGATACCACATTGCACTATCACACATTTGATAATGATAAACCAAAAATATACTATCCAATTGGTTCTGTTGTGCTCTAAGGATGTCACTTTGAAACAGGTTGGAATGTTTAAAAAAGTTTATTTTGTGACCCAAAGTGTTTAAAGTGACCATGGAAAGAAATGATCTCTTTGTCTCAGCACTTGTTCTCAGCTCTGTCTATGAGCTTATGGTCTCTTATAGGCTATGATTTACAAAAAAATGAATACAAAAAATACAATATATCTTGCATCTAAAGAGAGAGAGAGCGAGAGAGAGAGAGATAAAGAGAGCAATTACTTTCTTACATATTCTGGTGGGTTTTCTGTGTAGATGAAGGACAGTTAAAGGACAACTCTGTCTGTCAGCCACACCTACTTGGCACTCTTATCCAAGTGTGGCTCCGTCTGTGCTTGTATCACTGAAAGGAGAAGGGGGTGTGCCAACTATAGCACCTCAGTACTTTGCAGAACTCTATCTGTGCCTGCGAGTGGTCTAACAGCTGCTGCTGCAGTGTCAGAGCTTGCTCAGGGATGCAGATGAAAGTGCTGATGTGTCCTGTTATTTTGGGTTGTTTGGTGCCCTGGGGGCTGAGGAATTTTTGGAGGAGACCGGGCAAGATTTTTGGAAGGGTGAGATGGGGGTGGTGGGGGCTCTACCCAGAGGGGATCTTAGCAGAGAGCCTCTCCCAGAATGCAATGCGACCCTCAATGCCACATGGCGCTGTGGGAATCCAGAGGGGTGGGGAGCAGAACTGCTGACAGTACCAGGCTGCGCGATGGGCATGGACATGAGCACAAAGACTCTGTCTCTGATGATGGCGGTATTTCTGGCTGCCTTTTTCACATGACGGTAGGGGCTGCTGATGGCCTGTCATGCTCCAGGTTTTGTACAATGATCTAAGCTACACTTTATCTTGAGTTTCAAAGCTCATCCTTGATATGGGAATCAAATTTGACTGACCTCAAAGCCCATTTAGGTGTGCATTTATCACATTATCTTTATTTACAGATAAGGTTTGAACTTTGAAGCTGTATTTTTTGATAGCCCCACACAGCCACTAAAAACAGTGAAATGGACACAAAGTGACTACACTTAATCTGTAAAACCTTGATGGCATCATTATAAAAATCCTGTATTAGTAGTTTCATGTTAGAGAATGCAATATATAGTAATAGAATCTGTCAGATACAACCATTTAATTCATACTTCGATTTGAATCTTAAAATTATGTATAAAATCACAGAAGTTTCTAACATAATAGAGTATATACATTATATTATATTATATTATATTATATTATATTATATTATATTATATTATATTATATTATATTATATTATAT
>JAOXYM010000017.1:8726783-8784918 GCA_028567055.1 Leptatherina wallacei
TATTATATTATATTATATTATATTATATTATATTATATTATATTATATTATATTATATTATATTATATTATATTAGTTTGGAGTCCATCTTTGAATTTTTTTACATTCAATGACAAATTTTAACTGTGTTTATTTAACTTTTTTTTTGTCCAATATTGACTATATATTTCATATTCATACTATGCATGCTATCATGTTGCAAAGTAATTTCCAGAAGATTGTGGTTAAAGGAACTGTAGTTCAAACAAACCAATAACCACTGCAGCCATGAACAGCATTTCCTTCAAGCAGCAAAACAGTGAGCAATTTAGAAAAAGAAAAACCCTCATCTAGAGTAGGAATATACTAAAACAAATTCCATACTTTTACAATGACAGAGTGCAATTTTTGCAGGTGTGAACATCTGTAGGTTAATATTGACTTTGACTTTGGCGATGCATGTATGAATTTCACTTCAGTCTGCATACTTACAGGACTGTCAGATCCCAGCCGTATGTCAGCAGTTGTTAAATGCCTGTAACGTTAATGTCAGCAATCACACTACCATTAACACTCTCTGGTGGCAGTAAATGTTATCATGGATCTTTCCACAGACATAATATCCCCATTTCCATTCAAACCACACACGGGTGTGATATTGCTGCCCGTTTTGTCCTGGTGTGTGAGAGAAAGATGCCGTGTCATTTACTTAATTACACGTCCCCTACAGCTCACACCTCGAAAACTACTTGATTTATTTGGTTGCCACTTACTAAAAGCTGCCCAGGATTCCCAGTGTCCTCTCGTTCTGTACTTCATCAGGGAAGACTGGTCCATGTAAAATATGACATTATATTAATTAAGAGGGATACTCCCAGATTGCTTCATAAATCATTTCCCCCATACATTTCCATGCTTGGCCTAACATTGCAATTTGCATCTTGTTCCCCTCATAATAGTGTACACCTCAGTGAAAAGGCAGGAGACAAAAAACTTAAATCCTTCATTGTCATGTTGTCCTCTAAAGAGTTTGTCAATTATCCTTGATGGGTGGTAAACTGTGCTGACTCATGTTTTTACCTGGACATTTGGGACCTTACAGAGTTCCAGCTGAGCTTTTATACACTAAAAAATTTATTTTTTTGACCACAAATGGCACTTACAAGACCCAATCTGTGCTTAATTTTCAGAGTTCACATGATCCGAACCAGTGAATTACCAACACACAGATTTACTGCTTTAAAATGGCCTGACTGTGTTGAGTTTCTCTCTCGTGATGGTGAGACAAAACAGCTGTCTGAGGGAATCAGAAACACTATCAACCAGAACAACTCTACAGGCTATAAGACAATTGCCAAAGATTTTGAGATCCCAGTTTCAATAGCATGTAATGAATTGTTAACAAGAGGTTTAACATTCATAAAACAGTTAAGAAGCTTCCAGGATGTTGGAGAAGAAACCCAACAAGAGAAGTCTGCAAAAAGTCATGCAGATGTAGGGAAAAATACCCCTCTTAAAACCAGCTGACTGACGTCTAGTGATCTGGAGTGGTGGTTTCAGCCTGTATTATAAACTCTTAGTCTGAAAAAGTCAAGGAGCAAAAGAACATAACAGCTCACAGGAAGAACATGCTAGTAGAAAGAAAGGCACAAAATTCAAGATGAATATTACTGAATTCTCTGCATTGAATCAGTTTGTGTACTGATGGCAAAATAAAGTTAATTTAAAAAAAACACACACCCTAGTGACAGTACAGAGAAATCAACTTAATGTTGCATGCTGGGAAACCAGCGTCATCTTGTCATTTATTTAAGACCATTGTTGCTGAGTTAGATTTAATTTGTTTGGCTTAAAACAGTCAGAGATGGGGGTGCAGTTGAAACTTTTATTTAATAATACTTTTTTAACTTGCAGTAGATAAATTTGAAGAACATTTAGTTGTAACAACTAGAAATGAGCTGAAATATAATTCTAGGGGGTTGATCCTAAAGTTTCATTGAAGAAATACTACTTTGAGGTTAGAGTTTAGGGTAATGAAAATATTCTCATTATGAAAAATTAACAGGCTTATCAACAAAAAACCTTTCTTAAATGATGGGTTTACCAATAAGTTTGACCATGTGCATTTGTGGAAACATTTTGTGCGTAGAGACAGATTTTCTTCTTGAGTCAGAAGACAAATCTCACAACTGGCACTGCTCTAGTTATAATGTTGATTATATCATCCATTAACACTGGTTCAAGGCAAGGGAAATTTATTTGTAGAGCACATTTCATTCAAGGTGCTTCACATTGCAGAAAACAGAAGAGAAAGAATAAAAAAAAATAATAATAATCTAAAATCAAGATTAAGAAAGGACAACAGATTAAAAACATGATCAAGTTAAAAATTCAAGCTTAAAAGGAAACAGTACAAATTCAGATAAAAACTATGTAAATGCAGCAGAGAACAGGAGGGTCTTTAACCTGGAATTAAATAAAATGAGTCTTTCTGCTGATCTGAGACTTTCTGGGAGTTTGTTCAGTACTGGAGATCTGAATCGCATGACTGTGTGTAGACAAAGAGGCAAATCAGACTGCTTTGTTATTTTTGCCCCTCATGTGATCAGCACTCAACACCAAAGGTCCGCTGACAGCCTCCCCCTCCCCCCTCCCCCAAGCCCTTTGCAGACCGACAGAGAGAGTCTGTTACCAGAGAAACAAAGGTCAGTGTACTGTGTCGTCACATTTTCAACTCCCAGGACGAATCTTAAAAGAGAAAAAAGGGCCAAAAAACAACCATTCTTTGTGTTTGCCATAACAATCCTACATTTGTTCTTGTGCTCTGGGCTGTGATGTCATCTTCATGTTTCATCCTCTCTCTGACCTCTGGGGGAATGCTTTTCAAATAGGTTCATCAGGAGGTGCACACAAATTGAAGGCCTGATTTTGTTTCAGTGTCACACCCACATGCTCGCAGCTCTCACAAACACAAACGTATGCGTTTGCATCTAATAACACAAAAATAGAGCACAGTGAGTTCACTGTTTTCTGAATCTGACTGTTTTTTTTCCCAGAGGGAAGTTGTGCTGCACAGACTAGCTGGAGCTCCACTGCAGAAGAGAAGCTGAGAGACACACAAATGATTTTACTGTGAGAAAACGCATAGATGTTTTACTGTGAAGTCTTAGAATTACTGCAGGTGTGAAAGCTGCAATGACTCCTAAGGTAACCTGTGAACACTTAATGCACCCAACCTTTGGTGGTTTAAGTGAAGTAATGCTCATGATAGATGCATCAAGCTTTGGCTTTAGGCTGCTCTGAATGTTCTACTCCCTGAAGGCGTAGCAGGTTAAACGGACTAAAGCAACCCCCATCAATACATGACGAAGCAAAGCTCCAGATCACCTCAACCACTGTAATTAATCTTAGCCTCATAACCGGCTGACAGGCCTTTATCCAAACAGCAAACAAAACTGTCGCTTTGCTGCTGATGACAATAGCGGGGGCCAGATGTTAATTTGGCTCTAGCTCTACTGTTATCACCCTAATAAGCAGAGCTGCACACCGTCTTTACCTGAGATTAAAAATTCAAATACAGCATGATGAAAATGGGATTACTGTGCTAAGCTTGTTGCAACAAAAGAAGAGGCGGAAGACACAGGGTGAAAAAATGATCTATCCCCCCCCCATTCTGCAGCGCTTTTTAATGGGATTTACACAGAAAAACATGTTTTAATTTATTTATTTATTTATGTTTTGTTTTTTCAGTTGACCTTATTGCCATGCTAGTCACTTTTAATTTACATCACATTTGTGGTGAAAGCTTCTGAAAGATGGTTGTAGCATCACATTTGCAGCATGAAACTGAAATGTCTTTCTTTGAAGGATTAGTTAGATATTTTTGGAAACATGATTTGCTTTCCCCACAAGAGTTAGATGAAAAGATTGAGATGCCCTAGCGTGGTTTCCAAGTTGAAGCTACAGTCAGGATATGGTCCATCATCTCATAAATTCTAATTGCAGAGGTAACAATCTTGTGCCTACTAGCAGGGCTCTAGATTTACTTTTTTGATCCCATGCCAATGTGAATATAGTAGCATTTAATCATGCATGTCTCTCAAAATTTTCTTTGGTGTTTTTTCATGAACAACAATAACAACAATCTCTTTTCCAGCAAGGAGCAAAGTAACTCAGAAGCCGGTTCCTAACCAGCCTAGTTATTGCCCCATCCACCCATCTTCACATTTTGTTGTTCCTTCAACACATCACTTCATTTCAATTAATCTCCTCATTCAGCTGCACTTTGTTTAGGCAATAGCTGATAAAACAGCATCACATATGGATGGGTGACACATCACGGAAGAGTATTCATGGAAATGTGGTGATTTGCTTCAGTCATGGAAGTGATGGGAGGTCCAGAGGCTGAAGAGTCAGCTCCTAGCAAAAACAGGTCTCTTCATTTCGTAGCTTCTACTTTAGTCAAATTAAGCATGTGTTGGTAAGCATTTCTTTAATTCAGTGTTTTGCATTTGATGCATTTAAAAAAAAGAAAAAAGAAATAATTGTTTAACATTTTAATCAAACATTTAAATGAACCACAGTATTCAGAGGGGTATTCAGAGGCCAGAACCACAGCAAACAAATCATTAAATTACGGCCAAAGTCTGAACATTATGACACTTTATTTTTATTTTTTATTTTCAATTGACATATTCTGCCCTCAGCTTTGTAGTCTTTAATGTCATGCAAATGCAGTCAGATACTGCCTTTTTCCAGTTTACATTCATTTTTACATATTCATATTTACTCTCTGTGGACCTGATCTGTATGGGGTAGGTAAGCCTGGTCCAATATAGCCTCAGTATTTCAAGCTTTGGATGTGTCCCTGCTTCAACACACCTGATTCAAATGAGGTCAAGAGCTGTCTTCGGAGTGCTTGCCCTCCTCATTTTACATAATGGTAGGATCCTAGTCTATGATTAACTGCATGGTTTGCCCATCAAACTAAAGCCCTGTCCCCTGCCTGAAAATTTGGCTCTCCCCGACAGGAGTTGGCTCTTGTTTCCGTAAAAGATGCATCATCAATTCATCACCTTTCAAAGTGGCTAGTAAATTTTTTCATATCTGCCAAAGGGAATTTTAACCCACATTTCATTTAGAGCCCTGCCGAAGCATTAACTTTTGATGAAATTGTAGTGTTTGCTATGTCAAGAGGTTGAAATATCTCAGTTGGCTACATATATTTGCCGTAAGAGAGCTTTAACTTCATTGAGTTATTTCATTTTGGACAAACAGAAGCTAACTGCTACAGTTTTTATGTTAAATTAAGCTAACAATCTCCAGGCTCCAATCAATGTTTTTATGGGATTTCTGACAATCAACTGAAGAACTGTGTTTCCCAAAATGTGGAAATGTGGTTTCTCTTTTAAGTGTTGATATATAAAACATAGCATGACTTTTCTTTTTCCTTGTCAGATTACTGTCATGCTAGCTATGTAGCAGCTAAATTCTAGATTTCCATTCCTGTGTTGGGTTTTATTCACATGCAATGCAGTTCTGGAAACAGACGTTTTGGAAAACTCTTAAAAATGTTTGCATTGAATTTTTCGCACTTTGGTGTCCCCCAACAGAGGGTGATTTGGCATCCTTCTTGATTCTGCCTCTTCTCTTACCTCTGTCCAGTGAATAAAAAACAGACTCTTGTCTTATCTCCTGCTTTGCCCCTTTCTGTCTTTTCTTTTCTTCCTCCAACAATGTCTTTTTAGGTTTCTTTGCTGAAACGACCATAGTGTGTGTCCAAAATGGCCAGTGTGCCAATATCCAGTTGCTGGCATGTGACATCAAGCAAAATGTAGCTATCATGTGACGCTGGAAAAAAAAGTAGTGAAGTGCGATATCTCAGCCTCAGGATGCTGCAGGGCAACGATGACCCTAGGGATGTGCATAATGACTTTTACAGCGCCATCAAAAGTGAGTCAGAAACACATAGTTTTAAAGTTCAAAGATAATGTGTTGTTTCACTGAATTTCTGGGAGTATTACTATTGTTAGTGGCTGCTTACCCGATTATTCATACTCCCATCATGTGTCCATCACAATGACCAACCCTCTTCATCCTGTTTACACATGATCGCTGTACTTGGATCATCGCATGAAAGGCATTTTGAAACCCGTTTATACACTTAGCCTCTGAAAAAGCACCAAAACCATTGGATAGAAATATGTTTTAGAGATGCAATGAACATGTAGCTTCAAAATGAGGACAATATCGGGTCAAGACTTAACCTAAAGTGTAAGAATAGTAGTGAATTAGAAATAAATTAAGATACCGCATTGGAATATTGAAAGTCTTTTACCATACCTGATATGGTCATGTTCTGAATGAGTCTACTTCTGTGAGTAAGTCTTGCTTAGTCAGCCAGAAGGATTGCATGACTTTTGAAAGTCACAGACTAAATAAAGGCTGTGTCATTTTAAGTAACTCTTACAGTTTTATGTAAATCAGATTTTTAAATTAGCTCTCACAATGAGCTGCCGTCTGACTGGAAAACGATCCGTAGCCTGCTTTGAATAACGTACACGGTGCGGTGCAGGGGAGGTTAACAATGACATAATTGATCATAGTTTCCTAATCTGTGATTCGATGTAATTTAAATGTAATTTTTCTGTAATCTTTAATGAATAGTCAACAAAGTGCATGATTGCATAACCTGTAAATTTCATCAAACTTTTTCGGTGTTACCTCATTTTTGTGTTTGTTTATAAAAGAATGATGTGAGGAATGCAGCTGAGTGAGGACAGAGGAAAGAAGTGGAAGTCAGTATAAGACATACTGGTTAGATTGGTGACAGTTAACAACATTGGCCCAATGTGTTCATTTAAATTCTTTAACTCATCAGTTTTTATTGTGACTCACACTTTTAATGGACTCTGTAACTTCTAGTAGACGAGGAGTAGCACATGCTATATTTGACAACGTCTGCTGTTGATTAATTCTAATCAACCAAGAAATAATAGCTTTTGTAAAAATAGTCACTGAGGGACCCTGGTGCTAACCTCAACAGGAATTTGATTACTTTTATAGAGCAGCTATTAATGGATTTGTCCCTTGTAATAATGGTAAACTTAAAACTAGCTACAGTGAGTAGATTAGATTTGAGTTGGATGAAGCAAATAAAACTAGGAAAAAAACGCTGTCTAGCTATGAAGGTGAGCATGATGTTTGATGTTGAATTAAGATTGTTTAGTCAAATTAATATTTACAGAGTCTAGATTAAAACCTATGGGAGTGAATTATTGGTCTAAAGTACAGCAACATAAACATTTTCTTTTTATCCTTCTTTCCTTTATGCAATACTGTGCTCTTGTTGGGTAATCGTCTGCCATTACTGTAGTGATTTTCATTTGGAAAAAGAAAAACAGTGTAACAGGTCAATTTATCGTCACAGAGTGTTCGGACATCCAGGACAGATGGAAAGAGCCACATTAGTGAGAACAAACACAGAAAGGCTTCATGTCAGCTTCCTGTCCTGAACACAATGAAATATTGTTATGTCAGCGCACAGGAAAATAGAAGTAAATTCAGAAGCAGAGACCTACAAAGAGGTGTGGAGGGAGCAGCTGAAAGATGTGATGAGAAAGGGAGAATCTGAGATTCAGGCTGTACCTGAGGTGTGGAGGGGTACATCATTATTCAGAGGGGCACTTTGATGTTGAGCCTGCGTGGATCTCAGGAAAGCAGGCAAAAAGCCGTTCTAATTAAAACAGTAACAATGCAGCCAAAGTTGCCCTGCAGAAACTGGGTTTTATAGAGTAACTGAATGCCCCATTTAAAGCCGACTGTCCATAGATAACAGCAGATATTATGCTGATGGACTCTAAGACCTCTACTGCAAATTGTGCATTTGTTGCCACAACTAACACAGTTTTTCTCTCTTTATGTGTGTGTGTGTGTGTGGGTGTGTGTGCCATGAGTTCTCAGTGTCCTACTTTCTGGGCTCTTTGGTGTCATTGGGGGCTGGACAGGAGTGACAGATTGAGATGTGCTGTGGGTATTCAGAGGCCAGGCAAAGACAGGAAAGCCTGGGGGATCTTATGACAGGTAGACAGAGGAGAGACAGTACTTCATTATAACTGCTGCAGGAAAGTGCTCTAATTCTAAAACTAGCACCCCAAAGCAACACAAGAAACATGTTTGTGTTTTCAAATGTTCATTCTTATACACTTTTGCCAGCACTGACCCGCAGTTTCCGACAAAACAAAGTACAGTATGAAGCCAAATATCTGTTATTACATTGATGCTGCCGGATTTCTGTGGCGCAGATTTTCACCTTGTTCACTGAGCATGTTTATGTTTCCTCATATCTACTGAGGCACAACCTACTAAAAGACACAAGCGGGCTGCACAGAGAGCTGAGTGATGCTCTGAGACAGTAGTGGTTCAAAGAGAGACTGTCTGCATAGAAAGAAAGGTCTAATTTTAACTTGGAGACAGAGGCTCATGAAACAGCGCTCTGCCTGACTTTAGCTCAATTATTCATCAACACAAGAAGTCTCTCAGCTAAAAAGCCTGACATGTTTTTCATCCCCCTCCCCACCACTCCTTTTTCCTCTTGCTGTTTCTTTCAGACACAAAGCCAGTCACCTTCACACAAACGAAAACTACTCATGCTACCCTCGTGTTGAACCACACAGCGCCTTCCAGAAATGCATAAGCGCTCTGGTGAAGATGAGACAATACACTTAATGAGATGTATGCAGGGCTGAAGATATTGTGTTTTTTCAACATGCAAAGGCAGTAGTTCAAATAAGTTTTATTCAGAAAATTATTATGAAGTTACCTTCGGGAAGCTGTTGATGTATATTTGCATGTATGAATTGTATCATAGTTTATTAATTCTCAACAGCAACAAACCGCAAGACTCAAAACAGGGGATAATATTGTTATTTGTCTGTCTGTCCACTACTCATCCTGCCAAAATCAGTAACCTTAAAAAGCTGTCCAGATTTTTTTCAAAGTTTTTTCTTCTTGTAACTCCAATCAAATCAGGATACAAAGCCAAATTCTGATTTTTGGATTTGGATGCTTTGCCTGATGACTCAAGTTCTGTTTTGATCAAGCTGCGGCAGGCATCATCACAAACAGATGACCAGTCATCATGTGACACTGAGCTGACGCCACCATAGCTGGCCATGCAACTGTAGAAATTACCTAATTAAGTACAGGTTGTGTACTTTCCATTCACTCTATTACTTCTCAGAATCCTTGGCTAGAGAGATTGTTGCATACTGCTTGTGGAGTAATGCCAGTCTTGAGGGAACAGTTTTACTTTACTAAGTCCCTGAAAGTCAAGTTAAAAAACAGAATTATCATAATTTCCCAGTGTAAAGTTGGCAGCCATTCAACCTGGTTTCCCTTCTGTAAACTGCAAAGCTAATCCTAGTCATCAAACATGTGGGCAAAATGTATTTACAAACCCAAGTCCTGACAGCAGCTGCACTGAAGCACTATGTCCAATCCAATCCACTTCCTTTATAAAGCACATTTTAAAAACAGAACCCGTCTCCAAAGTGCTGCACATCACAATCAGCAATATCAATAAAAAATAAAACCTAAATAAAATAAACTGAATATGTGATTGGGATGTGACTGATTGAGAAGCAAGTCTCTGACCTTTACACAAACAACTACAAATTCCTGGTCAGCACAAGAGGCAGCTTGTCCTTAAGCCCTCAGACTGATGCAGCAGCCTGAACCTGTTGAATTTTTGCAATAAGTTTATGGCTTTAAAAGTTGCTGGGATGGCCTTAGGTAAGCAGTACAACCTCAGGCAATCTGAGAGAGGATTTGTGCCTGCTGTGATAATGACACCACTTTAAGACCCACCCAGACAAGCTGACAAATTGATGCTGAGGTCGTGTTTTTATGTTGCTTCGCGTCGGCATGGCAAGCACAGATAAACACTTGGATCTGCCCGTCTGATGGACAGTGGTTCTGCGTTGATGTGTGTGAATTTACAGTATGTTTCAAGCACATGGAGAGCTAAAGAGGCTTCCTCTTTCTTCAATTTGACAGGCACATTTTCCTTGTTTTTAGCTACAGACAACATATCCAACAGTAGGCGCATAAATCTGCAGGATCAATAGAGAAAATACAATAACGCATCCTCAGTATTATTGCTGTGCATTAAGTATTCCCTAGAACATTTTTCATCATAAGAACGAAGATTTATCATCGATTTCCCTGCCACAACATATAATGCTGCTGAACTTGGTGGTGTGTTTGCTTTAATGTGGACATCTTGGCTGGATTTAGTTTGGGCTCAGTCTATCTGTGACAAGCAGCAGGAGCTGTATATCATGTAGAAAGGGAGATAGTGCTCGCTAAAGACAGTCAGGTGTGGTGCTGTTTGTAGATAAGGCTATAGAGGCTAACTATAGCATCTGTCTCCAGAGAAGAAAAGATGTGATTGGTGTGGCTCCTGGACATTGGCTGCAGAGATGGAAAGTGACTTGTAAAACCAACCTTTTCTGGGTCTATGTCAGCTTTAGACATAAGATAAAAAGCTGGAAGCCACATTCATTCGGCTATTTTCAGAAGTTCTCATCCAAACAGCCAATATTGTAGTTTATTGTAGTTTAACAACAAGGCGCAGCATGCCTGTCAAGCTTTGGATCTCCTGACATGTTAAGAAGATGTGGGCATGGTGCTGTATTGTTTAGAAGCGGGTGCCTCTTCAGAAGCAAAACCACAACATCAAATGTTGAAGAAGCTGATTAAACAGCATGTGTATGTACTCTGTCATTGGTGATGAGACAATGATAATATACACACTGCATGCACAACAGATTCGTACATTTTTAAGAAATACAGTAAACTTTACAGCTAATGCCTCTTTAGAGGCATTTCTTACAGAAACCTGTAAATGGAGCACAATTTATCTAAAGTGAATTTCATGGTGTTGGCTGTAAATTTAACATATTTCATGGTAGTTACATGGAGAGCAACGAGCATCCTCTATTGACTGTGGAATGCAAAAATGTGTTCAAGTCCCATCTCACTTCTGTGAAATGATAGAGATTCATTCATTGACACAAGTGCATAAATACTTATAGAAACTTGGCACAAAAAGAAAGGAAATTTGTGTTTGGTTGATTATTTCTCCCCTTTAATAATACCAAGAGGTGTTGTGTTATACATTGATGGACAGCCTGATAATATTCACCTTTACAATGAAGTATCACTTCGCTTCTTTGGAATGAGCAACACAGTTAAAAGTGTGGGTAGTGGCCCCAAAACAGTCATGGACTCATGGCAGGTAATTTCATCCTTTCCACTCCCAAATTCTATGATGATCCTGACTCTGTGGTGAAGGGCTTTCATTCTAGAAAATGGAATTTTATACCAGATTCTGGAGATATGGGATTGCCACTGGCTCCAGAATTTCATTCCCATATGTTTGCCTATCAATCATGTGCCAGTCATATACACCTGGAAGCACCTGAATCTAAAAAAACAAGACTAAATACCAACAGGAGAATATTGTGGCAGATTTTGGCCCTTTTTTGGGGATGCTACCCATCTGTTTAGCTTTGTTGCTCATTTCACAAATACATGATCCTTGGAAGTTCTACTAATATGACACAATGTTATTTCCTCATTTGTATAACTCCTGGTATGGGTGTGGGTTAGCTGAAGTGCATGTATCATTAGCTTCAGGCTACAACACATAATGTACAACAAAAAGTACGAGAAGTAACATCAGCCACATTTTCAAATATTACTTACAAGCTACAAAGATTAAAGGGGTTGCAAGGGACCCATTTTTTTAACTGACTCAGTAAACCGAATTTACCTGTGGACCCAGTCTTATTAATATTTATTTGGTATTTTAGCCTCTACAAGTTTCAGCAAATACACAAATAATCTACCACCTGCCTGCTTTATAATAATTTAATAGACAATTAAACAATGATAAGGGAAGAACTTTAATTCACCCAAACACCTCAGGACACAAACAATAAGCGGTTTTCTGAATGCTGGACAGATGTGACAAACATGGGCACAAACAGTATAGACAATACACATAATGAGGGTTACATAGAGGTTACTAGAAAAACTGTTAGTTTATACACTTTTATGCCTATGTTTATATGCTTATTTTTGGACTTTAGAAGAAAGCCGGAGTATCTGGAGAGAACCCATGCATGCAAGGGAGAACATGCAAACTCAGATAGCTACGCACTAGCTTTTACCGTTGCTTCCAGGTCAAAGCCCAGGTTGGGAACTATGAAGCGTGCAATGTGTACATGAAGGTGTTTTTTTGCTTCTAACCTCACTGTGTTAGTCTGACTTTGAAACAGTTAATAAGATTAAAGTCAGGCTAATGGGTTTTTACTACAGAATGTAAACGTAGTGAGCATATCTAAATCCAGTGACTAAAGCTGTCAAACTAGCGCACTTATTTTTACATGTGGTTTTTAAAAAAAAAAAAGTGTTGTTGTCATTAGCTGCGCTAAAGATCTTAATTTTAATTATCCAAATAAGGTCTGCACAGCTGGTTTGTTTTCTATATAAATTTAGCGGTGTAGAAAGATTATTAACTAATTGAACAAGACACATCCCAGACTGTTTAACCCCAATGTGGGCCGTAACTGAGCCATAGTTGCATCTGCTATCTGGCATACAGCTATTCTAACTGTCATCAACTGTATCAACAATCGTTAAGCTACTCTCTGTTGTAAATAAGACTGCATGTCTCAATGGGACTGCCTGTATAAATGAAGGGTAGATAGAAATAAATAAAACTATAGTATACTGAAAATCAACTTGCAGATTTGCAACCCCAATGCAACCACAATGAAAGGCAACGTAGGTGAGCAAATAGTCAGCTGTAACATTTCCATCATCAGGATGTGGTCATGGTTAATGTCCTGTCTTATCTTGCTGCAGTGAGATGGTGTAGGTGAATAAAGCTTTTCTGCACAGTGGGAGGGGACAGACTGCAGGACACTCCAAAGTCCCTGACTGCATGGAAACAAACAGGGCACCCCCGCTTCTCAGCTCTGAGCTACTATCTGAGGTCTGTCTGTCTGTCTGAAGCTCTAGATAAAAGTGTTTTAAAGCAAAAGATTCTGCCAGCAACCTTTGGCCTCACAGCCACCTCCAGCTACTAAACTGTGAGTTCTCCCCACAAGATGATGTCTTTTCACAGGCTACTGACATCATTCAGCCTCACAGATATCGGTGTCTACGTGTTTGCTTTGATGTCTGCCTCGTGTTTTCAGCGCTCATCTGGAGTTTTAATCCCGCATGAGTTTGTTTTTCCTGTGTCGAATCGTATGTGATAGTTGGGCAAAAAAAAACTCTCACAGCGATGCATCATCCCTTTAGAGAAGGAACGCAGTGCCTGGCAAACCGAATGTTTGGCTGCAGGCGATGAAGGCAAGAAACTTCTTTTTTGCTTAGTGAAATAAGCAAACCCCAAAGACACAGCATTAATTATTCACCCTCTCTGCACCAGTCTGACATTCTGATTATGACTGGTGGTGGTTACAGGGTGTTGGTAAGGTTGCAGAGTAGGCATGACAGGGGTTTTAAACTCCAGTATGTTTGCTGCCAAGAAATATGGGCCTGTATGATGTGTAAGCCACTCAGAGGGCATCAGAATGAATGGTAATAATTCAACCACAGAGAGCCCATTTCTTGAGCCACTCCCCTGGAAGGAAAGATGAGGAAATGACTGGTCTCACTATTTTGTAAATGCCGATTATTTTCTGATTAAAAATAGGCAGTGCAAGGCTGATTATTAGCTAAAGCTGGAAATCACTTGTGTACTGGTAACTAAGATACAGACCAAAACTGATACTCTGAAGTTTGAAAGTAGGGTGTTGGCTTTTTTTATTTGATTACAGGTGAGAAGGTTTGTCATTGTTGGTTAAAATGTGGCCTCTGTGCCAAAACAAGCAGCCTTGTACTCCATAAGGCTCGATTTGCACAGCTCAGTGACTGCATAGCTGTGCTAGTGGGGTGGAATTTGGACCAACTCAAAACAGTGTTCTTTGTTTTGTTGGTGTGCAAACTAAAATGGCATGATCTAGATGTGTACTGCTGCAATATTTTGCAACACCAGAAAAATGATCCAGCGTAACAGCTGCTCTTAGAGGGCAGAATTGGTTGAATAATGCAGGTTATTTACAGCCTTCAAGAAAAAAACAGCCTTAAGCAACCAATGAGTTTATCTACCACTCCACAGCTCACAGAAATACTTTTTATATATATTTTTTAACACAAGGCAAAACAGATCCACATCCTGATGTTGCTGCAGTCTTTCCTATGGTGTGGAAGTTGTACTGACTGGGTAGTCATGGCAGGCCAGCATATAGAGAGGGGTGGGCTGTGAAAACTGGCATGTTGACGCTTTCATGCCACTGTCACGCTGTTCACAAGGTGCCCTGGAGGAGTGTCACAACGCATTCTTCTCACTTAGTGGAGCATGTCCCTGTCACACTCCGGCTTGCCGTAGTCAGACAGCATTCCTCTCCCGCCATCTGTTTCTGTGATAGTTATTCAGATTTTAAGGTTCAAAGTTTTTTTTCTGAGGTTTGTTTATAGGTTCACTCGACTATACTGCTGCCACAAAAACAACAGTCATCTTCATTCTTGAATGTATATGACTAATAATATCACTAGTACATTAAAATACCAGCTGATAGTGATACCAGATGGAGCTGAAGTCTCCAGCTGTGACTCTTATTAGATTTCTGTTGTTCAGGAAGGTATATATTTACGTCCTGCTATTAACTTTGAGATAACAGTAAGCCTAGCAGAGAGAGGAACTCCTGATATAGCAAATTATGTGTTAAACAACCCCACACAGACTGAGTCTTCCCCTTGCTGGTGTGACAGTGTTATTAGTGCAACATTTGTCATGTTGCGGTTTCCAAACCCCCACCCTCCTGTCTTCCAACAGTTTCTGAAACCGTCAAGAGCACCACATGGTATGTTGCACACAGCACATGGTTTCAGTTACTGCACCACAAAGAACCAAAGGGTGCATTTCCTTCAAGCCCAGATCATCAGCAAAAACAAGCTGAAAACTATGAAAATCCTGCAGATTTTACACCCATTTTGCATGCAGTCACGTGTATGTGCAAATGCTGTTTTTGTTGTGTGTGTGCATGTGATCCTGGTGATCATGGTTATATGAGTCAGAGGAAGTGGGTGAAAGGTGAAATTTTGAGCAAAGAGATTTAATTACCACACATTCAATATTTTTAGAGTACAGTATGTTTGTGTAACGCTAACTGAAAATGAAACTAAATACGTGTGTTCGCTTCAAGCCAGGCAAGTTACCGAGAAACTTCATGGATGAATCTCAAACAGGTAGGGCCTACTATGACTGTTATGAGCTCATAAAAGAAGAGGGTGATTTTTTTTTAAACTTTTTTTTCCCAGACACATGTTGCAATCGCTTGCAGTTCGAAGAAACGACTTGTTTTCTGACTTGTCATCACTGCTGCATCAGAATCCTGGCTAACAAGCGCTAAGAGTTACACATATACACAGCAACTAATTGCAATCAGGACTTAAAAGACAGCATCTCAGAGGAGATGGTGGAATATGTGATGCGATGAGTGCATAAATCAAAGACAGAGATGCATTATGCATAGTTCAAATAGGATGAACATCATTTGTCTGCTTCCATTTAGGTCCAGGCACTCATGGCAATTTAACGGCTGTGTTTTTCTTCATTACTTATTGGCAGAACAATTCAAGGCCAATAAAATACACTGATGTCCTCCTTTACTTCCTATTTCCTGTATGAGCACTTTCATGGTTCATGTTCTCCCTGTAAATTTCAGATTTTATTTCCACATGTCTTGTTTGAGGTTCTTGGTAGCCTTTAAAGCAAACATAAGCTGCTTTTGGCTTTATAGATCGAATATTGAATCACTTTTAGAAGGGAAAAAATAAAAATCATTCGATGTGTCACCTTGGAGATGGCAGCTGACAGCTGTTCTATGCACAAGCTGGGCTTAATTGGCGGGGAAATTAGTCTGACCTTGACTGCAGCGGCGCGGCCGATGAGCTGCCGCTCCCTGCCACTTGAAATGACATTGTTGTAATTTTCGACAGCAGCAAGCAAACACTCTGAGCATTAATTATATGGTGGAATGTGCCTTGGTGCAACAGACACACACAGTGAATACTTATGTAAGCTGTCGCTCCAGTCTCCATAGTAACCCGCAGCATTCTAACACATGCCTCCTCCGTTCTGCCTCCCCTGAAGTGGGCTGTTTCCATGGAGACCAGGCAGCTGCCTTTGATGATGGCTCTCATGAAATGACACCCGCTGATAATGCCTGCTCCTCTGAGTCTCTGAGAGGGAGGATGGATGGATGGAGGAGTTGCAGAGAGAAAAATAGGGAGAAAGAGAAAGCGAAAGAAGAGTTCTTTTTCTCCCAGAAACTGAGTCACGTAACCACATCACTTCTTGCTTCTTTTCCCAGCCGCAGTGGTTTACCTGGCGCTAAAGCAGGAACACTGTGAACCTGATGAGGCGTAGCAGACACAGCTCTCAGCCACGTCAGGGCTGGCATGATTCACATGCCTCATGTTGATTTGTGTGTCCTAAAAAAAAAGTGTCATCAAATGTTTGTGCCTTGACTTTGAGGGCAACAGAAATGTTGCTCATGCATCACCATCTGCTGCACTTTTAAAAAATGTTTTTACTTCTTCAAACAGATAAGTGTCAGAGTGTTAGAGTACTTCCTTGTTCTTTTCTCTTTTTTTTTCATTCATGTCATTTAGTCCACAATCATTTGACAGTGCCAACAAAGGCCATATATTTTATAACAAGTCTGTTGTCATTTTTTTTTTAACTTTTGTTTTATGTCAGAGCTCCTGTCATGTTTAAGATCCTGTTGCCCAAGGAGCAAACAGTTTGTGGTTAAAAATGACTGTTATTTATCACTGTTGTGCAACATCCTCAAATAGCCAGATACCGTTGTTGGCAATCCCAACTGAAATTGGCTCAGACTCCACCTCCTGTTAGTCCTAAAGCGCGCTTTAGTGAGTTTTAGTTGATGCAGTCTGGGAGTCAGTATGCAGCTCTAACCTGAATTTGTATCTCCTTTCTGTGTGCTAATGCAGCCTGCACACTGCATGCTGGATGGAGAAAATAGCTTTGGCACCGGCAAGCAGATCAAAGTGATCAGACAAGTAATCCCCCATGAGTCAGAAGAGAACCAGCTGGGGGGAAGGGGAGACATGTGTGTCTGTGTTTGTGTGCGGGGAAAGCCAGAGCAGTTTAGTGCATCTTATTTCTTCACTCTCTCTTATTCACAGCCATGATGTGTATGTGCGGGTGTGTGTGTGTGTGTGTGTGTATTTGTCTGTGAAAGTCATGTTCAGACACATAAAGTCCTCCTCCAGTGTTTCAATTTGGTTTTCCTGTAAAGTAACTTTGAAGTTAAAGGGTATTTTCACTTTGACTGATTTATAAAACCACCCACTTAACACTGTAATTTCCCTTTGTGAGGAGAGCCAGCTGTAGCGTATTTAGCAAATATGCACTTATTTCCTACACATAGGCCTACGGTACTAATGACTGAACGGCCCTATATTTCCGAAACTCAGATGCATTGCTGTCACAAATCAAATCATCTATCCGCAGTGACAGAGACAGTTACTGGTGTGTCCTGAGAGACAATGGAAAGAAAAATAAGAGCATAAAACTCAATCAAAGAGTGTCAAATAATGCACAACTGATCATTTTAAATGTGTGCTTTAACTATTTGTTAATGCAGAAATGGCATTACCCTTTCGACTCACTGGAATTTCTCTGTGTAACTGTGACCTCAGGTCTTGGCATTTTAAAGGATGTGTTTTGGTGTTCGCTATGACTCATGTTTCCCTCGATATAATACACACAGTGGGTGTACTTGCCTTCCCTCAGTAACTGCAAGTCAGACGCTGAGGGCGTTAAAAACACAGGTGCAAGTGAAAGTATTATCCAGGCAGAGGCAGAACCAGTTAGGGTAGGATGACGTCTCTCGGGGCTTGGTGCCAAAGAGGAAGTTTTTCTGCTCTCGGAGCCATGGCTGTGAAAGTGCAGTACACTTGCACAGATGGCTGCGATGAGTCACATCACAAGGCTTCCTCCTTTTTCTGCTGGATAATCCTCATCAATTAGCTCTATTGTCAGCTGGCTTTTTACACTGGTGAAACCGATGCCTGTAAGCTTGGCGGCAGAGAATCTGGGCCTATTTTTTTTTTTCTCTTTGAACGGTGACTCACCCGTCGGGAAAGAAAAATCCTTTTTGGTTAGAGCTTTTCTTTTAAGTGACTTTAGATGATTTATTCACGAAGCTGGAGGCATTCAGAGTTAAACCCTTCTACTATGTACTGTCATGAGGAGAGCCAGAGTTGCATCATGGTGATTTTCGATAGTTAACACCAAAGGCACACCCAAAGGGATATAAAAACTGTGCTTGTGGGAAAGACAGTGAACAGGCTCTTACCTGTCCTTGTCCGCTTTTAGTTTTTGAATGAGGTTTTGTTATCTCTGCAATTGCTTTCATAGTATCAGTAACAGGAACTGGATACAGCCACATGAGATTTTCTGAGGCAGATGGGCTTCTGGAAACATGATCCCTTTCTCTAACAAATACTGACATACACACACAGTTAATACTGAAAAGGAATGCCAGAGCTCAATGAACAAAGACTGAACAGTGACACAGTATATTACTTCCTGTATTAAACTTGACCTTTGAACCTAATGTGTGCAGACTGATACTACTGACAGGTAATGTAGGAAAAGGGCAGAATAAAGAACTAGAGACAAATTAATTTTTGCCATATGATTCACAAGGGTGTTTTTGACTATAACTTTTTTGGTATCTGAAAAAGTTTCAGGGATTTAATCCAAAAGCCAGGTCCGCATCTAGAAATGAGAAAAAAAGGTCTAGAAAATGTCAAAAGTAAAGCAAAATTTGTGATATTTTTTCATAAACGATTGCTTGCTTAGGATGACCCTGCTTTGTATAGCTGCACAAACACTTATACTTTGTTGATAAGGACGTCACACCTGGTTTTACATCCTCTTTATAAGATGTGAACAGTCTGGACAGACAATTATCACCTGTGTAAGCAGTTGGTGAGATGATACTGTTGATGTTGAACAACATGAAAGCACATTACATGCTGCATTCACTTGCACTTGGGCATCTGAAGGTATCCAAGGCGAAGGTCAGTTTACACTGAATATTTGCTAGAATTTGATTGTCATCTGGGGTGCCAGTCAGATTCTAGGGGTGACCTGTGCTGTCCCCTCCCCCTCCTAGACTATCCCTCTTAATAGTATGTTTTCCAGTGAGACCAAGATGCTAAATGTATAAAGATTAAAATCCTTCGCAGCCACCTGACTAGAGAGTGGATCTGGCTCTGAGAAATTCTCTGTCTCTTGAACAGATCTGAACTGATCAGCACTTAAAAGAAGAACAAAAAATAAATTAGAATATGAGAAGGGAAAGACTATGCTGATCGCGATAAACCCAAAGACTCAAAAACTCCCTTTACACTACCTTGTAAGCACCGAACAGAGGCCAAATATTAACTAGAGAAGGTGGAGCACAAATCAGCTGAGTGGACATTGGGATTTTTGAGGTTCAGATGAAAAACTTCAAACAACGGCTAAATTGGTGCCATTTAGATGCGTAAACATCCGACTGAATACTAGACCAACCTGTCTTTAGTTAACACTGAGCGTTTGGGTTTGAGCAACATGAAATTCAGAAAAATGTGGTTTGAACTGATTTTAATAATACATTTTTTTAAAGAGAGCAAGAGGCAAAATCTAAAAACATGATTTTGAGAGAGGAGCTGGTCAACTCTAATAACCCCCTTTGTGAGGGTGAGTCAGAATTTTAAACGAAGAAGGCTACAGCACGTCCTCTCTCTTTGATCGTGCTCAAGAGTGCACAGTTAGTAAGTATTTATGCAGGAAGGGGTGTGTAATCCAGTGTGACTTATCGTCTGTCTCGGCGTGTCGCTGCTATGGAATCTGTGAATGGTACAAACGCATGTGTTGTTGTGGTGTGAATAACACTTACATCACGATGTAGGTGTGTGACAGAGAAGAGCTTGGCTGTACAAGAAATGAGGACACTGCATCTGTTCACGGCAGAAAAGTGGGACAACTTCAAAAGTTAGTGATGTCAGTCGAGGTTTTTCGCAAATTTTGTGTGAGGCAAACTTCTCCTTCGCCACACTTTCTACAGAGTCCTTGATAATAATTTGCACTGCAGTGGCACTAGTGTTGAATTTCTGGGGTCTGTTTCTGTTGATTCAAGGGAAAATCCATTTTACAAGATGTACAGCCAGCCAAGAGCCCAATTAGTGCTGTAAAAAAAAAAAGTATAAAAAGAGAAAAATCCTCATTTAGGCAGAGTTGAAATTACATTCAGTGAATTCTGCAGCCGTCTTGTCCAAGGTCTGACACAAGGGAATCAATGACTTCACTGAAATATCAAACTGTGTCATAAATTATAGTGTTTCATTGCCTTCAACCTTGATCCACCGGGGTGAGGCAATTTCCCCGTCTTTGCTATTGAAGATGAGTCGCGACACTCCAGCTGCACTCCTGCGGATATTCAAATAATTGCCCTCTGTGCTGTGCGAGAGAGAATGAATTTGAATAATGTATTGCAACGGGAGTGAGGCCGCAAGGCCTCTGAGGTCGTAAATTCTGCTGCTAAATCAGCTCAGCCCAGGAGAAAGGGAGGCACATGGGGTTGTTTATAAAATGCCCTTGGAAAAATGAGTCTAATCCTCAGCCAAACCGTAAGCCATGGGGAGAGCATTAGATAACCCACAAGCTGCAGAGTAATGAGAGTAATGAGGGAGATGGAGAAGCAGAGCCAGGACAGAGAGAATGCATCCATTTATTGGCTGTATGCTCTGATTGCTCAGACCATTTGAGACAAACTGGAGCCTGACACAGTGTTGGAGTCCATTTCGTCTGATCAGTAGCAATAAGCGCTTCCACAGCCAATGAGTGCACTAGGCTGACCACAGCCATACATCATACACATTGTGTAACCACTCAAATTATGTCTGTTTATTTTGTATCGATATCAGTGTGAGTGCAAGCTTAGATGCACTGACTTCCGAATGTGAGAATCTTGAGCCATAAATATTAAATTCTTACTGGAAGGAGAACCCCCGAACCCACGGTTTTTTGAGCAATACCGCAACACTGAAAGTCAAAACATGCTTTTCCCCGAGACCACAAAAACATCTTGTATCTAGGAGGAAAAATAATTGCTGCCTGCTGCCCAAAAAATGTCTCATGTCAACACTCCACCCCTGTTTTCACACACTTAACAACTCTATCACCTTGCTATGTGAGTGTCAGCTGCAATGCAAATGACTGATACCTTACGGATGGTGATTGGATGCAAAGGGCAATGACGCATGCAAATCTGGCTGCAGCCAACATTTTGGCTCAATTTTTTTATTTAGATGAGCAAGGCAAATGCATTTACAGCATTTTTAAAAATGTTGCTGCTAGTAAAAACCCCAATAGTCCTCTACAGCAAAAAAAAAAAAAAGTGCAGACAAGAAAACACAGGGTTTTCACTCACACACTCAAACAACACAGCAGACCGGACATAGAGCCCGGATTCCCTAGCTCCCCTTGATGTCTCATTAGCAGCAAAAACAGGCTTCCTCCTGTTAAGCCAAAAAATGAGAGGGATTGGAGGGGGGAGGTGCTTTTTGTGTGTGTGTGTGTGCTTTGTTGGGATGGTGGTGGTGTTTGGGGTATCCTAAAGGGTACTTTTTCAGAGTGCAGGTGAGCCACGAGGCTGCCTAGCTAGCTAACTGACTGGGTGATTGCAGTATTATTGCCTCCAGAAGTGTTCCTGTAAATGAGGGCTGCCTGCCTGCCTGCCTGCATCCCCCCAGCCTTCCTCTGGCAGTCCATTTTATAAAGCCTGGGTGACGGAGCAGGTAATAAAGGGGCTGAATACAGTGAGTCAGCACTTTAGCCTCCATTTAATTTCATCTGAATGCAGCGCTGACCCCCCACCCAATACCACCAGGCTTCAGTCCTTTCTCTCTATGCAGCAGACTTAACCCCTTCCTTCCTTCAGTGTCAGAGGGAAATGGTAAGCTTTTAATCCTGCAGAGAAAACAGCGTCTCATTGCCATGTGCATCCCTCTCAACCACTGAAAAAGGGCATTGAATCAGATCTGTGTGCTTTGAGTGTTTCTCTCCTTTATTGTTTTTGGTATGCAGCCTCTTAAACTTGGTCATGCTGACAGTGAGTGTTAGTGTTGGAGAAGAGGAGGCGGGGGCTTGAGTGGGAATGTAGGCCACACATTCCTTTCCAAGGAGCTGTCTGAATACAAGCAAACAGCGCTGCACAAAAAGACCAGGATTTCCGCCATTCCACAGTCTCTTCCAGTTTTCCTCTCACTTTGCATGAGTTCCAGGCTCTGATCTCAACTGATGCTTGCCGCTCCCAGTGCCGCATGACATTAAATTTTCCGTCCTCAAACAGATCCATCTCCTTCCTTTAATGCAACTAGCCGAGCTGTTGCTCTTTGTGTCGTATGTGATTAATGATCTTTCTAGACTGAATGGAAGTCATAATATGTGTTACATATTCAGTCAAACGTGCAGTGTTAGTCTTTTAAAGCATTTGCCTAATAGAGTGATGGTATTTTTACAATGTTCCAGTTTTAAATATGAAACATGAGATCCTTCGTCATCCTGTGCCTAATTATGGCTTCTCCCTGCACAGTTCCTTCTGCTCCAGTGGGCTTTCTCATTTTTACTCATTGTTTGTGCCGTTTCCTGCAAAGGATCAATGACATTGTCCAGATCTCCTCTTTCCTTTTACCCTCGTCCTGTCCCCCCTCTCTCTTTTTCTCTTTTTCCTTTTCTTTCTCCATATTTCTAACTCTCTGTCTTTGTGTCTCATGCAGCTACAGTACAATAACAGTGTTTGAGTGCAATAGTCCAGACAGGACTTTGGTTTAAATAAGCATCCCTGAGGCCATGTAATAACCCAGCAACCCCCTGTCCCAGTCTCCTAATCAAGTCCCTCAGCACTGGGGCCCAGTCCACAACACATTCCTCCTCATACTCACTGCCAGCCGCTAAGCCAGCCAACCAGCCAGTCAGCCAAACCACCATAGGAAAAATACAGAGCATGGAACTGTGATTCACAGCCCTGATATAGAATATCACCTCCTCCTCTTTCCCAACTCCAACAGCTGGTTTCCTGGAAGCAGGCTCATGTGGTGTGAGTTCAGGGAAGGAAGGCGGAGGAATCATCGAGGGCCTGATTCTGATCCTTCACAAGTCTTGATCCCCACATCTGCAGCTCCACACCACAGTGTTGCAAGATCTTCACAAGCGGCCTGTGTTTATGTGAAGGCAAAAACATACATTGTAGGAAAACAGGGATTGACATAGTGCAAGTTATCTTATAATGACATCAGTTAAGGTCACGGTTTTCACATGCTGAAGGTCCCCACGTGTTTGGGGGTGAAAAGGTGAAGCAGAGGAGGGACTGTTTCTTCCCACTGCTGTCAGAGATAGATGAGATGGGCCTCAGAGTGATGAACTCTTAAGGATGACTTTACTATTGAATGCTGAAGAAATGACCCCACGACTATTTAAGACCTACTAAATGTATGAAATTGTGCAAAAGTTAGCATCTTAGCATGACAATACACCAATTTCTAATGATAAACCCCAATTTATCCAAAGAATTCCTTCAATCTGAGCATACTATAGTCATTTTTCCCTGTAATGCACAGTATAAAAAGTGTTCCTCTAAATTTTCACATTTGCAAGTAGAGTGCCCTTAACCTACTTTTGAGAGCATGTCAAGTCATATGTCTCTGTGGCCTTTCCTGTCTACACAATAACCCTTGAGTGGAGGAGAAGAATAGGACCAGGGCTCACTTCCCTCCTGTGCATGAACAGCCTAATTTAGGAAAGCGTGTCAGTGTGAACCTTTGTCACATTGCTGGGCCCAGAATACCCATTGTTCCCTTGATAGAGTCATTCCACTTTGAAAAGGCTTTCAAGAGAGCAGAGAATATCCTGCATCCTGCACCCGTACAGACACATCTGCATTTGTATACACATATCTTTTGCCATAGTGCACACACACTGGCGGGACCACTTGCTTACACCCGCACACATGTGCACGATATAGGGAGATTAAGAATGGAAGTGGGCTAAGCATGAGATCATGCGTTCTCTGGCTCATTAGGTACATTTAATGTAGTCTGCCTGAAAAGCCATCTGTTCCAGGCGGATGGTGCCAGATATGATGTGATACTGGGAGCCATGGTTGTTTCTTGTTTACCATTTTGAAAAATGGTTATATGGTAATGCAAGCCTGTGGTCTTAAAAAATCACCAATTTATGAACCCAACTAAATTCACAATAAAAGATTTGATGTCAGATTTAAAAAAGAAAGTGAGAAGATTCCCACATAGACATTCATGATTGCTAGCTACCTTATAAAGAGTGGAAACAGGAGTGGAAACCTTCATCATGGTCATGGATGCATATTTCATATAAAAACAGGTTATTTGTGTTTATTCTTTTTTACAGATAAAAGCAAAGCAATTCTGAGTAATATGATGCCTCGCAGTACACACGCACTAGACTGCTGCTCTCTGCAGATATCTGTTAAGCAGTTAGTGCTTATGATGCAATGGGTTTGCTCAGTGCATTGGATAAGCCCTAAACCATCAGTTTTATTGAGTTACTAACCTCATAGCTTGATTCATTTTTTCAATTTATTTAATTTATCTAACAATATGTTGAGCATGCTGATCTAAGTGCATATAAATGGTAGATGTCTCTGAAACGATGGCTGTCATTTTGTGTTTTTTGGCTTGGATTGTTGTAGGAAAATGCAGCAGTTCGTTACAGACTGGGCTTGATCTCCGCTAAGCAAATTCAGAAACCACAGAATATATTCCAACCGAGCTGCCAGAATAGGCCTTTCAGGAGGAGGACCGAAATGCAGAAAAAAGCAAGAGAAAAGTTAGAATAAAAGAAACTGTGAAAACTCAAGGAACAAAAAACACTGCAGGGCAGGGAAATCAAAGGAGTCCAAAATTTGAAACACAACTGTCAAAGTCCACTAAAGAGAAATCTTAAAAGGCAAACAAACACGGGGAGGTAGCGAATTGGAGCAAAGCAGGCTGAGAACCTAGGCTGAGGATTTAACAAAGAACAATAGAAACCAACAAGTGTTTTTACAAAGAGAGATGATGATGACCTCCGTTACTAATTAGAGCTAATTAGAAAGAGAAAGCAAGCTGTGATTGGAAAGTATAAGTGAAAAATAAAAGTAATTGGGGACTTGAGGTGAATGTAAACAATAACAGTAGAGAAACAAATGACAAAATCCAAACGAAAGCATCTAAATTATTTTGTTTTCCTGTCAGAATGCATGTAGTGGATAAAGTTAGCGTGTTCCCAGCAGATGTGTCTCGAGACGCTCAGACTCGATGATGACATTTACAAAGCAAATGCAGAGAGAATGAATCTGCATTTAATGCTGCTTATGTTGAAAACTTTTCTATGATCCAGATGTAACTTTGTATTGTGGACTTACATGGAAGCCAAGCTGATTTCTGCTAATGGTAATCAAGTTTTTTTTTCAGACTTTGGTTTTAGCAAATACACTGGAACTAATTTACATGTGACTTGAATTAGTTTCAGATTAGATTAAGGTTAACCAGCGTCATTTATTCTTCAGACCCACTAACAAGTTCAAGCTTCCTGGAAGGTTTGGCTAAATAGCATGCAGTTAGCCTTCCTAACATTGACAGTTAACAGTAACTTTTCAGATTGTACACAGATCTTACAGATTGTAAGTCCTATGTGCCATCTTTCATTTTACCGAGGTCACATATATTGTAAAAAAAAAAGTTTTTAAAAGAGCTATATTTGGCTAACTGTTGGTTGCCATATGGGTTATTCATGTGATGCTTCACAGAATAGCTTCTGTGTTTTTGATTTAATTACATTAAAACATCTGACTGATGAGTTGGAGCATATCAGGAGGTGTTTCATATCACTGTGAGTCTGTATTGTCTGTGTGTGCATGTGTCTCTGCAGCAGGATATGTCTGCCTGCATGCAAAATCCGTAGAGATAGAAAGCCCCTTTGCCTCTGTACAGTTGCCAGCAGCTGCCCCCCCTTCTTCTTCTCTCAGGCTGTGAGGGTCTTGGGGATTAACTTTCCACTTCTCTGATCCACTTTTCCACAGAGCCAATTGGTATGCAGGTCTGGAAATGTGTTACGCGGGCTGTATAAGACAGAAATCAAGGTCAATTCAAAAATAATTTATTACCTGTGTCCTAAACCTTTGATGCCTGTTTGTTTTTATGACCTCATGTCTGATATGAATTGTACAGGAAACAGGGAAATGATTTGAATTTGGAGAATGTTTATAACTTTGCAGAGACTATTATTTAGGCTTCTAACAGCCATCCCATATTTTTCAGGTTTCTTATTGCTGCTAGAATTAAATTCAATCTTACGGCTTGTTTTGCATGTTTCGATTTTTTTATTTTTCTTCACACTCTTCCAAATCACTGTAATTGCTTCTTTCTCTTACCCTTTTGACTGTGCAGAGATTGGGCTCTGCAGCAGCAAATTATTTGGTTTCAGTTTGATGGAGAATCTACAATAAGAATGAGTGAATAAATAACTGTAAATCCGAGGCTTTATGCTACAACTTCACCCTCAGCTTGCATGGCACTTGATGCACTGCAGTTATTTGTGCTATATGTCACATATTTCAGGGAGAGCTTGAAGATTTCCGCAGAGTGTCATGCAAACTACACGGAGGAAATATAAAATGGGTGAGTCCTTCCAGGAGATGGGATTGAAAGCCTTCATCAAGACAGCCAGAGAGGAGGGAGCTCAGGTATTCCTTTGAAGTGGGTGGCTCAGATATTAAATAATTGAGTTGTAGGAGATTAAAGTTTCAGAAGCTAATTTTGGCCCCTCCACGGCCTGTCACTCTAGGGCTTGAAAAGTCTGCAGCCTGCAGACGACTGGTGAATAAGTGTGACTCACTTCCTGTGTGTGGCTGGGCTAGAGAAACCTTATATCTGTGGCAGGCTGGAACAGGAAGTTCATCAGGGGCACACTGTGTCTCTGACTCACAGAGAGGGTGACGCCATTTTTGTTGTCCGAGCTTTCAGGAATTCAATCCTCCATGTGCTCTGGCAACAAAGAGGCACAGAGAGGTTTCACTTCCCCTCCTGTTTTGCTCCATAAACACTCACCATAGCTGCTGACAGCTCAACTGTTATGTGGAAAGAGGTTCATTTGCTGATGCAACAAGAATGCGCTGCTTGTGCAAGCCTGGATTTTAGTGTTATTACGATGGGGGAGTTTCGGTTTGAGTCACTGCATCGTGACAGAGAGGCTGAACAGCGTGGAGGTGAAAACCCTGTTATTTTTGTCTAGAATGCGTCCCACAGCTGACATTGAAACCTAATTTTCAGGCACCTTGAAGATGACACTAACCAAGTTGTAAGTAATTGATATGTATGAGGGCATATAAACACACCACAATGTCTTTGAGGACAAACAGCAGACTCTGTTGAAGGAAATGGTGGTGAATTGCCCATCATGCTATCTCTTTGTGACTTATGCTGGTGCAGCAGCTCCACAGCAGGCCACATGCCTTCAGCAATGACTCAAACCCCTGAGGCGATAATGGAAAAGAACAACTTCATCTTCCTGCGGTCATAGATTGGCTGGATAAAGCCGGTGTGTAAAAGGCTGCATATTTATTTTCCTGAGTCTTTACCCTTTCAAAAATGAATCAGACTTACAGTAGATATTGTCCAGCTGAAGCCTGACCTCCTCTGTGGCTTTGAAATATGAGACTTAAACGTCTGGTTCAGCAGCTCTCCCTGTAGCCCTGATCTCACACTCTGGGCTCTTTTGTTTAAAATTCCTCTTTGGAAAATTATTCCTCAACCAAGCAAATGTGCGGTATGTATTCATCATTGTACATTCAAATCACCTCCAATGATATCATACAAGTTCAACAGCCAGTGTAAGGGTTAGGGTTAGGTTACACTTATAGCATCAAACTTCTGGAGCATTTATATTGCTTAGTGTAAAGCTTTTGTCACCTTGGCGGGTTATATGTTTTGACTGTCAAGAATCAAAGATAGCTGAGGGGCAGTGTTGCTATGTTGCAGGGAAAAACAGTCCGCTTGTTGTCATGTGGGCCAGAGGGCTGCTGGGATGGAGAGCCAAGGCCCTGCGGTGAAATCAGTTTCTGGAGGACTATGTTTAAGGATGAGCCCCTGCGGGCTGTTTACACCATGCTGAAGCAGCATTACTCTCATCTAGCTGGAGGAAAAACAAATACAAACTGAAACTAGAAAATACATTATTATTTACTGCTGCTATGCTGTATTGCCACAAGTTGCAGTTAGTTGCATCACACATAAAACAAACTGAAGCCCTTTTGCATCAAGCGTATTTGTTATTTGACAGGACAAACTGTGCTTCAGAATCGAGGTGCTTTGCTAAGTTGTTAACAAAGGTTTGATTGAAATTTAAGCATATTTCTTTTTATCTAAATAAATAAATGTTTAGTGCAACATTTTGTCAGCATTTCACCACAATTCACTGAAATAAAATCCATCTCAAGGCCTCACATGATGTTTTATTTAATCTCAAGAAATTTCTCTAATGTGATGAAACAATTAGACTTATTTGCAGTTCGGTAAGTTTCAGGAAATTACTTGAGCTGAATGACATCACTGCCCATTAACCAGTACATTTTGGCTTTTTCTAAATTAAATTGTCATGATTTAAACTCCTGGGGGGTTTACCTGCTTTCTGTAATGTATTATTTACCACAGAGGCCCTGTATTAGTGCCATGATGAGTGTGTGCATAAATGAGAGAATGAAAGAAAATATAATGAGAAAATACACACAGAATGAATCGGCTATTTTTCCCACACATTTATTCACTTTCTTATCAAAATATTGCACCAGCCACTGATGAAACAGCCCAGCTGGACGATATCAGTTACCAAGGGAATGTCAGCATCAGCTCCAGATAAACACACAATATTATGACCAAAACAGCTACCCCGACAACAAGCATAGGGGTGTTCTTCAGCGAGTAGCCGTGGTTCCTCCCCTGCACCCCCCTTCTGTTCATCATAAACAAACCTTAAAACTTGCCTTACAATAAAACTACCAAAGGACTTCTGTGGTGTTTCCAGTGAGGCACTTCTGTCGCTTTATCTCTTGCTTCTACTCCACTGAGATGTCTTCATTGCCTCAAGAAATGATCTTTAGGTTGAACCCTACAGATGAAAGAGAGAGCAGTGTGACGACAGGTGGAAAAAAGACATGCAAACATGACCTGGCAGGGAGTTTTTAGCGGTGGCAGCTAAACAAAAGGCCCACAGCTACGTAGATCCCTCCCTCCTGTGGTATGGTGGCCAGGCATGCTGGAGCTGCGTCTGTGCTCCTGTGCAGACTAGCTTGGATTTAGCTGCAGGCTAGGAGGGAGGAACTAAGGGTAGGGTGTGTCTGCTAACCATGGAAGCAGGTGGGCACAGTGCGCACAGAGGTTGGAGGAAGGGAGGCAGAGCAGGTGGAGAAGTGGCGCTGGCTCACCCCCAGCCGCCATGGAGCGTTGTGCTGACATGACGCCGCCCCTGAAGACATCGCACAGACGTGTTGTGTTGGCAGCCAGGAGAGACAAAGAAAAGCTGTCTGAATGTGGAAGGTTAACACAGTCCAAACACGTCTTTTCACGCCTACTCTTCTTATAAACATCTGCTCCTCTGCTTTACAGAGGGGTGCTCTTTCTTCAGAAAAACATACAGCCATCTCAAATGTGTCAACATCATTGTCAAATGGATTAAAAGCAAACTTGTATAGAAATATCACTGAAAATTAGATGAACATCAGACATGACATGAAGTTAAAAATACTTTATTGATCCCTGAGGTAACCATTGCAACAATGGATTTGGTGAAAATAAACTACGTTTAAGTTAGTTTATGTTACAACTCATTAGCTAGGTGTCAGTCGTCATTTCTTATTAAATTGAATTGTAATTTCACTATTTCCATTCTGATGAACTGAAAAAAGCCTTACCATTTTCTTATGGACTTGATGCATGTCAGAGAGAACGGAGACAACTTTGTCTTAACTGGTTAAGATTGAAATGATGTGATTTACCCTCTGTTTCCCACTTGAGTTTTCAAACAATAAATTTATTGTTTATTTCAACATTGAATCAATATTTTTTTTCTAAACTTAACCAAGCAGATTTCTGCTGTCTCTTTTCAGAGCTCTCTCCAGTAAGTAAAAGCCAGTCTTGTTTTATCTTTTGCTCTGTCACCTTCTCTCTTTCTTTTCTTTGCCTCTTCCAATAATGTCTGGATTTCTTTGCTGTATCAGCTATGGTTCACATCAAGAACAGCCATTGGGTTGATATCTTGTTGTTGGCATATGATGCTGCGCTGTAAAGCGAAATGCAGCTGTCATGTGATGGTCCGGGCTGGAACACAAAGTTGGGAAGTGCAGTTTTTCATCCTGAGGACACTACAGGGCAACAATGACTCCAGAAATATACATAATGAATGTCAGTGTGCCATCAAAACAAGTCAAATGCAGAGTTTTAAAAAGCACTACTGCACAAAATGAGTCAGAAACACATATTTTTAAGGTCAGAAAGTTACATAGTGCTACTTTAAGGTTAAAAAGTTTAATGATTCCTTTAATGGCTTACCGAATTTTTCAAAGCATTAACTGTTAATACATTATAAAAGAAATCCAAACCAAGACTGGATTTGAACACAACCTTGCTTGAGAATTGTGTGTCTACCCACCTTGTTCCCTCCAACCTCTTTATGCAGTCCTTGTTACTTGTTTATATGTGATCACAGTAGAACGACTTCCTGTTGGTGTTGACTGTTTGAGCATCACCTACCCATTACTTTAAAAGGATAACTGGCAATAAGCAGCAGCTCCCTGTGTGTTGAAAACCAAACTGAAGGGCTCTTGATTACAAGTACTTGACAAGTTAAGAATGAGAATGTGTTCTGAATATGTGTGTTTTTATATACATCTAGTCAGTGTAACCCTGTGTTTAGGAGGTCATAAGATAAATCTGAGCTGTTAAAGACATATGAAACTATAGATGATAAATTAAATGAGTCCTTTATAAATAAGCCCTAAGAGATTAAAATGGTTAGATTTTAATTGTGGGCTTATCCTTGTTTATGCTTTTCCCCTCTATAACATAGAAGTTAAGTTAAAATAAAATATCTTAACGTTGAACTTGTACTTGATATATACTTTGCATAGTGCTTCCTGTTTTGGTCACTTTTACAAGGCAGTCAATTTTTTCAGAGGTTGTCCCAGATATGTGGCAATGTTTGATCTAGGCCAGCTCAACAGCAGGGTAGCCAAGGGGAAACCAAGGAGCCAAGTTAACTAGTTCATGTCACTCATCAACTTACTTTAACAGATATAGGCTACCTTCACTGTGGCAAAATAAGGCAGCGACTCCCATGAAGAGTTTCCACTTTAATCCACTTTTGACCTGTTTTCGGTTACTCATTCTCACATACCAGGATAACTCTTCTGACACTAAGCAGCTTACTTTGGACATATTCATTTACATTCACTTTTCCATTGCGTTTGCCAGGTCAAGAAAGAGAGGATAGTGAAAGTCAGGGTAAGGCTAAACAAAGAAGCCGCTGTCATACGCCATCAGATTCTAATAAGGCATAACCTAGTCCTGGGTGGGCGAGGGAAGCCGCTGTTTTTCTATTTCCATTTATAGACTGCACCAACTAGCCCCCTGGGAGACTGCACGCTATGACTCATGTCTCCAATGCTTCTGGTCCAGACTGCCCCCCTCCTTTCCCCATCCCTGAGCATCACTGCTCCCACTCCCATCATAACAGGCTTTATGTTTATCGCTCCTTTCTTGTTTTCCCTTTTTGCACTGTGTTTATCTGCATATGCTTTCATTCATGAAATATAAAGCCTTGCTGGAGAACAAGAAAAAAAAAAAGAGAAAGAGAGGAGGGAATCAATGGGAGGAGGGCAGCATGAGGCGAGGCTAAGACCAGCCACCGTAGCTGATGATGAAAGCGATAAGCAGGTTGAATCAGTCCCATGTAAATAACAGCTACAGTACAGACGGCGGCCATTTCCCAGAAATGTTGTTGTGGTGAAACGGCAGTGTCAATATGGGGGGATGTCTCTGTCTGCCTTTCCCAGCACAGAAGCCTGCAGGCTTTTCATCATCACGTGTTCTGCTTGTCCTCTCCCTCCCCCTTCTTTCCTCCCACTCTCTTTGGTTATATTCCAGTCACGGCGCCCCACACCCCACCCCGCCCCACCCCTCTGTGCTCTGTCAGGTCACCCGCCTTGTTTGCTCAGATGGAACAGAAGAGGAAATGAAAGCTCTGAGTGCACTATTAACCCGTCCCTCACAGTTTGCTCCATTGTTGTATGCATGCCTTCTAATTTTCGTTGGGTTGTAGCTTGCTTTGTTTATGATTTGTACCCACATCAGGATGCAGCGTTTGATCTTTTGTGGGCAATGTGAAAAAAGAATCTGCATAAAAGAATCAGTGGGAAAAAAAACCCGGCAAACCTCAGCTGCTTTAAACAGGACAGCATGAAAAACTACAACACAAGTGACGATAATAATTGTGGTTTTCTTAATGTGCAGGGATAGTCATTTGTATGACCTCACCAGAGAAATGCTGTGTCAATGTCTGGCTGCAAAAAACAAAACAAAAACATAAGTCACCTCTGCTTTTTTTATGTTAGTGAAGTGTCATGCTCTCCTTAACACATGTGACCTGCTTTGTTTGTACTCTGTACAAACAATGTGCGCATATGTGGCCGCACATGTGAGCTTTTGCTCATGGTTATCCTCAAGTCTGCCACTTGCTTGGTTACTATGCAACCAGGTCAGAACAACACGGACACCACAGTAGCTGAATGGCCATTTTGGGTAAAAGCTCGCTGCAATAATAAACAGCTTCTGGCACAGAGAAGTTGTTTCCCAGCTGCAGTTCAGTGCCAGAGTACAGAATTAACTGCAATACCATTTACTGCTGTGGAAAAACATCAGCCATCCAAACCCACATACCTTCAGAGGCTTTGAACAGCTTGTAATCCTTCAGCAGCCAGATGACTCTCAGAAACACACCAGCTCACATGGCTGCCAGAGAAATTACTGCGCAGTTCCACTGTTACATTTGTATAAACTACAGTGTTTTCACTCTGTGGGAGAGCTGTTCAGGGGACAGAAAAGTATTTTCCACAAGCTCAAAAACTGCTGCTTTTTATCTCGACTTGGCCACAACTGGCTATTGTGTTTGCTGAAAGCCCGGAGATGTCTTTACATGGGGAAGATAAGCCTTAAAAGCAGAAAACAGCTGCCTTGGATTTTTACAATGCTGGAGCAGGAATGCTTCATGCTTATTTTGAAGTGGCTCCAAAGATATTTGGAGCGATTTGAGGGGAGATCAAGTGAACTTTACCCTCTCTCAGAGGAAGGGAAGAAAAACAGACACCGTAGCTGCCAGAATGTGCATGGCTTGAATATATGTGGTATTAAACAAAGCAAGGCTATACATCACCGATCCGTAGGCCAGTCATTTATTTTCATGTGTTTCATCTTAATTAGGCATTCAAGTTCTGCCTGTTATCTCTTACTGACTCGAATCAGTGAAAGCACATGTGAATACAGCTTGTGCAAACTGTCAAGGGTACAATTTGTGCTGGGTTGGGATTTTAAGAGCAATGCTGTGTTAGCCTTGCTCTGACATGTCATCATCATGGCCTCCATGACCATTATGCATGGTTTCTTGGAACCACTGGGAACATGACATTTTCCCTGGCAGAGGGCCACATTAAACAGATCACTCACAGAGTGTGTTTTGTAATTGAGTCAAATAAACAGGATAAGCTGGACAGTAAACATTAGAAGGAGGGCAGGGCTTTGCAGGGGATTTCAGGCATCTCAGGTGTTCTTTCACCCCTACAGTTAGTGCAGAGACTTTGTGTTGATCTGCTACCCTGCTGTCAGCAGCCCTGTGCACATGCATTATAATGTAATAACAGCATGGTGTTACAGTTGATACATATTTATACATGATTATTTCCAGTCTGTCATGCATGGCTTTTTTGTCAGGACCAGTTTGTGTTTCATGTCAAGTCTTTAGCATGTAAACATCGTGTAACAATGTATTTAATATTATTATCCAACACAAATAACTATTAATGCTTTTCAAGAAACTAAATAAAATCTGATGTGCTGGTATGAGGATGGTTTAAGTATTTTTCAGAAGTAGCAAACACAGCCACAATATGATATTTAAACATTCCTAAATGTGATTACATCTGATGGAAGCTGTTATTCTCTGCACATCTGCTACTATGCAAAAGCCTGGGAAAGTCATCTTTATGTAAATATTATCACCATAGGGTGAATGCAAGACTCTGTGCAGAAATGTGTAACTGTTAATTTGTTGTAAAGCAGAATTACTCTGTATGTATGGAATGGGGACCTCCATGCAGACCCAAAGTTGATACTTGAATTAGAGCCATTGTCTGTTCAGTGATGCTCTGAGTCTAAAACCCTCATTTTATTTCAATAGGGGGGGGGTTCAAAAGAGGTCTGATCATAGAAGTCTGTGCTTTCAACTAGATTTGTTGAATTCAGTCACTTGGTTTATGTTTGGATGTGTATGTGGGCCCTTACTAAGATCCATCCTCAAAGCAGCGTGCCCAGACTTGACGCTTCAAAACAGTAATTCAGAAACTAGTGGCTAAAGTCAGCGTTTTTGTCTCTCATAAACAGTCTACAGTCGGTATAATTATCTTGGCCCAGAGCAAATGAGAAAATGCTATTTGTGCTGAGACTGGACTGGACTATTGGTCACATGTAAGCTTTTTTTCAGCTTGTACAAAACACTGTCCGTCTATATTTGATCTTGTTGTGTTGTTTCTAAATTTCAAATGGATTTTCCACAGCTGAAGGAATTTTTTTTTTGGATACATTTAGTTTTAAATAGAAAGATAAAATGATTAGGTGCTCTGTCTCAAATGCCTTTTTCTTTACAGTTTAGAGGGATTGTAAGGAGGATGCTGAGCTTTAGTTAAGTCTTTGATTTGATGGCATTTTGAATTCATCCACACATTAATCTATGTCAGTGAGAAATTGAATTTATAGCTTCTTATTATTGTATTTGAGATGGCAGCTGGTGGGTCTTCAGTCGGTTGAACTGTACAGAACTAATGGGGTCAGAGGTCAAGATCCAGCCTGAAGAGACGGAGAAGGTCATCTTTGTAATTTGTAGATAAACGCATGATTGTATTGTCCCCTGGGCTGTATCCAGGCAGGACTTCAATCTGTAGCATTGCCTCCCTGTCTGCGATCTGTGGGCGTAGGCTGTTGTGACTGGGCCAGTCTGACAGATAGACCATGATGAGAGTCAAGGCTGAAAGCCAGGCTCTGTGAATCCAGGGCCAGGCCAGGCCAGGGATGACGCAGGCCCCGGTAAACAGAGAGCACTGTGGACAGCAATGGCCCTGGCCCTGGGGCCCCTCAGCCCCTCCTGTGCCTCGAAGCACTTCCTGCCTCTGTCATTCTACCAGCAAATCCAATCCCTGATCAAAGGCCAAGGAGAAAAAAAGCGAAGAGAAGAGAGAAGTGAAAAGGGCGCGGGAGATTGACGTGTATGTTGGGGGAAAGAGGGAGAAAACAACAAGCTTCTCTTTATCTAACAGGGGAGGCAGCTGCTTGGGCCAGGGCACCTGTGTGCCGGCAGCCTCCCAGGCTGATGCCAAGCTCCGCCCTGGAGCTTACTAGTGCCAGACCCATGAAAGGTTGCCAAGGCAACACCCCCCAGCCCACTGTTGGAAATAAACAACCTTCCAACCTCATCTGAAGAGAGTAACCTTTAGATGCTCTGTGGGCAGGCTGAGGTTGGACTGGCGCTACCAAAGTGACTAATTACACCTCTGCCACATTCTCACTGTTCCTGTTTTATGATTAAAAAAAATGTCTTTGCAAAACTGAAATGACAGGGGTTCACTTTCTAAAGACTAAAGGAGCAAACCCACCTGTTCACACACTTGCCCGAGGATACCTGAAACCCTGCAGGACCCGAGCAGCACCAGTTTCAACACAATTACTCTGGTCAGATTAAAAATCAACTAACATTGAGCAGATGTCCTGGCTCTCTCTCTCCCAGCATGGAGGGGAAATCTTATTACATCTCACCCGGCAGGGTAGGGACAGTGGAAACCTTTTCCTTGGGATTGGATGTGTCCTCTCTGTTTAGACTCTACACACATATTCAAACACACACACTGAATCACACTCACACCGGCGTAGAGGACAAGCCGTTGTGCTCCTAAGCAGAAGTGACATCGCATTCATTTGAGCTGGTCAGGGTCTGATGTCCCCCATCTTATCTTACAAGGCTTAGCTCTGTGAAATGACATTGGCCCGACTCCAACACCGTCTAATGCAGTAGCTAGCATCCTTGATGCTGGATCATTCTGCAACATACACACACACAGACACACACGCACAGCATCACTCTGCTGTCTGTCTGCAGCTTAATACACTGTTATGGTTAAATGGTGCCATTAAGTATCATTTCACAGCTGTTAATGTTCCCAAGTGGCTACTGTCCATCACTGAAATAAAATAGGAAAAAACCCAACAAGAGCTCACTAAATGATGTCAAATATGACACTGAACTTGTCAAGTAAAATAAGCTGATTGCTTCAGAGATTGGTGCTATGAAATTGGTCACATGACATTAGCTTGACAAATTCTGCTGCGTGAATATAAAACAGACTGAGAGGGAGCGAACATAAACATTTCTTCCCAGAAAATCTTAATCAAATTTACCATAACAACATTGTCTGCTTTGTTTTCTCAGCTCATGTAATGGGTCACTGGGAAGCAATGATGCTGCAGGATGAGGAGACGGTTGCCATGGTGAACACACTCGCAGGAGTAAATATCCTTTTGTGTGAGACTTGTGACATAATTGCCTTCATTAATTTCCTTGTTAGGAACAATATAAGATGTGCAAATATAAACAAACAAGCAAATAATCTCCAGAAGGGGTTGGAGAAGCAAAATCAATAAAGCCCACGGAGATACAGTCATACATCAGTATATATAATGTGTGTATATGATAACCATTGTTAATATGGCTTGCTGCATTTATAGATTCACGAGGTGTACACATAATGAGAAAATTTAAAGGGCACATGAAGCGTTTGAAACGGATGACATTTTAACTATAATGTTGTGTGTTCATCACCAGCGTTGCTCTGTGTTCTGTTGGGAGGTAACACATGAAATCTTGTCAGCACAGCTGTACTTTAGCCTGCCGTCCATGTCAGTTGTGTCATTTGTCCGGCTTGTCCCCGTTGCTTCTTTTGAAGGTTTTACTCTTTCATCCCCCTTCATTTAATCTTGCCGCCATGACAAGCAGTGCTCCTGTCCCCGAGTTTCCATGCAGGGAGGGTTCATAGGGATGAGTGGTGTGTGGGAGTGTGGATGATTGATACCGGCGGGCCGGCGGCAATAGTACAGCGTGGAGCAGTGAGGGCGAGGCGCCATGGGATGATGGAGGTGGCATATGATAAACATGATAGGTGATGAAATAAGGGCTTTGATAAGAAAATGTGTGTTTGAGACACTGCAAACAATCTTGTTATGGTGTAAGACAATGAGAAACAAGTAGTGTTCGTCATTTGGCTTGTGCCCCCCCCGATATTTTTCAACTTTGAAGTTAGAACTCTTATAAAAAAAAGACTCAAATAAAACCATAAAACCCAGCTTCAGTAATTTAAACATCACTCGCGACAGTGTTGGACTTATTTTGCATTCATCCTCATGGTTGCTGAATAAATCTGCCTTCACTCTGCGTAGTCCATTAATATTCCAGTCATCTCCTATATCAGATAAAGGGGAGAGACAGACTCCTCTTCATCTCTAAAAACACCAGCTGTGCAGAGCTGTGAGACATCCACACATGCATACAAAGCTGTAAACAGAGCACTGCAGACATATTAATAGATTCATGCATACAGGCAAACTTATATAATTCAAGAGTTTGCAAGCACTTCCATCAATATTGCATGGTGTTCATGCTGCATGATTCATCACATGCACAGACTTTTGTTTTTTCCTTAGAAAAATTCCCCAATTTCAAATTGAGCCACCTGGACACTATCAGAGACGATTAAAAGTGGAGAGGAAGTGAGCTCCTGCATGGGTAGATATCACCTATTGTGCAGTCAGGTGGGTGTTGATATGCTGCTGGCACCCCGAACAGTCCCTCCTTTTATATCCTACTCATCTTCCCCCATCTTCCTGCCAACCCTTCATCTCTGAGAGCCTCTCTGTCACTCATGCTCCTCACTATCCTTCTGTATTCCCCCTCATGGGCCACAGTGGAGCATTAGTTTTACCCAGTGCCCCTGGGCTTGCTGGTTCCCAGTCCTCTAAAGCGATTAGTCACTCAGGCATCGAATGGACCAAGAAGCTGGAAGCTTCTGATAGAGGAGCACCCGCAGCCCAAGTCACAAACTCAAGGACTTTGTAGTGTCGTAGTTGCTGTTTGTTGCAGTTGTTTATGTGGATGGCTGCGTGAGAGCGTCCAGCTCCTTGGGGCCGAGCAGAAGCAGCGAGCTGTAGTAATTACACGCCACTTGTCACAGAGCTTCTCTTTTTGGCCTGACCATTGCCAGCGAAAAGCTAACAGCTTGTGTGTTATTCTTGTAATGATTCTACCATCAGTTCACATGGACACTACACTCTTCTGTCTCCCTACACGCAAACACTCATCCATGCTCTTGCATGAATTCAACCACTTTATACAGCTAAATATAAATTCAAGCTCCAGCTTTGTATTTGCAGCTCAGTGCCACAGATATTGGGCTCAATTTCCTCTAGCATCTCCTTTTGTTATATTTAGAATCAGCTAGATTGATCTGAAATAACACAGGGTAAACTGGTAAGGTTGCTGAGCAATGCAATGGGTTACCTTGTTTCCCAGGAAACAACAAAACCCAATTAAAGCAGCCCACGAACCATAGCAACATGTGGTAAACACAGCATGGCACTGCCGCAAGGATGTTATTCAATCTCATCAGAGGTAAAACAAACAATTACTGCAGAATGACCTTAATGCAGAAACAAATGAGAATTTATGCATGAGGAAGCGTGGGTTGGGAATGGAAGTGATTCATCCCTCATGTTCATCGGCGAGAGGCTTCTCGAGATCCTTATTCACAAGAATAATTATGATCCTGATGAGCCAAGCATTGTGGGGAATTTATTATTTTGCTGTCTAAGTGTCTTTCATGTTCAGGACAAAGTATTTTCAGAGGTTTTGCATTTCAAAGAGACGTTGCAGCATCGTTGTAATTAGGATTGATGCAAGAATGTTACCGATGCTAATTAAGCCACGCTAATTGTGTGATTGAATAAATTATTAGAAGGGCGGCTTTTCAGAGTTGATTAATATTTCATAGGGTCTCATCAGATTTTTTCCCATGTAATTCAGTTTTAACTCTTATGATGGGAAGGACCGCTGACCTGTTGGTGGATGGAAAGATGCTCAAGTTATGACTGAGCGAGATAGGCTCCTAGATAATAAGCTCATAAGAATTCACACGTCCCTGCCTCTTATATTACGTCCTCAATATAGATCATCCCTACAGATGGATGTGTATTCTTGTCACATGCTGCGGTTGTGAAGAGGAGTGCATATGAATAGAATTCTTTGTAATTTTATGGAGGAATCACATTTCAAAGCTGGCTCACTCTTGCAGTTGCCATAGCAACAGTGTAACAGAACAGGGGTTAGGATGAATGGGTGCATGGACAGACACAATGATACAGGGAACATTTTAATGCAGATGTTGGTAACACTTGATTTTTCATTGAATGTTATGAGCTGTATGTTAACAATTAATTATCGTTTAACACCCTATAATGTAGCTGTGAGCAGATAAGATGTATTGTTTGTTTGTTGCTGTATGATTACACACATCAACAAGTCCTATTGACATTATTCCCTACCCTCTGACACCCTTTGTGAATTATGAGTGCGACAGATGTCCACCCATTTCTTAGAGCATTGTGGGAAGTAAATGATGTGGTAATATCCCCTGTCACTTCTGAAACTGGATATCCTGATGATACTTTTGCAGTATTCTACTGAAGGATGGGAGGAAGATCTGAAGAAATGTGGCCCGGCCTTTGATAAATGTTTATCAACTGAGGGATGGTTTCCACTACATGCCAGACGGATTTGCTCCTTGAACATCATTGTGCTGAAGACAGATTGAAAACAGCAAAATGTGCCTGGTCTCAGTGCTACAGAAATTCTGATCATTCTCAAACCTAAATGCTTTTGTTTGGCTTCTTGAAAATGCTTTCATCTTTTCTTTGAATTGAAGAGATCTCGTATAAGAGGGGAAACATCTTCAAGCACTTAGTATTACCATGATGTGGATGACTAAAAATGTACTGTAAAGGAATTTCCTTACCGTTAAATTACTAAAGAACCAATAAAATTTCAAAATTATTCAAGGCCTTTTATCCATACACTGTTTCCTACACTCTAATTTTACTATATTTATGCAAACAATTGTAAAATTTGTAGAAATAACTAATTGAAAATACAAACTGCAAAGTAGATTCACGTTAATGCACGTTATTCATTTGTTAAGATGACTACTGCACAATTTAAAGACCTTGTTTAACTAAAATACCTAAAAAAAGACCAATTAAACAGAACTTTTGGAGTTTTTTCTACCTATGAGCTGTTCCCCGTCTGCATGCCCTGACTCCCCATGAAAAAGCCTTGCTAGAGAAAATTAAAAAAAGGAGATGATTCACAGCGACAGAAAGGGACTGGGGACAATCTGGGACCAAATATCAATGCAAACACAGTTGCAGCAGCATCAATAGGTACAGAATTAGTTAAAGTATTCCTCATCAGGGCTGCAGTGGCTGTCCTTAAAAAGCATGAAGGACGGGCTGCTGCTTGCACATGATGACTCTGAAAAACAGATGGTGTTTCACACTTTGAACGGCAGTTAACATTGAAAATCTGACTTTCTAAGATGGCTGGAACAATGAGACCCTTGCTTCCTCTTTGATATAAAATGTGGGGATTTAGCTTTACAAACGAACATGGAAAGAAGCCTGTTGAATAGTCAAGACAATTGAGCTTGTCAGAAAACACCAGTGTGTTTTTTTTACTTACTCGGAAGTCAGAACTAGCACAGTAATTACATAATCTTGATCGTAACGCACTGAGGTGGTAGTGTGATGATATGGGATTGCGTAAGTGGAAACAGTGCTGTAGAATTGACATTTATAGGCCGAACCACGAATGGTTATGAGTACACTATTGACAAGATGATGGTTTAATGCTTCTACTCGGCACACCCACACCGTAGTGTGCTGCTGACCGTTTAGTGTGTATATGATTTATCTTTGTTTAAAATAAGAGGATTTAGAGTTTTAAATATTTGGAAGTTTAGCAACAAATGAGGAAAAAATGATCATCATAAGAAAGAAAAGATAAATAAAAAGCTGATGAAAGGCATTGGTGAGTCAATATTTTGTGAAGCTGCCACATAATCATCAAGTCATGACACCCTTTGCATATTTTCCCTTTTTGGCTGATAGCATCATCAGTGAGTTAGCAGCCAGATGGCCTGTGTGCATCTACAGCTGACTCACAGTAACTGGTAGCTGAGTCTTTGCTCTCCACTACAGGCTGTTAATCATGCTATTCTGAGCCACAGTCAGGCGTTTAGCAGGACGGCAGTAAAATGATTAAATCTTGCGTTGCAGAAACGCCGTACAAAGAAAGAGATTGCCTCCCTGCACCCCAGCCGCTGCTGGATGTGATTGAGTCGTCCTTGTGATTGGAGTTTGGCTCCCTGTCCTCTCGCCCTCCGTCTTAAGACTGGTCGTGGCTTGTAACCATGGCGATGGCTGGTCCTGTTACCTGCTCACAGGGGGGGGGGGGGGGGGGGGGGGGGGGCTCGTGACTTTGAAGCTTGAGTTACCAGCCACGGCGGATGAAGTTGGGTAGAGCGATGGGGGGAGGGAGATTTCACACAAAGACTACACTGTTCTCTTCACATCCATTCACTGCTCGAGCAGTCAGAGAGGGAAACAAGATCAATAGCATGAAGTAGTTGATTAGAGTAACTTAATATTACGAGTTAAGTTTCCAGAGATGCTTTTAGAGCAGCCATATCAGGCCCTTTCTGTCCATCTCTCATGAAAGCAGACACAGTCATCGCCGAGCTCCCCACGTCATGAATAAACTCCTAAATGTCGGCCTGACTTCATCATTCCCAGCCCTGACAGATATTTACCTTAGCTTCATGCTGCAATCACATAGCTTACATTGAAAGGGAGCAACAGAGTTTAATGTGCTCTCCCCGGAGTTCTCAGGCAGGTTACATTAATTGTACAGACAGAAATGACTAAATGTCGCAGCCGTCAAACAAACCATCTCTGAAGTGCTTTAGGGTAAGTTTTCTCTCATTAGTTGCTGTAATGTGTCACTCATCTTACAGAGGATCTGCAGTATGTACCTCACTTTCACTAGTCTCACTTCAAGGCCCCCTTCAGTCTTTATTTACACACTGACTTATTATTGAGAGGCTGCTTTACACAGAGAAGTAATTAATTTTTGACTAATGATGTGCCAGTTGCTTGACAACCACAATTACATCTTAATGAGTGAAAAGCTTAGTGTCAAATGATTGAGATGCAGCTGGATTGGTGCTAAATAGCTTTTAAGCCCATAGAAAAGCCAATGTGACAACATGTGTGGGCTAAATACACATTTTTATCGTTGAACGTTATCTTGTGGATTGTGATTTATGTGGTGACTCTGGGTTCAGTGAGTTATGAATTTTATAAATGGCTCAGAAGGAGTAAGTAAGCTGGAGCTGATGAGCAGCAGCGTTAAATCTTAAAGATGCAATTTTCTGACATTTTCAAGAATGCCAGCCGGACGGCTGCATGCTCACCTTTGTGCTTTCTGGTTTACTGCCAACAGAGTGAAGGAAAGTCAAAGCTGAAAAATGTACATTCACTCCGTGTGGAGCAGCTGTGCAGATGGCCCCAGGTCTCCCCCCAGAAACGGGCTGATGCATTCCAGAGACACATGAATGGGATTTGTTGTTATGATGGAGCGAGGCAGGCAGCAGCCAGATTTGGAAGGACTGTTGCCATAGAGACCACTCGAATGGCTAAAAGCAGCTGTAGACAGTCAGCTGATGCCCATTGGGTAAATGCTTTCAAACACGATTTGCTTATTTCTTTATTTATTTCCCTTTCAGTGCAGAGAAAGCCTCTCAGGATGCACAAATTGCCTCCGCCATTTTGTATCCAGTGAGTGGCGATGGGAGCAAAGCTGCACTATCACGTTACCTGGTGACACATCACATCACCAAATATTTGCTGCTTCATAATTCTTCATTTAGGTGTTTTATATCAGTTTAAAATTGAAGATCTTTGAAAAATTTGTTTGACAGTAACAAATTTGAAGACGTCCCCTTTGGCTCTACATCGTCCGTGCTCTTTTCTACAACTGGAAAAAGACTCCTTCTTACGTTACACTCCATGTTAATGTATTCAGCATGCCACCATGTGAGTCACATGTTACTTGTGTGATGTACGTATCTCCGTCGAACAGGCTGCTGTCTGTTTGAGTGGTGGTGAATTGGACCTGTTTGAACGGATAATGCAGCCCAGCACATTAAAGAGGACAATGAGATCTTTTCTGGTCCGGAAGAGAGTACGTAACCCTATCTGCAGCTTAAATGGAGCGAGATAAAGAGTCATGTATCAATACTGCCGCTATCCTGCGGGAGACAACATTGGGTGTGGGTCATCGCTCAGTTTCCAGTTGCTGTTTTGTGCAAGTCACGAATGATATTCTAACAGCATATGATATGAGCTCGCCTTATTATCTTGGTATATAGCGCTTCATTACAGGAGTAATGTTATGTGGCTGCACTTTAAGTGTTTTAGTTCATCATTAAGTTGCTCATTTTTGCAGCGAATCTCAGTTTTGCTTCGGTTTCCAAACATTTCTGACACCGCACAATGTCTGATCACTTTATTTCCCTGGAATGATGTTTCAGTGGTGTCACACGTCAACCTGCCAGTAGTGAAAGGTCGAGGTGGGTGTGGGTCTGTGCATGCACGGCAGCATTTGTTTGCACTGCAACTAATCCGGCTCACCTTACCTTGCTCTACCAGTAATTGTGGGAAAGAATGCAGCTCCTCCACTGTACTTGTTTTCCTTTGTGTCTGAGGTGTGGCCCAGTCATTGTGTGAAATGCTGCCACCGCTTCTCATGACAGCCATGCCTCCCAGGTGTCACCTTTCCAGATCAGCATGTTGATACTGTAATGGGGAAAGACTCCAAACAAACTGGAGCTGGAGTGACTTCATTTGTCTTGGGAGGTTCACAATATAGAGCCATGGTTTCACTTTACTTTCATCATTGTGTTCTGAAACTAAAATTAGCTTGAAATATAGATTTGGATAGAAGAGTCAGAGGGAGCTGACCCATTTTATTGTAAAAACTTCTCGAGAAAAAATAAATTTGTCTTGTGCTAACAGTTTAATGTATGGTAAATACAGTTTATAATACAGTTTGGTTGTATCGTAACAACCCTTCTGCACCGATCTTATACAATGTATTTGCTGCACTCTTAAACTCAGCCCATCTGAAGTCCAAAATTAAAATATTCTTCATATGTGCAAGCTCTTTCGCAACTTTCTCTAGAGTTCTCCTCCATCCACATCAGCAAAAGGCCCCCAGGAGAATAAATGCTGATCACTTGGCTGAGGTTTGGTGGGGCTCTGCCACATTTGGGCCCATTTAAAGCAATGTTTTCCCCAACGTCAGCAGCTGCTTTCCATCTAGTGGCATTTTCCTTGTCTACCCACCCCCCCATCCCCCCACCACTGCTGTCCCCCTCTCCTCCACAGCCATCCCCTCTTTCTTCACGTCAAACTTGGCAGGCAAGTTTACGCTCCGATTTTCAAAGCTGCCCTGTTCTCTGTCAAATGTTGCGTGGCAACATCAAACGCTTTGCCGGACAGAGCCTTCCTGGGATTCCAGTGTGGTGGGCGGATAATTGGAGGCAGGCCTCAGCGGATCTGGCAGATGTGTGATGAGTTTTTACTGGAGCGTTGTTTTTTTGGAGCGGAGAGTATCTGTGCACGAGAGGGGGGTGAGAAAGGGGATTTAGAGGGAAAACATAAGGGCTTTCTTTGTTGTCATCCCTGCTCCCTCTCCAGAGCTGGCCACAGGGGCGTCTTATTAGCCTAGCAAGGGCTGATTGTGGCAGTAAACATTGCATACAGACACGATATCTGAACCCAGCATGTGGAATTTGATGTCTTAGGTCAGACTCAGAAAGGCTTTGAGCCTAAAAAAAAAAGAAAAAAAACCCACATGTGCTATCCTTCCTTTTTCTTTGTTTTACCGATTTTTCTGATACTTTACAAAGCAAAAAAGTAAAACAAAGAAACAGATAATTACGGGGCACTTTTGCCTGTGGGTTGACCGCAGTCTTAGTTGAAGGTCATAGCAGCCGCTGTCAAACATATAGTGACAACAAAGACATGCTGGAATCCTTTTCTGTCCACCCTCACTTCCCACTGTAAAGAATGCAGTACTTGGATTCTTAGTTTTCTTGTCCATCCATCACTGAGCAAGCATAACAGAGACCCCTACCAGCTCCTCCCAACCCAAGGTTGGGTTCCTATTGAAAGTGCAAGAGGCCAGGGCTCTGTGGAGGGTTGTGGAGAGGGAAGACAGGATGGGGGGAGGTTATTGGGCTTGGGAAATTGTTAGACAGAGAGGGAAATGGACAAAGAGGAAAATGAGACATGCAGACAGAGTTCCAAGAAAAAAAAAAGAATGAAACACAGCCCTCCCATGTTTTTGTTAAGCCCCTTGGGCTCATGCAGACGGTATTAGGTTCAATTTTTTTTTTCTTTTTACACAGGAAGGCGGTGCAGATGTTCCCGAGAGCAGGCCTGTGGTTTCCCTGTTTTCCTTTTGCTGGTCTGTTCTTGGCTCTCCAGTGTTGCCAAGGCGTTCCCTTACTTGGTACTGGCGTTTTTGTTTTTCCTGAGAGTGGGGCTCCAACAGGAGGGTCATCTCCAGGCCAGCTCCAAATGAGAAATAGCTGGCTGGCTGCCCTGGCGGCCGCTCAAATCCGCCCTTTTGAAAAGATTACTGTGCTGCTGTTGCCGCCGCCTCCTGTGGGGCATGCCAGATCTGCTGAGGGGAGAGGAATTTGTTGGAGGGCTGGAGGAGGGAGAGTGAGAGCTGGTAGGAGAGGGTGGACATTTCTTATTTTTTTTGGGGGGGGGGGGGATGTTATTCGACCTCTTTCAGAAAGTTTTTCTCATTACTTTTCTTCTCCCTCTCCTCCTCAAATGTTTCAATTTCTGCAGCACAGAACAGGCTGCAGACTGTTCACAAATAAAACCTGACAGGGTTTTTCCACTCAGCCCAAGAGCTCTGTGACAGTCCATTTCAGCCGCCTCCCTCCCCTGGTTGTCTTTTGGCTGCTTGTTTTTGTTTCTTAGGGACTCGTGATGAATGATCGATTGATAGCGCTAAGGCCTACTGTGGGACTGCTGCAGGGTATCTCTGCTAAGCCGCTTTGCCCGATAGGCTGCTGACTGTGGAGACTCCAAAGCTGGAGCAATAAAAGCTGATTTGTGGGGGCATTGTGAGAAGCCCCAGATACTTAAGAGAGGTGTGCATGTCTCCTCTGGCCTGTCACAATCAATACTACCCACCACCGCTGGGCCTCCCTGTCTCTACTGTGTTTACTCTTAAATAATGCATCACACTCGCACAAATACCCTTCCATTCACACTGGGGATGGAGACCATTAGTTGCGGCCATGTGGAACAATGGAATACAGCTTCTACATCTTCTTTCTTTTTATACGACCACCAGATAGGGCATTTTCCTTCTCTTGAGTGCTTCTGCAAGGCATCATTTTAGTGCTGCCTGACCTAATTGAACAACCTGAACATCCAATCCTTTCAGGCTCAGATTACACACCCGCCTAGTTTCAGCTCGGATTAACCTCTGAAAAGAACTCTATAACAATTAGTGGAACAATGACGATAAAAGCTAGGTTGTCTGAACCTGACATATTTCACCCCATTTAATAACATGTCCAGAGGGGACACATGCCTCCATGTTGTACTTATGTAAAGGGTTACCACAGTTGAGAAAATGGTCTGTTAACAAGGCGTCAAGCTAACAGAAACACCCTTTCTCCTATTATAGATCACTGTTTAGGATTTTCATAATGATCATGTTACAGGAGACTTTGATAAATGCTGAGTAATTACATCACTCCTTTCCGTAGGAATGTTGGAGCCTTCGCTTGGATCATTAACTGCTGACGGGTTTGGAGTGATGAGGCCTTGGTGGGTGGTCCTTATCTTAAGAGTTAGGAAACAGGGCCAGACCCATAAACACCCCTCTCACCACAGAGGAAGCACCCGTATATGACCACACCCTATACATTGCTGTAAACCTCGACTGTGCCCAAAATATAAAGTGGGGAGGAGGTGGAGAAAAGGGCCTAAATCTTTGTCCAAGTCTCCTATTCTCACAGCACTTCAGAGCGGAGAGCACAATAACCCAGCTTGGTTTAATTTACAAGACTGGTCTGTTCCAGTAAACATCACTGCACATGCAGGCACAGTCAGATCACTGCCATCAGTGTGTCTGCTCCACGCTGACACCATAAGTGTGTGTTCCTGAGTCACATCATCTGCTTAGCAACATGCACGCTGGGGAGAGCAGGACAGAGGGATGTAATTGGGGGAGACCAGGACCCTCAGGACACAGCACTAATTGCAAAGCTGTTTTTCTCCTCCATTTTCAACAGATGCAATACGCCAGCCACAGAAAAGAGGTTGCATAACAGGATTTTACAGCAGAGACCTCCTCCTCTGTGGCTATCCTTACATTTCCACCCTTTTATGCACTGCCCCCACTTTCTTCCTAGCAACTCCATCTCTTCCCCTCCATCCTCCCATCACAGCTGAAGCTGAGCCAGATGGTTCTGATGCTATTTTATAGATTACACACAGACTGAAAGGGGAGGTGTTTTTACTGTAGTCAGTGGGGGAAATGTTACTCTTATATCTGTGTATTTGAGACACAAAAGAAAATCTTTTGTTGATTGGTCTGGAGGCAGAGTTGTTGACCTGACTGGGATCTTTGGCATTGCTGACAAAGAGTGCAGTGTGGCCAGCCTTTGTGCTGGGAAGCTGGAAGAGCAGTTTCCATATTGGGACAATATGCACTGTGACCCCTGACCCTGCTCAGAGGCGGCAACTAGAAAGCACTCAGGGATTCGCTGACCAGAAACACAAAGCATTCCAGGCTCACACACATCTACAAATAAGAGAAACAGAAAACATGTTGGCATAACAGACGATGCACACATGCACACCAACTGTTACTTTTCGTTCATCAACCCTCTGGGCCAAAAATTACACATGCAAGCATTTTGCTGTCTGATGGGGGCAGGGCAGACTTGGCTGGGGAAAGCTGAGTATTTGCAACACATCCACACACACAGACTGGTGATCTCACTGTGTAAGGGAAGGCGAACATGAAGTATTTGTTGCCACGGGGCCATGAGAGCGAGGAAGAAGGGGTGGAAGGGTGGGGGTAAGTTGTGCTTTGTGGGAGATGGGAGGAAATTAGACATAGCTGTTATATGAGTTTTTGTTCAGCACGGTTTCCACATTGGTCCTAGAGAAAACAAAGAAGAATTACGCAATGCTGAAGTTACTCAATCCTGATTACAGGCTTTCATGTGAAAAGCAGGAAAGGGAGAGTTGCTGTGTGTCAAGGTTATATACAAAATAGAAAATATACTGGCCTTTGCACATAAGAAAACTATTTTTTCTCTATCTATTGCTTTGTACTTTATTTTTGCACGCATGCACTCAAAGCATGTCCCGTATCAGAGGAACACACTCTCATGCACTCTTTCCATTTTTGGATGACTGCATCTGCCATCCACAATAACTCTCAGAGAGATGTCCAGTGTGCTGAGTATGTTTTGATGCTTGTGTACTTGCCTAGCGAGGGTGATAGGAGGACAGTCCACAAATAGAAATGTTTCATGAAAACATCAGAATGAAGAATCATTTCACTGTAAAGACTCGTTTCATAATCGCCCTGGAGGAACCGAGGCTTGTCTGTTCCATTTGAGCTCCCTTTTTGCCCTAATTCACTTCTGCAACTCGAATGCATTTAACCCAGTGTCAGCTCTGACTAGCCCTGCTCCCTTATCCCAGCCTTTTCTCCTGTCAGGTCATGTTTGTTACGAAAGAGTTGAGTGCATTTTTTTTTTCTTTATCTGGGAAGTGCTGTTAACATCATAGCTATGATGATGGCTGGATTACAGTATGTGAGGAAGCAATCATTTGCCCTTTGAGAGCCGGTTAGGAGAGAGGAGCCCATGAGTAAACAAGGTGTGGCTCTGCGGAGATGATTTCAGAGAAGTTTATTTCCTTGACCAATCGGTCTCAGGGTAATTCTGTTTTTCAGGATTTTCCAGGGACTTGTGTGCAGCACTGACAACAGTCAAGTCTCAGTCTTTTATGGTTGATTGCTATAAAAGACTCGTCAGAGCTGAGGGCACAAAAACCGATGTTTATGTAAGAGGTTGAAAAGGTAACCCAATTTGTCATGTTTATGGTTAGTCATGGGTTCACCAACTCTTTCATCACAAATTATGTTGGAGCCTCAGACGTACACTCAGGGTGTCCTTCGGTTACACCAATCACAGCTTTATTAGATACTGTGGGAAAATACTTCATCATTCTGGAGGATTATTTTGAACAACTATTAAAGTCTGAATAATGAGGTTGGAGGGATGGTGGAGGATTAAACCACAGGACTTTAAATGATAAAACCTCCAGTGTGGAACAATAATTGTTTACATTTACTTTTTGTTTTCTTTATTTTTTATTAGAATACACCATTTTACAAACCAGTATGAAAGTGGATGTTAATCAGTATGACCAAAACAAAGCAGAACAAACAGTGCATCTTGGGATGGATACTGGATTCGAAATACCTTTCATGTACTGATTCTAACAAGCTAAGTACTTCAAATGTAAATGAGGTCATAGGGACGATCACCAAGAATGATCGTTAATACGCTGGCCGTGTTAGTTGAGTGCGTTAGCATGCTAATGTTACCTCGCTAGAAGATAAACTGAAGCTAACCAATAATAATTAAGCTAGATTTTCAATAAATAATATTATCTTATGGAAAATTAGATAATCATCAGTCACAAGTGTTCATCGTAAAGAGGGCAGAAAAATACAGCCACTTAACCAGCAACATAGTGCATGGGTCAATCACTTTCCAGCCAGTTATCTGCTAGGCTGAAATTGGCTGGTTTGCCTTTGACATCCACACTTTATCATCTCAATATTTGTTGAGAAATTTCAGTAGAGATGAAGGTGGCAAACAGAGTCACAACACCCACCATTCCCTACATAGCAAAAAACCTAATTAACATTGTGGTATATTCTGGTAAGCGAAGGACAAAACTGAGTCACATATTTCCTAATATGAATGAACAACAGCATGTGACAAACGTACCATTTCACACAATACTTCATCATCACAGAGTCAACCACTAAATGCCACTGAGGTGTCTTTGCTGACCTAACAAAATGCCTGTTTCTTCATATGCATATATTAAATATGTACACTGTCCCACGCCTGCCATCTTCTGCATCTTCAATGATGTGAAAGCCAAAGACTGAGTTGTTAATCACAGGGATGTCCTCGTCTGCTCACAGAGTCATTGATACAAGGCTTAACATAAGAATCTATTCAGGATTTGAAGTGTTTGTATGGACTATTGAGCTTGGAAATACAATAAACTGATCAATGTGCTTTGTTGTCTAAAGAAAAACCATATACTAATTACCAAATAAGAAAGGCCTGAGCACCAAGTGGCAAATCCAAACCCGTATCAACTCATCATTTACCCACACAACCTGTTAACCTAGCCTGGCTCCAGCCTGCACATCGGATCAATGTCGAACCAGATCAATGGGCTTATTAGAGCTGCAGCTGAGTGGTGAACAAAGCCGATTAGCTGAGTCTCCACAGCACGTCCCCCCATGTTGAAGGGAAAAACCAGAAAAGGTTACCAGTCACAAGGTCATTGGAGTCTATGGAGATGCTTGTTGTACTTACTGGGACAACCCTCATCTTCTCAGCATATGATTAATAGAATTAAATTCTGGGGTACATTGATCAGCATTCTCTGTGCTTGCTCTGATCATGCAGAAATCTCATTGATTTTTAATCACGTTTCGCTTCCTTTTGAAACAATGCTTGCACTACTGCTAATGCTGTTTGAAGGAACCGCTTTGAACCTCTTGGTTTGCAGCGATAAATATAAACACATAAAAGGAAGCTCACAACTCGCATTGCTTTGAAAAATTAGCAGTTATTGTCAAAGATGCAATAAGCCATCTTTTGAGATGATTTCTGCAGACGATTGGGGCTGAACAGTGAAGCAAGAGCTAACAGTGCATTTATAAGAGTCAAAGAAGACAAAGGAAATTACATAAATGTAATGAAAGCCATGCAAGGCTCATATTTCTTAACAAACAGCATGGCTGAAATTGTGCCAAATAATAGTCAGTAAATGTTTTTATATGAGGAGAATGAAAGAAGCAGTCTGTTATATATGTATGTTTTTAGGGTATTTTAATCATGATGAGAACCAGAGACCTAATAAACCTCTTCAGTCTCTAACATATGGGCTGTCATTGACTAACATGACCATTCAGTGGTGAATACAATGCAGCTGATGAGATTGATTTGGTGCAAAATAAACAGATATTTTCTGAATGGCTCACAAGATAAGCAGTGAGCATACCAATAAAAAAAATTTAAAAAAACACTGTGTGTTTCTTGTAAGTAAAAGAAATTGCTGTGTTCAACTGGAACAGCAACTTATACGAGACCTTCACCTTTGTGACTACCAAGTCCAACCAAAGATGAATGGGCTGCTCTTTTTCCTTTTCCACAGAGATATACACCCTGTGTTTTTATACCTGCTTTGTGAATGGGATCTCTGCAAGATACTCTGTATCCAGGAACTAATATGGGGAGTAGGATGGTCTTTGTCGACTTTGACCCCCACCTAATCCCACTCCCGCCATCACCAAGCACAAAGGGCACCTTTGACTGGGAAGCCCGTAACAAGCTTGAGAAAGGAATGGAGCAGGAGAATAGCTGATGACTAAGAGGCTGCAAACACCACTACACAAACTATGTGATTAATGAATGCGCCATCATCACAGATTGGCCTTCACCCAAGGCTCTGAGATCATCACCTCCGTACTCGCTTCCTGCCTCAGTTTAGATTAATCTAAAATAAGGAAATGTATACCTCAACATATGGATTATTTCTTTTGAGTGAAGTAAACTCACTTCATTTTTGTGGTTGTTTTTATTTTTCTTTTAAAGCCAGTGAGGTGTGCTGTCAAGTGTGTTTATTGATCCAGAGCTTCATGTCTTGTGTGCTGGCTCAGGGTTTATTTGCAGCTGCTGTTACTGGAAATGGATCCCTGGAGCGATCTGGATTCAGCTGATCCAATTAAACGCTGTGAATAATTGATCTGACAGTGAAACTGAGCCCTGTCACATGGGAGCGGTGACATCACCATGTAAGGGTTGAAAAAGTATTCCTGTGCAGCTGGATTGCCCCGGGTCATTTGCTCTACAATCAGTTCACTGTATCTGATTACTGCCTGTGAAGGACAGAAAGCAGACCATGAGGACAGAACGGGAGGTTACACCAGCATTATAATGCTCAGCAAAGACTGTACAAAGACAACAGACTCACTGATAGCTGGAGCCTGGAAACTCATGAGATTGTCACATGTTGCAGTCTGTAAACTTGAGCTCAATAAGCTGAGAGAAATGAAGTTTTCATTTCACACTGCCGAAGATGAAGTTTCTTCTTGATAAAGAAAACAAATCAGTCTTTGTTTCCTTTCTCACAGCCGCTGTTTGCTTCCTATTTAAGGTCTGTGCGAGCTGTTCTGCATTACATGCTACAAAGGCCATCCTTAAAGGAGACCTCCATATGAACCAGATGGACTCTGCATGGGCCGATTATCTTTCTGGCCATGAAATAAGGTGCAAATAGGAGCCATCTTTGGCCTTGGCCTTGAAGGAAGCTTAGATTGTAATATCTAATGAAACCCCTTCAGACAGGTCTGCTCCTACTGCTTACTGCCTTTTCATCTAGACCTGCACCACAAATGAGAAAAGGAGGCTGTTGAACATCCAACATCTTGTTTGAATTAAACTCTAACCCCTGGGCAGGAATGAGAGGAGGCAGTGGAGGTGGGGGTGCTCTCCATGTCTCCCCTCAGTTTCTCACAGAGGGAGGAAAGGGTGTGGGGTCCCTCTTACAGCTGACTCTCATGTTGCAAACATTTCGCTGGGTTGGCACTTTGGATTCGGTTATAGTGAACTCAAAGGCCCCAAGAAGAATTTCTGTCCATGTGGTCCAACAGTCATCGTGCATCACTGTGTTAAGTCCAGTTTTGTTGGAAGTTACATTATTGTCTGGCTGCAGAAAGTCTAGACAGTCTACATCTAAGCCTGATTCATACAAAGGCATAACTAGTGTGTCCCAATCTTATCATATTGCCTTTTACTTCTTGATTTGAGATTCAGCTATGAGGCATTGCTAGCATCTAAGCTAGCAGCTCAGATGTTGACTGCAGTTTTGAAATAATGAAAAAAAAGTGTAATTTCTTGAATAAAGAATTTCTTAAATAAAGAAGCATTTTCCTTACGTGATCTTTACCACTGCCATGTATCGGCGCGTAACAAGTTAATTGTTATTTCGGTAAAGTGATCATTTGTCTACTTTTTTGTAGATGATCTGGTTGCTGTGGTAACCATTGTTATTAGTAGTTAAACATATCTACATCTGTAAGTCAACTTAGAGCACAAATATAACAAACTCATGTAGTTTTGCCATGCTTTATGTTTGTATATGGCTAGTTTAGCATAAATGCTGAGTCCACAGGAAACAGCTAGCATGAGTCAGTAGCCTACTGTATGTTCTCAATGTCCTGTTTCTCTCCTGTCAATATCCTACTAACACACACTGACCCTCCAGTTGTTTTTAGGTTGGTCATAACATTCACCTACGTTATACCAAGCAAATAAATAGATGGCTCCCATTATGTATTTTAAAGAGCTTGGGAACATAAAACCCTGAGAACATTGGCATTACTCCCCTGGTTCTCATTACAAACCCACTTACAGACGCGTTTATATCCCATTTTAGATATAATTTATTCCATAAGAATGTCAGTTTGTGATTATGTGCTCGAGCTATTTCTTCACCAATAAATTTATGGATTTTCCAAAAACACTCAGGTGTAGTATCTCTCTTCTTTTTTTTTTTTTTGCATGATCTGTCCCAACCTCCAAAAGGGCAATGAAAATATCTAAATGTTTATTATGTATGGTATTTTAAAGTATTACATTATCTTGTTAAAACCCACTGAAACTTAGACTAGAAGCCAGATGAATAATTTTCTGGTGTCTGGCTCCTGTTAGAGCAGATTTCCATTAGACTCTTGCCCATCACAAGCTTTTATCTGACAAGGACCTGGTTTGATATGATGATGATGTGAAACAGTCTTTTGAAATTTAAATGGACAGTATGTTTTCAGTTAAAGAAAAACAAACCTGGATTTAAGGCAAACTCCAGCCAGGATTTGATCAAATTTAGATCAAACTGTCACCATTGCTCATGTGATTCACATTTTGAGTACATGTGATTGGTTACAGGTCTATCCAATGTCACCCAAAGGCCGTTTGGTTCAAGTCAGTTAAAAATTTCCAGAGAACGTCAGCTGAACGTTGGCAAAAGCTAATACTGTATGGTTATACATTTTCCCCATAAATTGACTCATTTAAACCAGAGACACTGAACAATGAGGAGATCCTGTCAATTAATTAGATGAGGATGAGGACAGCTCCGTCCATCACCTTTCGTTTTCTTTATCATCAACATTTCTTTCTGCTGGAAAATTCCCCTCATCTGTCAAAATCGAACAACTGCAAAGACCACAAATGAGAGGAGAGCTGGAACTAAATCTTTCAAGCAATACACTGACATGAGCTCGACCTCCCAGAGGAAGGTCATGGGTGTAACCATGGCAATGGGGAGCACTAGTAGTATGTTGAGAAGGTAGTCAGGAGGGGCACCGGGGGGACGTCTAAGCTGAATCTATGGCTGAGGAATTTTAGTGGGTGGGTGCGGACGCATGTTGAATATTAAAATATTCTCTCTAAATGAAGTCGGAGTAGCTGTGCCTCTATTCATTACGCCACTATGATGTTCTATATCCATTAACATCTGTTAATGCTCAATACGCACCGCGACACATCCAGCTCTCTGGACAACGAGGGTATTTTTAGACATGTACTCATTAGTGCTGAGAGATCATTTGTAATGAAGGACGGGAGGGGAGAAGGGACTAGAATCTCTGTGAAAGATGGTATCCATATTCAAATACCTGAGGTGCAAGTGGATTTAACTGGTAGTGAAAAGAGCGGAGGTGAGATGTGAGGGGCAGGTCAGTTAGAGTCTGAGGAGGATAGCGCAATAAACTCGGCAGAGCAAGGGCAAGAAAATTATACAACACATTATGCAGTATGTGAATGTTTCTAGCTCTGCTTCTAAAATAAAGGCAACACATGCAACCTCAGACTAATTATAAATGCTTCTGGCACGGCTGTGTTTCCCAACTGAATCTATTGTTCCCACCAAGATCAACATTCCTCTCATTTTACACCCATAACTCAAATAAACTCGTCAGTTCTATTAACCAGATCATGCATGATATCGATTAATGGAGTTTCTTCATTGACAACTGTTCCATTATTCTTCCTTGAAGAAATATATATTTATGGCCTCTAGTCAACATGCACCATATTTCCTGTTTAAATCATACAATGGGGTTATTGAATTGTGTAAGGGTTATCTGCTTTTCTGTAATGGCATTCTGATTTAATTTGCTGCAGGAGGGAAAGTGGCGAGCAGTCCGTCTCTTTCTCCAAGTAGAGGTTAGATTGAATAAGAATATAGTGTCATTGTCTTACAAAGAGGACACAAACACAGATTGCATAGTAGACAAGCTTTGCCACTTCCCTCCTCTTTCACCTCCAACAATGAGATGCAGCCTGGTACAACAGTGCCCCCTAGAGGAAATGCTGAAGCTGGTCAGACTGGCTGAGAGCTGAAAGGAACCTCAGCTAAATCTGGGGGGATTTCTTTCAAATGGGAAATAATTCAGAATATGTTTGTGGTTTTTGAATGAAGTTAGCATTGTGGTCTCAACGGATTTTTTTTTTTGTAAATACCAAATGAATGCTAAATATTTTCCCACCAGACTGGTGCTGTCAAAGCAGCAAAATACAATAGAGAGGAGGAGGGATGCATTTCTCACAGTGGCCCTTGCTACCACACAATTAGCAGCAGAAAAGCGAGTCTACCAAATATCTGAGAGCCGCGAGGCCAAGTTGCTCCGTGGCTGATTTGGCGGTTGACTTCCCTGGCATGCATGGCAGATCTTTGTCCTCGCAGGGAGCCAGCAGATGGAAGAGGAACATAGCCAAGGTGCTGAGAAGTCACTGATGGAATAATTATATAATAATATTAGTCTTAATATTTAGTCATGAGGGGAAATCATGGCAACTGATGAGATCCTTATTGTGCTTATATAAAAAATCTAATAGAGTGATTATCTGATTTCATATGATTTCATGTACTTAAAAACATTAACCTTGAAGGAATTGCCTAGTGGTTTCGGAAATCTGCAGTTTTGCTTTTCTTCATATAAAAAAAAAGAAGAAGAAAGAAGACACCCTCTAATGACTGTATTGTGACACATAAACAGATCTAGAAGCCAACTAGCATCATGACAAGAAACAAGATCTGCTTGCCTTCTGACACCTTTGATAGTGGTCACTATACTTAGATGTTGAGTTATTCTATTAAAAACTAAACATTGTAGCAAGTATGAGGGAATGGCTTCAATGTTCAAATGTCTTTCCATAGCTTCAGCCACTGGTTGTACATCTGCTACTCACACCTTTAGAGCCTTTAGGTTTGATCAAGCACAGAGCTGTCATAAAGATTATGCTGACCTAACTTGTTTAATTAAGGTATATTATAAAGAAATAGATGTAAAGTCATTAATCAGTAAGCTCACATTGATCGAAAAATCCTCTGGCAATGAAAGAAGATGCCACTCCCGTGCTGCTGTCATCCACTGGCAATAACATACAGCCCAAAAAGGCTCTTGGGGACATCATTATCTGTAATGTTTTCTTCAGATTGTCAGGTCTGTAATGATCGATCGCAGCATTCACTCAGGGGGATAACAGTTGATAGTGCTTATAGACCTTGATGGGAAAAAAACAAAAACAAAGATGACAGGATGGTGAGTGTGATTCAGACCACAGGGTGTTGATTTCTGGGAAAGTGGCTCTGGAGGCTGGAAGTACTAAGACAGATGGCAACATGGGGTGCTCATTCCTATGAGACTTCACATGAAACATGAAATCCATTTTGAGATGGCTCTCTGGGTATAACGCCACTAATTTGGTTTCATGAAGAACACACAAGGCGGGTGCCTGCAATTGGGACTTTCAACCATCTCTGAAATGATTCTTTTAGAGGCCAGATGTGCCGTGCAAGGACATTGATTCAACTGTGTTTAACCCCACAGGAGGTTTTAACAAGAAATCTTATCAGATTATATACTGATGCACCAGCACAGTAAAATAACTCCTATATATAAAACTCCCTATATATAGATCTCTCTCTCTCTCTCTCTCTCTCTCTGTGTGTGTCTGTTAATGTCGCTCGC
>JAOXYM010000017.1:8803647-8843402 GCA_028567055.1 Leptatherina wallacei
TTTTTGTTTATGTATTGATCCACTAAAGACGGATCCTATTTGGTTGGTTAATACATTAATTTAGTTCTTTTCAGTATTATATGTTTTGGTTTGCTTCTAACCCCTCTCTCTCTCTCTCCCTCTCTCTAGGAGTAGTTATTTTGCTTTATTAATATTTGTGGTTTAAGTAATTGGTTAAGGGGTGATGTAATTTAGTCTTTTGGGATTTATTATTTAGAGTTAGTTTGCATTGAATGATAGTTTTTATGGGTCATACTAGTAAATGCACTCCTGTAGTTTGCACTAAATGGTTGTGGCCGTAGTTTTTATATACTTGGTGAAAGACATGTATTAGAGAGAGGAAAAAGAGAAAGGAATCTATGTGTGTTGGATACTTAATTTAAAAAAGTGAGAAAAAAAACCCAGAGCTCTGCCTATAATGAAGTCCTGTACATTTCTTTGGTTATACATCTCAGTCCTGCATTCAGTACGGTGATATGCTCTGGTTAAACCTTACAGAGCCTCTACACTTTTTTTCAAAAGCATTATGAACAAGTTCACGCTAGGACAGATCTATCTGTGACAGGGTGTAGAAGGAATGTTGCCATGTGGAGTTGTTCAGGTTTCAAACTTACCCAAAGTGTAATTTTGTCCTCCTGTCGTCTCCCTACATGTCTTAAATCAGTATTTATGGATCTCCACTCCTTTGAATTTTGACCTGATAAATTGGCAACATTTTACTGACCTTTGTCTGGCATTCAAAGCTGCTGAAGTATAGTAAACACCACTGCTTTAGGCTTGAATCGTATCTAGATTTACAGCAAGGTTTCCTAATGCTGTCAAACTTTACTCAACAGTGACGAGCTTATTTGATACTTTATAAATATTGTTTCATGTTTTGAAATAAAGAGTAAAATGCTGCATTTGGTGCTAAGAGGTAAAGTACTTTTAGTTCAGGCTAAAGAGAAAATAGTGCCTAGGGAATCACTGATAATACAGTCCATTTTGTGCTCTTGCAGAACACCTGCATTCCCTTCTTCAAGGCTAATGGGTCCATTGGAGACTCTTGCAGACCCAAGGCAGACGAACAGAACACATCAAAGCAAAACAAGAATGTTTTATTCTCCAACCCATTCGGCCTCCCAGTACATATTGCAAAGACAGTTAAACGGTTCATAATCCAGTAAACGATCCTTTAACAGTGTTACCCAAAACATGATTACTTGTTTACATTGAATTATGTAATTTATGTTACATTCATTGATTAAGAAATAAGGTTATATGTTTTCTTCCATCAATGACAGTACCATACACAGGATAACATGATTATGATACATTTTGTCCCATCACTGATATGGTTTTCTAAAAGACTGTTTTCTGAAAGACTGTGCCATCAGTTAAAGTCTTGCAAGACTTGCAGAAATGTCCAATTAATAAACCATATTTGTTATGCCACAAAGTATTTCCTTGAGCTAATCAGACAGTCTTACTGACACGTTGCCCAGTTGCAAGTGAACGTTTAAACTCTTCCAAGTCCGACTTTAGTTTACTTGCTTCAGGTCGATCCTCTGGTTTAACACACAGCATTGACTTTATCATTTGGCTCTGGAAAAAAAAACAACAACATTTTTTTTTTTAGATTTGTCCTTTTTGTTATTCTAATGCTTATGTTAACAGTCCAGTTTGGTTTCTGATCTTCTGAAGTTTGACGGATGAACTGTTGTGACAGAGGAAACCCTCTCCCCTCTGTGACCAGTCAAAAGAAATATACAGTGAAGAATTAACTGAAAGAAAACTTAAGTACCTCCTGAAGAAAGTGTTCAGAAAATCTTTGTGGAAACTTCTTGTCTCTGACATCGTTCCAAATCTGGAGTTCACGCGATAAAAGAGAGGAAGATCATTTAGATGGACTCATACAAATGAATACAATGCACTTTTACATTACAGCGGTGGGGAACATTGCACTGACATGTGTTTACTACAACAATGACACAGTTAATTTCTTTACGTGCAGGTTTTACTGCAGGTAAAATACTCACAAGTACGTAACACAACTCTGTTTAAAATAATAAAACAAATATCCCAAATATAGTGGAATAGGAGTTATCATGCATTTCCACAACCTGCCCAGACAGTTTTTGTCCTGTTGGAATATCTAGCCGAGTTTCTTAGGTGGTCCCTAAGAATGCTGAATTATACCTCAATTTGGATTATTCCACCCATTTGACAGCTAAGCTGCACTATAGCATGATGCTGCTGCCACCATGTTTAACAGCTGATCGTTGTGACTACATAACATGACTGAAACTTTCAAAATCGTAAGGTTTTTTAAACGATGATCTTTGGGTCTGTAGTTGTTTAGAAATGTTCTGACCTGAGTAAATCTACAATCCTTAGATTAAGACTGACACAGAGTTTCTTGAAATGTTCCACTGTACTATGAGTCCACTGTCAAGGTCAGTACGGTGTGAGCTGATAAACGAAGCCACTTTGATGTTGAAAAAGAGAAGCTACCAGATGCAGATAATCACAACTTTAATTTTAAAGGCCTTGGCCATTTTCAAAAACATTTAGGAGCTTTCATTTAACTCCAAAGAGTGTTTGGATATTTTTGGATACATCTACTGGCTGCAGGTATTTGTCCCAACACGCCATGGTCAAAGTTGTGTGTTAACTTTGTTCAGCGCAGCTAAAAACTGTCAATGTGTGGCCGGGGCCACTGAAATGAAGGGTTTCAGAACGCAGCAGCACGCTCACTGGGTTCGGTCTGAAAGGGCCATAAGCCCCTCGCTGCAGCACAATTACTCTGAGCAACTCACCTCATTCTTTTCATGGACAGTAGGGAGGTTCCAAAGGAGTTCAAAATATATCAGCCCCAAAGCAAATATATCCACTTTACGGTCATACAGGATCTTGCTTCTCTGCGATAAAAAGAAAATAGAGACACATTAGCTCAACAGGAAAGGATAAATATTATATAATATTAAACTGTATATAATAATCTGAAGTAGAGCTGGTCTCACCTGCTCAGGAGCCATGTAGGTAGGGGTTCCTTTGTACCCTTTCCTGTCCACCAGGTTCTCAGCATCATCTTCAATCTCTTCAGTGACAAGACCAAAGTCTCCAATTTTCACCGTTCTGCTCCGATCAAACATGATGTTGGCCGGCTAACCACAGGAAAGAAAGAAGGGAGCAGCATTATTGATGATTTTACCCACATTTAAAAAACATCAGCAATGGGTGCGTGAGCTATTGGCTTATTTTCTTACACATTTTTTTCTCTTTATGAAAATAATACATAACTTTGTGTGTTTTAATAAGTTTTACATAAAATTATTATCAAGACCAGAAAATCCTGGGTCATTTCTCACCTTCAGGTCTCTGTGGATCAGCATCTTGGAGTGAATGTAATCGACTCCACTGACTATTTGCAGAGCATTTTCTAAACTTTCTTCCTTTCTTTTGGAGTCTCGCAGAGATTTCTTTGGGTTCTGAATATTTTTCTCATCTATCCACACTCTCAGTGTTTTGGTGTCACATAACTCCATCTGGATGTAAAGGTACTTCACAGGTGCATCAGTGGAAGTCCTGAAAACAGCAGGAAAATAACAACAAAAAAAGTTTAATAACATTGTTAAGATAATGAGAAGCCCTGAGAAAGGATGGAACTTACTGTGATGCACTGCTACTGTCAGCTGAACTGTCCCACTGGTATTCTGAGTCCTCCCTCCAACACGAGTGGTATCGAACAATGTTACAGTGATTCAGGTCCGACAATACCTTCACCTCTTGTAGAGTTTTTCTAATCCAAATAAGTACAAAAAATGATTAAATTAATGAAACTTTCAACTTATTTGCATTCAATCTATCTTTCATGAAAAGACTGCACAGATACAAAATAGTTTAAAGAAGTAGAATGTAGTACTTGACATCCTCTTTGCAGCGTACGATCTTCACAGCATAATACTTTTCCTCCAGTTTGTGCTTTGCCTTGAAAACCTTACCGAACGATCCTTTATCAAGGCGCTGGATGGAGTCATAGTCGGATGTAAACCTGTGGAAATGAATAGCGATGTTTTAAAATGAATTAATCCTTTCACAAATTAATTCATCCTTTTCTGTTTCTCCTGTTTCATGCAAACCTCTGATTTCAACATGTACATTTATATTTTATATAAAATTTATAAAAAAAAACAACAAATCCAAATGATTGAAGTCTGATGAAAGAGGGAAAGAAAAATGTTTTAAAACCATATCAATCAGTATTTGTAACATAGTGATGATCACACCTGTTCTATGTCTCTCTGAAACAACACAAGCAACAAGAAAACTATCCACACAGATCTGTGACGGTTCTGGAATATTACACAGTAGATGGAGACTATAAAGAAATATTCAATAATCTGAACAGCCCACAGACCAGAATTATGCACATTAGGTTTTCCGGGTTTTAGAAAACAGAAAAAAAAAAAAGAGACAGATGGCACTGAACAATATATTTTCATTCAAACTGGTGACATGCTGACATTTGATCCAGAGCCCTTGGTCAGTTTTTCTAATCACTGATTAATTCCTTATCAACACTTTCTTACACACAAGTTATCCTTAGTTGTTTGTTTCTGCTGCAGTAAGTGATGTGGCAGCTTGGCAATGATGAACATTATAAAGCTGGATAATCAACAACTACCGCAGGTTGAATAAGGAGGTCTGAGGGGAGAAGTATGATTTGAAGAAAGCTATATACTAGAAAAAATTAAATAAAATTTAAAAAGTTGCCTTTTTTATAATGGGACAAATATGTCAGTGACTACAGCCGCTGAGCCAAAACAAAGATTTGCAGCTGTAAGTGCAGCAACAGGTGGTTCTAAAATTAGTTTTATCTCAATTTTTGTGGCATAAAATATGTTGTTACCATGCCATTTAGATCCAGTGGAACAGAAGATAAAAAGCCCATCAAGAACTAGAAGCAGTAACACGGGAAAACAGAAACATAGTGAATGTATTTGTAAGGTATTTACAAAGTGGATTGTAATTAAACATCTTTATTTTCCATACCTTGACGTAACGGACTCAGCTGGTTTTTTCTCCTTCCGAGTATTTCCTTTATTCGTGAAATTGACTACTTCCTTAATGCAAGTCATAACACAGATATTACTTTTTTAACAACAGCCAAAGGAATAAATTGGCATAATTAACAGGATAACTTCTTACTTTACCTCTTTACTCCTGTCTCTAGCATACTTGAAATTTGCCGCAAGTCTAACAAGAGAAAGTATAATCAGCGATAGTATCTGATTTCATGAGACACATCTTTAAAGTAAGAAGATGCCTTACCTTATCTTGGGCTTTGCATCAGGACTTTGAACCTATGAAATAGGAAGTAGAAGAAAAACAGTTTTAATAAAAAATACAACTGTTCAAACTTAATAAAATATGGAAAATGTCTTTTAATTCCTTTGACAAAAAGAACTATTCTCAAACCTCTTTCACATTAAATCCTACTTGTTCTTTCCAATACATATTTTACTTCACTTCATTAAAAACCTTAACCGTAAGACTTTAATTTTACTTCTGAGCATGTCAATGCTACAACAGACCTGATCCTTGGGAGGATTTGATGTATCAGTGAAAACTATTGATTCACTTGTAGTTGTTGTTGTTTCACTGCTTGATTTTTCATGACCAGAATCCCTCCAGGAAAAACAACGAGACAAATTACTATCAGCACATTCAACATGAATCTTAACATTGTGTTTTGAGTGCTCATCAGGTGCCTCACTGTATACTTGTTGATGGAGATTGCTTGGCATGGGCGCCATCAACGGAAATCTGCAAACACAAAAAATTGGATGTTTGGGAGCAACATTGGTAAAATAACAACGATCAAAATATTCATGTAATTTTTCTTAAATAAACCCCTTTTCACATCTTATTTTATTAAACCAGAGTAATTCTGAAGAACTTTGTCTGGGCTTCATATTGCCAGGTTTTTCTTATCTTTTCATTGTTCTACAGTAAAATTTTTCTGAACATTTTCTGATTGCCATCATTTGTTTCAGCAGGTCTAGTTAAGCGTGTCTACTTAAAGTCTAGTTTAGTGACATAGAAGTCAGCTTGTAAAGTCAACTTTGATGTTTTTCACCACTTTGCCATACATTTCACTAAAACAAATGAAATTAAAGGCTTTTCTTATAGTGTAGGGGACACAGAAATGTGTTGAATATGTTGTTTCATTTTAAAATTTAAGTCATAATGTTTCTCTTTAACGATTTCCTCAAAAGGCTTTCACTTATACCTGAACCCGAAGAAAAATTCAGTCAGAATCACAAGAACTGAGTCGTTAATCTCCAATGTTGAGAAGGAGGAAGCCAAAAGACGACTAATGGTACATAAACGTTCAGAGCAAATTTCGGTTTCGGAGGTTTTCTGTTAGGAGGGGAACTCGTATAACAGAGCTTAGCTCAACATACGAAGTTTGTTTGGAGGAGGAAATAAAAAAGTACCGTATACACAGATATTATTCACTCAACCAACTCATCATACATCATTCAACTTTTAAATACCTTGCTTTCAAAGTCTGACTGCTCTTTAAGCTCAGACCAGGCCAACTGAGCTGCATTCTGTTTGGCTTCTGAGGCGTTTTTACCTTCGCCCACAGGGTATTCCTTATCGTTGATCAATAATTTGTAGAAAAATCTGTGTCAGCCAGAAAGGACAAAATCTTTAGATGATCATGTTCAGGAAACTACGTCTTTAGATCGTAACAGAAGTTTAGTAAAACTCACATAAGGCTATGAGAAGGACCACATCTTTTCTCTTCAATAAATGAATATGTACGTTTTGTTTTCTGACAGTAGTGGTTGACGATTCCAATAAAATTTGGTTGTGCAAAGCTGATGTCTTCCGCCTTCAAGTTCAAGCTCTTTGTCTGATCACTGCAACGACGAAACATTAATACTAATTACAACCTTTTATAACCAAGCAAGAAGTAAATGATAGTTCAAACAATAATTTGCAGGGGATGATCATTTAAAATGAAAGACAGCACTAACACTTGCACTCACCAGATGTCTGACGCCTTTTCATCTAAGTCCTCCTGGTGCAGACTTGAAGTCCCGCTATCTTTCAATTCTCCAGTCTTTAAAACAAACAAAACAACAAAAAATAACTCATTTAGAAACAAGAATTCTAATCTCTTGCTGTAAACTCTGTGAATTTGAAGGCCTTCAGTTCAGTCTGAATTAATTGTTATGCATCACTACTTACATCTGTAGATTCACCCCCAAATATCTCATGATATACCAGCTTGGCTGCTCCCTCCTTGGCTTCCTTCTTTGTTTTTCCAAAGGCACCTGGATACTCTTTACCACCAACCACAAACCTACACCATCTAACAATAAAAAACACAATACAATTTGAATACATCTTTTATGGGTGTATAAACAACCATGAATAAAGCTGGGCACAAGGAAGATCCTTACTGAGAAGTATTATTTGGTCCGAGTTTGGTTTTCTCCTCAGCCCTCACAAACAACCTGCTTTTCTGGCCAAATTCATTGAGCCAACATGTGTAGTTAATATTTCTTAACTGGGCTGGAGCAGGAGAAGCTTCTGGGGCTTTTTCGGGCTGTCAAGGAAAAATCAACACCCATACAGTGCATCAACACAAAAACTCAAGCACAGAGTAAGTAAATAAAACTGTGACGTGATCTTACATCAGGCTGGTCCTCCAACAAGCATTTCATGGCATTTCTAGCAGCATTCTGTCTAGCTTCTTTCTTGTTCTTTCCAACACCATCAGGATAGGCCTTTCCATTCAGAACAGCTCTCACAGTAAACCTGCAAAGTAATTACAAGGGCTTTAATAGTTACCTGCAATCCACTCACTGTTGTTAGCCTATGATATACTGTAATATACAAATTACAACACAATTATCAATGTGAAATTGAATTTTATAGTAATATCTGCTGCTTTGTTTGTGTGTGTAGGACTGCAACTAATGATAATTTATATAAAAGATGAATTGGTAGTCAGACGAATCCTACCATTTGTTTGACTCACGTTTTAATGTGGTCCGGGCCATCTGATGCAACATCTTCATATTTCACTACGAGCCTCTCCTTGTGTGCAAACTCGTTCAGCTTAGCTATGTAATTTACCAATTCCATATTACTCTACGGTACTTTAAAAGTACTTAAAAACATCAAAAACAAAGTGCTAACCATATAGTAAAGTAAAACAGTTTGACCATTTTCATCTCAGCACACCTTCCGCAGCCGAGTCACAAGTTTCGATTTCTCCATAAACGTCACCGACGTGCTTCTAACGTTACGTGACGTATTCAGACGTTGTTCAATAAAGTTATTTAAAAAAAAATGTATATCGGATTATGCTCCGATGTTACAGAAAGTAATTTGTCATTTTATTTTTAAGTGGCAGCTAGGCGTGTCATGATTTATTTTGATTAACATTAGCATGTTAACTGCTTTATAAACGTTTGTTCTTACCTGTATGAGAGTTAGCATTTAATAACTACAAATCCCGAGTAATTTTAGAGACGCTGCTATGGCAAGCCTTTTTAACAATTAATAGCCGGGCTGGATATGTATTGCAGATATCTGTAAGTCATAATAAAATTGCAGATATCCCCAACTCACATTGTGGATATTTACATCTGATTATGGATATCCCCAATTCCAATTCAAGATATCAACAAATGCTCAGCTGGCATGATTCATTGAAACTAGCTGATACTGCACTTTATTTTAGAGGTTTTTAAGAAAATGTAATTTTATCTCAGGCACACAGAACTCACAACGTTGGGTCGGTGTCACATAATGTATGAATATTTTAATATAGATAAATAGGGAATGTATACAGAGAAAAAAAAGGTTAATACTTTGGCCAGTTATTGCCGCAGTCTATCACCTTCACAAGGATAAATATTCAGTGCACCACAACATGTGTAAAGTACAGGTGAACTTTTGAGTCTCAGAAATGGCAAAAACCATCATTCACCAGCACAAAGATCACCCAACCTGAAATCGGATCTGTAACATGAAGAGTTGATTGAGTGGCATCTATCCTGTAGCACCTCAGAGCAATGGTTTGTAGTCGACTTTACAAATTATAACACACTTAAAAGGATAAATTAAGAAGCAGGACCCCTGCAAAGTCACCACTGAGCAGTCCAATTACTTAAACAAAGAAAAAACACTTCTGGTATAAAGCTTTACAACGCTCCAATGTTTCCACTCTTTTAAAATAATTATAATTCAAGCAGTCCTCTAATGGTACAAACATATATGATGAACTGTTAAAATTTTTTTAAATATAATAAGGTAAAATAACTCAAGACATTAAAATAACATTTCCGATTAAACAAAGGCCTTTTTCAGGAAACAATAAACTGTTTTGCAACTTAAAGCTGTTCTGCAGCAGTGGCGGTTGATCAAGCTACCAGTTCCCTCATGTTTCCAAACTTTTCCTCAACCCCCTCTATCTTTCAATAAAGAACTGGTAAAATAGGGTTGTTCTAAAACCTTTGACTGACAGTGTATGTTTATATAGTCAGCAAAATTAAATATCCTAGACAAAAAACAAGATTTCTTAAAACATTTAATGAAAACATGGACACACATTAACTGCTCTTGAAGCAAGCAAAAAGAAAAAAAAACGAAGCAATAACAAAAAAACTTAAATCTTTTCATTTCAATTTGCTCAGTCATCCACAAACAGTGACATCACTAAGCTATGAATAGCATATTATATTTAAATGACATTTAAACGAGCCTTACTCCAGTTCTCTCTTTGTCCAGCCTCGCTATTATTATTCTATAAATGTCCTTTCCTCATGTTTACTTACAAACAAACTATTTGCAGAATATAGCATTTTCCACTGGCAACTAATCAAAATTATTTTTTATCAGGATCAGTCGTGATCTGCTGCTGTATCCCCAGGGCAGTTAGAGCACAAATCCTCTTCATCTACAAAAGAAGAAATATATACATTAACAAAAAACCATAAAACACTCATAAAACTAGATGCATGTTCAGGTCACTCCTACCATTATAAGCAGTCCCGCACCAAATGCAATAAAAATGGACCCCTCTCAAATAGGATGTTAAGATTTGTAGTTTATCGAAGGACTGTAAGAGAAAAGCACATTTCGAATGAACTTAAACACTGTATCATAAACTGAAATGTGAAATATGTCTTGAAGTATATTTCCACACTGGATATAAGTCTTTACACTAAATTGATAATATATAACCTAAATCCCAGAATACTAACTGGTAACTCCACAATTTCCTCTTCTTCATCCTCTTCATCCTTTTCTTCAAGATCATCATCCTCATCGTCATCAGCGTTGGCTTTAGGCCAGTACCAGTCCTCTCTGGGGACAGTTATGCCCTGAAATAAAAAAGGGACATCAGCTGTAAAGTGATCACAGAAGCAGAACTATACTTATTGCATCTTACCTGTTACAGAGTGGAAAGTTAAAACATAGTATGCAGAATTTTCTCTGCTTTAACGTGTGGTAATATGCCTGGGATGACATTATGATGTAGAGATGAGTTCATGCTTTACTCAGAATTCTTCCAACCTTTTGACTGTCTAGTTGCTCACAAGATCGCTGACTCTTCCTGAGGTCTCCCTCAATCTTTCGCTCCTCTCTCTCTGTCCTTACTCTTGACCTGAAAAGAAAAGAGAAAAAAAACATAAATAAAACCTCTGTAATATGGGAAGGGACAATTTAAAGAGGTTTTGCCTGGATTATTTACTGTTGTAAATTTCACCTGAAATCTTCCAGAGACTTCGTCTCATTCTGTTGTTTGGCTCGTACTTTCTGTCGATAATGTTCAAGTTCCTCCTCTGCTTTTCTTTTCTTCAGCTGTTCCAGTCCAATGCCCCCTCTGTCTAATAAATTACAGCCAGACAACATAAACACTGGAGTCCATCATTTGTACTGGACACATAATAATTCACGTCAATTTATAGCTTACCTGTTTTGATATTGAGTGGAATTGGATCGACCCTCCCTGCTCCTGAAGAGGAACCAGTAATTAGTGTAACTCCTCACTTAAGAGCAAAACAAATTAAAATGAAAGCTATATAGGAAACCTACCCTCTTTCCCGAGGCCTTGGCCGGCTTTGTAGCCCATTTTCTGAAGAAGTGCAAAGCCCTTGTTGTCGTTGCTAATAGAGCTCTGCAAAGCTACCTCTCGGCTTTCCTTCTCCTGCTCCTTATAGGTCTTCTGGCGGTTCTTTATGTTCTTTTCTTTATGCTGTTCCTCCTTTTTCATTGCTTCCTTTACCCTCCTCACCATGCTGACACCTGGTTTCACATCTTGACTAACACACGAACAAACAGAAAGGTTTAAAAAGGTTACTTCCTCGAAATGTCACGCACATAACATCATAGTTCAGTATTTCTACAGCTTAAGTCTCAATAAACATTCCTAAACTAGTTTCTTTATGGTTACCAGTACGAGAACATCAATGTTCTCTGGATCTAATACAAAACGTAAACCCACAAAAATGCTTACATTTTACTAATAAATGCATCAGACATATAGTCATCTTCTTCGTCAGACATTATAAATACACGAAAATGAATAAATATTATGTAGTAGAGCTACACAATAAAGCAATTTTCCGGTAGAGAATTTCTACTTGCGTCTCTGATGTTTGGTTCAATCACGAATATATTCCGACTTGCTACAAGGCGCATTTTTAGTCCAATGTTCCTCTTGGTTTTACGCATAATTCTAGAGGACATATTTATGGCAAATTTACTCAATAGTTTTAAAATAGATACACAGGATACAATAGATTTTTTGTGTTTTATGCCAAGCTGTATTCGCTGCGTTATTATTTTTCATGGTTTCACACCGGAAAGTTTTCAATGCGACACTGCCAATACTCGTCGTCATTCATCTTGGGTCATCGGAACACAGGTAATACGAGTTAATTGATCGTATAAACCCATATGTCAGAAAAATATTTTTGCTTAGCTGCTATTTCAACAGATGAAAGTTGAGTAAGGTGATGATATGCAGTGAAAGTCGTGTCTCAGCGAGAGTGTAGCCAGAGTTCAGCTTGTTCCTGGAGGGAACTAGCTAGCCGTAGTTGCTAACCAGCTGCCTTTAAACAGTTGCAAGCTGGCGGAGGCTGTCAACACGAAACAGCAAAGTGTTAGAGCTACATAGCTTTGACACTTTAATTTGCTAAACTGTATACGACACATTAGCTGATAAAGAAATCTCAAGCACGGTAAATATTCCCAGATTCTTAGTGCCAAAGCTGTTGTTTTATCTTGGAGATGGCTACTCTGATTGGCTGGTTGTAAGAAAAAAGACTTTCACTGACAATATACACGTCTAAATTTAACAATGCAGGGACCAGGGTGTGCAGCAGTGGATTAAAAGGTCCTCGCCATGGAGTTGGCTCATAGTCTGCTTCTCAATGAAGATGCTTTGGCTCAGATCACTGAAGCAAAGAGGCCTGTCTTCATCTTTGAATGGCTCCGCTTCCTGGATAAAGTACTTGTGGCAGCAAATAAGGTGACACATATTACTATAGTACTGCTTTGTTGAATATTTCCTTAAGAAGCATTTTGTGACTTTATTTTTTAACTTGCAGGTGGATGTGAAAGAGAAGCAGAAAAAACTGGTAGAGCAGCTGACAGGACTGATCAGCAGCGCTCCTGGACCACCAACCAGAAAACTTTTAGCTAAAAACCTTGCTACCCTCTACAGCATTGGTGACACCTTCACTGTTTTCCAGACTCTGGATAAATGCAATGAAATCATTAAAAGCAAAGATGACACACCTGCACACTTGCCAACTAAACTGTAAGTTCGCATTCAGTCACAGTAGTGTATTTTTCACTGGCTAAGTTTACCTAAAATCTACATGTTTATTTTCAGGTTGATCTTATACACATTTTGATTTAGTTATACTGTGAGATGTTCAGCTCTGCTTTTAACATTTAAGTCATGAGCAGTTGGCCCACCTTCTACAGTATTATCAGTTAAGCCAAACATTAATCCGTAGAATGACATTTCATGTTTAAAAGGGTGGGGGGGGAGGGATTAATTTTATATGAACACATATGTTGCATTTCTTGCTTGCATTAATGGAATGTGACAGTGGATAATGGTGCATCAGTGCTGTGTTTAATCCTGTCATTCATGTCTGGTTGTTTCTGTGCAGCTTCAGATGAGAGTACATAGAGGAGTCAGAGCCCTCTATGCTACCTACTAAACCACTGTGATACTGCTTCAGTGTTTTAGAATAGATCGTAATATGTTTGGAACTGTGTAATTAAACTTATGATGATGTCATTATCATGAGTCATCAATAACACCAAATCTGTCCTAAAAGCAAACCTTTACCAAGAGCAGACTAATTAATCTAGAAATAACACAATCATGGTAGTACAGTATCATGATAATCAAATGTATCTTCCTTTGAATCAATCTTGAATTTTCCTGATGATTGCGCTGCATAAATCCATGTTAATGTTTACACCTTTCTTGAAGTGCTGCAGTGGCATGTGTTGGAGCTTTTTATGAAAAGATGGGCAGGATGCTGGGAAGTTCATTTCCAGACACCATTAATAATCTTCTGAAGGCACTAAAGAGTGCAGAGGTATGTTTTTTAAGAGTATGAAATTAAGGTATTTAAATACAGTTGCAGTATTGGAACAAATTGTATGTTTGAAGGTAGCAGCACTGATCTATGTTAATAGTTTCATTTCACTGATCTAGTCCCAAGGCAGAGGAGAGATCCTTCTCAGCCTGCAGAAAGTGCTGAGTGGACTAGGTGGAGCTGCAGCGTCATGTCACAGAGATATCTACAAGAACGCTCGCTCTCTACTCACAGATCGGTCTATGGCAGTGCGATGTGCCGTAGCAAAGGTTAGTCTCAGAAAGAAGAAAAAAAACTGTTTGTTTTCTTTTGTGTGTGTGTGTGTGATCTCAGCTTTTTCCTATGACTCCAAGTTAGCTATTTAGACATCTTTGAGGTTAAAAGTTAAAATATTTTGGCTGTGAGAACAAACTCAGACATGTGCAAAGATCTTTCCCTTCTACCAGTATGAAATGTAGTTTCATGTGTAGAAAAACATGCCATCAGGTGTGAGCTCTGATGTATAAATTGAACATTATGCAGAAATGAGAAAGAGCACTCCATCTTTATTGTTTGTGTCCCATCAGTGCCTGTTGGAGCTGCAGAATGAAGCAGTGTTCATGTGGACCACAGAACTGGAGAACGTGGCTACGCTGTGTTTCAAAGCTTTGGAAGGGTCTAACTATGGTGTTCGGGTGGCAGTGGCCAAACTGCTGGGGACGGTCATGGCCACTGCTCTGATGCCCAAACAAGCAGCAGGTAGGGGAATTGTCGTTTTTGTTTATCTATGTTCAAGTTCAACAGACCGGCTCACCATCTTTGTTCTTCACAATCTCCTACAGTGATGCGTCAGAATGTGAAGCGGGCTACCCTGGAGGAGGTCCTGGAGCTGATGGCTACAGGCTTTCTGCGTGGGGGATCTGGCTTCTTAAAAAGTGGAGGAGAGATGTTGAAGGGTGGTGGTTCTGTCAGCCGGGAGGTGCGAGTGGGCGTCACGCAGGTAAAACACAAACCCATACATAATTCAAATCCCACCCTGTCTTGTCCGACTCATCCAGCTCATGCATATTCCTGCTTCATTCTCCACAGGCTTACGTTGTGTTTGTGACGACACTTGGTGGTCAGTGGCTGGAGCGCAACTTTGCTACATTCTTGTCCCATGTTTTGGACCTAGTATCTCACCCACGGGCCACACAGACGCACGTTGAGGCCGTGTACTCGCGCCGTTGCGTCTCCTTTATGCTACGTGCCACCCTGGGGGGCTTGCTTGGAGAAAAAGCACAGATTGCTGCCGGCAAAGAAATCTGCCAAGCCATCAGCAAACAAATGAGGGCTGTGGGTAAGGAGGATGGGGGGGAAATATCACGGTTCAGAGCATTACAGAGTAAGTACTCATCCATCATAATTCTTTTTATTTACTCTTCATTCCATTTTAAAAATTCTTGCGTGCTTTGTGCTTGTAGTGTGTGTACAGAGCTGGGCTTTCTTTTCTTGAGTGATAATTGCTTTCCTTGCTTTGGCTTTCTACCTTCACGTCTTTTGAATAACTCTCCTTTTTCATTGCATCTGTTTTTAAGCACAGCCAGCATCAAAACATCAGTAACATTCAGTATCATCTATCAACATCTCATCTTATGAATTACTCCTTCTTGCATTACTTTGTAGCCACCGTGTCTTCTTGCCAGTTAGCTCATAGTCCTGTTACTGCCTTATGATGCCTAAGGAGCAGATAGTACTATTTCCTGATTGTTGACATCTAGCTTACAGCAGCAGAAAAAAACTGCATGTGCCACTAAATTTGCAGCCTCATAACGAAAGGAAGCCACATTTTCCCTGCAGCAGCATGAAATCATACTTGCAAGTTTACCACTTTTTTCCCTACTTTACATCATGACGTCAGTTATTTTTTTAATCACATTTTATGTCATTCAAAAAGGATGATTCTTACTCTGATTTGCTTTGCAACCTTTAAACTTATATAAACTATGTCAAAAGACATTATTGTGATCTTCTTGATGTTAAGACAGAATTTAAAAAAGATGTTGAATGTTGGTGTCTCTGAGTTGATCCTGGGCTTTTTATTGTTCACTCTGTACTCTCTGCTGTAGCTTTCCATCCAGCTGGATCTGTGAGACTTCTTGAAATGAACGTTGTTTGACAAATGTCTGTGGCTGATTCTAACTGGAAAAATGAAACCTGGACCGCGGTGGAGATCGGACCTCCTATTATGTGTCCCTCTCTATTCTACTGTTGGTTTCCAGTTTATGAAACAAAATGACCGCCACAGTTCAAGAAGCAGCTTTAAATCTGTTCCTTGAGTCATCTGATGGACTTTTGTGTGATCTGTCTTGAGTGTTGTCTTTTTAGAGCTCAGAGGATAAATGAGCATCACATGCTCATCTGTGTTTCTGTATTTTTCCCCCTCTTTTGTCATATTTATCTTACAATATGACTACCACCAAAAATATTTAACTATAACTTTTATTTTTAATGGAAGAAACCCTCAGAGCTCTGAATTGTGGCTTATACAGATAGACTGGTAAGAAATATGTGAACACTGACACAAGGTTTTCAAAAGAGAGTTAAATGTAAATGGAAAGATTTAGGGTTCAAAGTTCAATCCAAGCACAGCCTTTACATTTGGACGCTGTTGCTATGAACCCACAACATTAGGTCAAACAAGCTCTCAGAGAGCGTGAAGCAGGCCATCCTTAGACTGCAAAAACAAAACAAATCCATTACAAAATCTGCTCTGAGTGCGACTGGGGTGATGGTATGGTCACAAAATGCAAACCACACTGATAAATGTCAACAACAGAAAGCCAAAAACATTTTTGAAAGGCCAGAGCAGTTCTGAGCAACATTCAACAAATTCATGACATTAGTTCAGCCTGAACCTGAATGATGGGAAAAAGAGGGTATGAAAAAAGGACTTGCAACACCTCATGATCTGAGGAGCACATCAAAAGTACCAAAAGACAGGGTGATGGTTTGGATATATTTAGCTTGTCAGTGGTGCTGGACCACTACTGTTTATTGATGACATGGCACTATAATACAGATAGTTCTAATGACCTAAAACATACTGTGAAAGCAGCCCTGTCTTTTTGGGGTTAATTAAGTAGAATATGCAGTAGGTGGGTTAGTGAACTGATATCAACCCGAATGAGGTGCATTTCCTGGCAAAGGACTGGCAAAGCATCACAGATAAGAAAACCCAATTTTTGGTGACATCAGACAGCCACTGCTATAATTCCTAAAACTTCTAATGACCAATTAAACCAAGAGGCTGCTTTAAGTCCATATTAATTCCAAATCTATGAAACCAAAATGTTTTTATATGTAGCTGAAAGAACCAAAATTGTGTTGGTGTCCAGTATTTCAGAGTCTAACTGTATTACAGTTTGCTGCATTATTAAGCAATTCTATAACTGGAGGACATAAAGATGGTGTGACAGCACTGCATGGCTTAAAATGATTTGTTATTTTATTAGCTGCACTATGATTATGTTCTAGTGCCAAAGGATTATAATTAATAATTATATTTAAAAAAAAAACAAAAAAAAAATACTATACAAAAAAAATGTCCAATTGATTTGAACCATTTCATCCATCAGTGCTGCATACGATCTGGATCAGTAAATACTGAATATTACGGTGTCTCAATGTGCCATATAATGACTCAAACTTGAATTGTTTAAACTGAGAAGTACTTGCTTTTCCCTGCCATGTTTTTTCAGAAGCAGTCGTGAACGATATCAGCGAGAACAAGGCGGGGGCAGCTGATGTCTCTGCCAGTCAACACGTGATGGTGTGCGCCCTAAAAGAGCTGGGGAGCTTAGTTCAGAGCTTGAGCGCTACAGCTTCACCACTCATCCAGGAGCCATCTATTGGTAAGAAATGCTGAATGTAAAATGCTACTGCGATTATTTAACTTTGGTTAAATGTTGCAGATTTAAATAAGAAATTAGAAAAGCATATTTCATATTCCGCATCCTCTACTCCAGGACTTCTGGAAACGGTGACTTCAGTGCTGCTGCACCCAAGCATGGCAGCACGTTTGGCCGCCGCATGGTGCCTGCGCTGTGTCGCCGTGGCGCTGCCCTATCAGCTGTCTCCATTGCTGGACCGCTGTGCAGAGAGAATCAATAACCTGAAGAGCTCACCTGAGGCTGTGAGCGGGTACAGTTTTGCAGTGGCAGCTCTGCTGGGGGGTGTACACCAGTGTCCACTGGGTATCCCTCACTCAAAGGGCAAGGTATGCAGCATCAGAATTAAGGTTATACTTTTAAGCCTCCCTACTTATGTCAGTCTTTATTGACCTTCTGTCCCAGCCTCATTGAATAGATGGTTTACAGAATGAATGATCTGTTTGGTCTCTGTAGTTGGTGGTGAGTATAGCTGAAGATCTTCTGCGTACAGCTGCTCAGAACAGCCGGCTGTCCTTGCAGCGAACACAAGCTGGATGGCTGCTGCTGGGAGCCCTCATGACTTTAGGTAAGTCTCTTAGATGTGCGTGTTTGATGTATTACACTCATTCTTGAGAATTGGGACAAAAGAGGTTTTTTAAAAATCAATTTTAAAAAATTGTCACTTTCTTCATTTAGGTTATATATTAATGAGGATTAAAGTCTTCTCTACTTAACCATGTAAAGGAACAGGTCCAAATAATAACAGATTTTAAAAAAAAATACACCTTTTCCCGTTTGAACCTAATTTCTGTCAACTCCGCCAGACACACTTAGAAGTAACTCATTTTATTTTTTTTCTAGCCGAAAAAGAACCTAAAGATCTGCAGTTTATTGTAATAGGGTTTTTTCATTATGATATATAATCAAATACAATATGCAAAATAATGTTCTGATTTCATACTCTTCTGAAAACTCAAGATTTCAAATATTTTCATTTCTATATTCAGTTTTTAGTTTTTGTATGTTCAAGACAATTCCATGGAATAACAAATACAGAAAAGGTTGTGGATTAGAAGTTCCTTCATTATGTAAACAACACAAACTCAAGAAAAAGCAAAAACATTTTTGTAAAAAAATGAACATAAATCTGACACCTGAAAAAACAGCTGAGTCAAACATCTCTTCACATAGATGTTTGTGATTCTGATTAATGAACCAATTTATTTTAAACAACATTTTTGACAGAAGATTAACTAAATGATTTAATTATAATTTGTATAATCAAATATAATGACAAACTATCACAGATGAAAACAGAACCTTCTCCTTTCCTTACCCTCCTCTCTCCATCTCCTCTCTCCTCTCCTCCCCTATCCTCTCATCTCTTCTCTCCTCCTCTATCCTCTCATCTCCTCTTGTCCTCTATCTTCTCCTCTCCTCTCTATCCTCTCCTCCTCTATCCCCTCCTCCTTTATCTTCTCATCTCCTCTCTTCTTCTATCCTCTCCTCTCTTTCCTCTCCTCTCATCCTCTCTCCTCTCCTCCTCTCTTCTCTCCTGATCTCTCCTCTCCTCTCCTCCATCCTTTCATTTCCTCTATCCTCTCCTCTCATCTCCTCCTTTCCTCCAATACTCTTCTCTGCCACCACCTTGTCTCTCCTCCTCCTCCTCCTCTCCATCATGCCTTCTAGCCTCTGTAGGTCGATGGATCTTTTCTAGTGTCGGTCCTGTGACTGACTGAAAAGATGAATGAAAAATGTCAGATGAACATTTAAAACTGTGTCAGTTGTTCATCTGCTTGGTCTTCATCATGGCGTTCTTTTAGAAAAGTGGCATTTTTGTGTGTGTTATTGTTTTGGACTGCCTCCTCATAAGATCTTAAATTGACATCCACAGACGGTGTTATTATTCGTGAATACTCTGATCTTGTGGACTATCTGGGGGCGTGTCTGTCTCCAGCACTGCCCGTTCATTGGACCTTTTCTGTCTGGCTCTTTTCTGTTCTCTCTCCAACACCTTTCCTCTTTGCTCTGTCTCCCATCTCACTTACTTGTATTAGTTTTTTGCCACAAACTCTCTTCTTCCACCTTTGTCTTTCCCTCTCTTTCTTACATGTCATGTTTCCTCTGTGGGTCGCTGTTTAATTTTTCTCTTCTCTTTCTTTGGTACTCTCTATTTCTTCTCCTTTTCTCCTCATCTGACTATTTCTGGCTAGCCATACTGTCCTACAGAAACTATTGAATCACATTATTTCACATTAAGTTCACAGATATAATATTTGCACATTATGAGAGTATAATTGGATTTGTCAACTCCGTCAGATTCTGTCTGACGGAGTTGACAAAAGAGCAAGTATGTTTCCCCCAAAAAATGGCTAGCTACTCTGCAGCTTGCTGGGGTTTTTTCTAAGTTGTTAGCTGTTTCATGACCTCACTCAAATGTTTAAATAAAACTTATTATTGTTTAAGACACTTAATGATGACAGAGAGACTGATTTAATTAAGTTTATGGAAAAATCTGACAGAGTTGACAAAAACTGAGGACAGGATTTTGATCGGCAGAATTTAATGGAAAATATTCCATCATGCTCACTTCATTGATTCATTTAAACATCTACAACCCTTCTTTTTTATTTGATATGTATGTATTTGCATTTCTTGAGATTTTAAAGGCTTTTTAAAGTGATGCATATTTGGAACTTATGCTGAGGACAAATAAAATAACATGGACCTTCTAACCACAGACCATATATTTAAGAAAAAACTCAACAAAAAGATTACAAATATGTGGAAACAATAACAAAGGTATACACAGTTCCTTCCAATTTAACTTTTTAAGTAGGTCAATCATGACTGATTTCTTGATTTCTTTATATAAACTTGGGTTTTTTACAATGTCGGACATGTTTTGTCCCAATTCTCAAGAATGAGGGATTAACAATTCACTCTCTTTTCCTCTTATCAGTGATGCCACCACTCATTTTTCATCTGTGGTCACAGGTTCCTCCCTTGTGCGCTACCACCTCCCCAAAATGCTGCTGCTGTGGAGGAACGTGTTCCCTCGCTCTCAGAAGGAGCTGGAGGCAGAAAAGGCCAGAGGAGACTCTTTCACCTGGCAGGTCACCCTGGAGGGCCGAGCTGGAGCTCTATGCGGTAAGGAATCGATCCTGCTCCCTGAATCTGCACATGATCTGTGACGTCCGCATGCACAATACTGACAAACCCTGTTGATTTGTTCTGTAGCGATGCGAAGCTTTGTGGCTCACTGCCCTGAGCTCCTCACAGAAGATGTAATCCGCAGACTGATGACTCCCATTGAATGTGCAATGACCATGATGTCTCAGTGAGTTTGATACTTTCAAATGAAATGAAATGTTTTGTCTTGTGTGAGGATTGTTTCTTGCATCTTTTCCCTCCATGTTTCTTATCACATGTGTGACTTTTTCTTAGTGTCCCGGCCATCATTAAGGTTCACGGTGCTCACCTTAAAGCAAGTGCAGCCATGGTAAGGCTCAGGTTGTATGACATCTTGGCTCTCTTGCCTCCTAAGACATATGAAGGTAAGACAGTCTCTTTTCAATTTTTTTGTTTTAATAGAAGTCAAAAGTGATTTATATGATGTATTTAAAAAAAAAAATTAATTTTCCTGTTTAGGAAGCTTCAACGCCCTCCTGAGGGAGCTGGTGGCAGAGTTTACTTTGACTGACAACTCGGCCAACACCACCACCTCTCTGCTACGCTCTCTGTGTCACTATGATGACAGTGTGCTCATGGGCTCCTGGCTGCAAGAAACTGATCACAAGTCCATTGAGGATCAAGTTAGTTTGAATTATCTGTGATATGACATGTAGATGTTTTGGCTGTGATGATCTTTCTTACAAAAGATGATTGGCAAATATTGTCCATCTCCTACTAAATAATTAGGCACTTTTGTCATCATATACACAGTGTTTACAGCATTAGTGTTAATATCGATGTAATATTGTTTCTAAATAGCTGCAGCCCAACAGTGCATCTGGGAGTGGAGCCCTGGAACACGATCCCTCCTCCATCTACCTGCGTGTCCCTGTAGGTGAGGCTATCCCAGGGCCTCTGCCTTTGGGTGTGTCAGTCATTGATGCTTCAGTGGCGCTGTTTGGTGTGGTTTTCCCCCACGTCTCCTTTAAACACAGGTGAGCAGTTCAGTTGTTGTTGTGAAAGTAAATTTAATAGTGAAAAGAAATGCACTTTTTGCTCAAGAATAGGTTTCTCTTATGTTTGTTATGCATTTATATTCACTGCTGTGTTGCTACAGAGATCCTTATTCCATACTTGTTTTTAACATGTTCTTCTTGACTTTCTTGACTGTGTACGGTTCAGGCTCCAGATGCTAGACCACTTTGCAGAGTGCATAAAACAGGCTAAAGGTGTTCGACAGCAGGCAGTCCAGCTAAACATCTTTACTGCGGTGCTCAGTGCCCTCAAGGTAACACAACAGACAATCAGGCCTCTCATGGCAAGAACTGGGAAAAGCATGCACATTATTAGAAATGTATTGCTTATGCATCCCTTCCTTTTTGAAGGGTTTGGCTGAGAATAAGAGCACTCTGGGTCCAGAGGAGGTACGTAAATCAGCCCTAGCCCTTGTAATGGGGGCTTTGGACAATCCCAATCCCATTTTGCGCTGTGCTGCTGGAGAGGCCCTGGGCAGGATGGCTCAGGTGGTGGGAGAGGCCACTTTCATCGCCAGGATGGCACAAACCAGCTTTGACAAGTAATCATATCCATATTTGTATTTTTTTTCTTTAACTTATCAATGTACCACAATATTTATACAGAAATGAATTAGTTTGAACATTTTATTGTAATTCAGGGACTTTTATAGTAATATATTCAGTTCTTGACTTTAATCAAGTGACCTGTGTCTTTACTGCTCCTCTTTTTACAGACTGAAGTCAGCTCGTGATGTAGTTTCAAGGACGGGTCATTCATTGGCTCTGGGCTGTCTGCATCGATATGTTGGAGGAATTGGCTCTGGCCAGCACTTAAAGACCAGTGTCAGCATCCTGTTGGCTCTGGCCCAGGATGGGTCCTCTCATGAGGTTCAGGTACAGTAAATCACTCAGCAGGAATGGATTATAAAATCTAATCATAGTTTTTTATTATTCATTTCTTTATGTACCTTTCAAAATGATGGATTTTTCTCTCTGCCCCCCCAAATCAGACATGGGCTCTACACTCTCTGGCTCTGATTGTGGACTCTAGTGGTCCGATGTACAGAGGCTACGTGGAACCAACGCTGTCCCTGGTGCTCACCCTGCTCCTCACCGTGCCACCGTCTCACACAGAAGTTCACCAGTGTTTGGGCCGCTGCCTCGGAGCTCTCATCACCACTGTGGGACCAGAATTACAAGGTAACTGAGACAGAAACCAAATCCCAAATATTCTTGTGTAACTGTGACACTCATTTGAGTTGCATTTTTTAACCTTGAAGCATAGTATTTTTTAGCCAACAGGTGGCAGTAAAAGAAATTAATGCCCTCAAAAAACCAATAGTCTCACTCGTGTAGTCAGAATACCACTTGCTTTTTCCTAAACATTTTTCCCTGATGTCAATATATCACCAGATAAAGGAAATAGAGGAGGGAGGATTCTTAAATACTTGTGAAGATGATCATGCTGCAAAGACCATTTGAACACACATGAGAGAAGGATTGCTGTTGTAAAACTACAACTGCTCCAAAGCTGGGTGACAAAAAGTGGAGAAGATGTTTTGCCCCATGCTCTTTTACTGTGTCATTTAATGTAAACTAGAGAAACATGAACACCTTGATGGAAAATACTGTGTACTATCTAGGGCTGGAAATTATGATAAATCACTAACTAACTAACCAAACAAGTAAAAACTGTTCTTTTGTTAAACATGGCTGCTCGCACTCACCATCTTGTGATTTTCATTCACAAGAATCCCAGTTACAATAGTTATATGAATTGTGGGACAGTGTTATCTGTTTCTCTTCGTTAAAAAAAAGGGAATTATATATTATACTAAGGGAGATATTAAAGGAAGTACTGAAGCTCTTTTTTTCATCCCACATTTATAGAATCATCTAGTTCTTGTCATGGCTGCCACTTAAATACTCAAAGTCATTTTACTCCGTTAGGAACCTTCCTAACCAGACTCATTACCAGATCTCAGATGCTTCAAACAACATTTTACTCACCTTCTGGCTTCTGCATGCAGACATTTTCAGAATTCAACACAGGAAATAGCAACTTCCAAACTAGCAAGCAACAAAAGTCTTGATGAAGGTGTGGGTCATGCAATTACTCGGGCCCCCTTTTGGTTCTTTGTTTGAATGGTTGTAAAGACCTAAAAAGATGATATGAACATCAATTTGTTTTTCCAGATAGGAACTGGAACTGCATTCTGGGCTTGGAACAGTCTATTATTACTGCAGGGGCTTGAATTAAAAAAGAAAAAAGCCATTGATCTGACTACATGAGACCTGAATATCTCTGACCCACACTGGAGGGCATGTAGTCTATCCTCTAATTACAAAAAAAAGGCTGTTTCTGTTTGTCTTTCTAATCAATGTCATTGGGTCTCTCAGGAAATGGGGCCACTATTTCCACAATCCGATCATCCTGCCTGGTTGGTTGCGCCATAATGCAGGACCATTCTGACTCCCTCGTCCAGGCAGCTGCCATCTCATGTTTGCAGCAGCTCCACATGTTTGCTCCTCGGCATGTCAACCTGTCCAGCCTGGTGCCCTGTCTTTGTGTAAGATATGAGTTTCAAACTACTAGTGCAGCATTTTAGTTTGTTTTTCTCTGAGCCTTCATTCCTTACTATGATCTTGGATTCCTGCAGGTGCATTTGTGCAGCTCTCACTTGTTGCTGCGTCGGGCTGCTGTAGCCTGCCTGAGACAACTCGCCCAAAGAGAAGCGGCAGAGGTCTGTGAGTATGCCATGAGCCTGGCGAAGAAGGCAGGAGACGGCAAAGATAACTTTACTATCAGTGAGTACAAATGAGAAACTCCCGAAGAGCATTATCATTGATAAATATATCGCAGCGAGGTGCAGTGTGTCTTACTGTGTTGGCCTTGTTGTTGATTCAGACATGAACATCACAGAGACTGGTCTGGAGGGCGTTCTGTTCGGTATGCTGGATCGGGAGACGGACAGGAAGCTGTGTTCTGACATCCATGACACACTGGGTCACATGTTGTCTTCTCTTGCCGTGGAAAAACTTTCTCATTGGCTAAAACTCTGCAAAGATGTTCTTGCCGCAACTACTGGTAAACATATATAAAATGCCACTCTATTGATGTCAACCCTCGTTTTCAAACGCTTGTATCATGAATACATTTGTCCATCTCCTCTTTCAGATGTAGGGGGAGCTGTTGTATTCGAGGTGGAGAAAGATGAGGAAGACTCTGAGAAAAAAGATGAGATGGATGATGACACCATGTTCACAGGCCTGGGAGAAGATGACAAGTCCAAGCCCTCTGTGGCGCCGCGCTGGGTGACGCGTGTGTTTGCCGCGGACTGCTTGTGCCGTATCCTCCTGTTATGTGAGAATGCAGACAAAGCTCACTTTGACCTGGCAGCTGCACGCTCTGCACAAGCCAAGAACCCCAAAGGTACCAATCACCATGCTGTCCACTTAAACATTTGTGATTGATTCATGCCTCCTGATCCTTTGTCCATCCAGTTAAATTCTAGCCCATACTGTATATGATGTTGAAGCCTCCAGGCAGTTGTAGGGTCAGCTCCTTGGAAAAAGATGATCCGTGTTCTTTTTGTGTAAAGATGGAACAAAGTAAGAGATGAGTAAGCAGAAGTTGTAGGTTTTTTTTCCCCACAGTGAAAGATGGAGGAATCTATTTTTGTTTTAGCTTCTTTTAATATAAGTAAGCATACTACAGGCTAAAGGTTATAGCAAAGTGTGACTTTGCAGGGCTAAAACCAGCTAAGTGGATAGCTGTTCACATGTTGATGTGTCCACATAAGAAGATGGCATTTCAAGTAAAAACCAGGTTAAATATCAACCTTAATGTTTGGCTTTTTACAATCATTGTAGGATCTCAGTATTGTGTTCATCTGTATATAAGCCTTTTGTAAAAGGCAGTCTGTGGATTCCCAAAACAGATATTAAACAATGACCAAGATACGTACTTAGGTCATATTCCCTACAAGGTTTATAACTGAGTTTCCATTCCTAACAAAGTCGTTTTTCCTGTCATCTCTGTCCATTTAGGAGATCTGTTGGTGCTCCATTTGTCTGACCTTATCCGTATGGCCTTCATGGCAGCCACAGACCACAGTAACCAGCTCAGGATGGCTGGTCTCCAGGCCTTGGAAGACATCATTAAAAAGTTTGCATCTGTACCAGAGCCTGAATTCCCAGGACATGTTATCCTGGAGCAGTACCAGGCCAATGTGAGTTTAAGAACTCATTTACCCACATTATGATGTGAAACCCTCAAATTAAAAAGCCTAAAAGATGTTAAGCAAACAGAAAAAGTGAAAATTGTTTGCACCTATAGGTCGGAGCTGCACTCAGACCTGCATTTTCACCTGATACACCGTCTGATATAACAGCTAAGGCTTGCCAGGTAAGACACTGCTGTTTATAAATGTTTGTTTGCTTGACACATAAGTTTATATCTGTGTTTAAGATGTACTCTATAGAAATTCAAAGACACCATTTGAACATCCTACTTAGTAACATCCCTCATATACGGTATATTTATAACCTTTCTTTGTAGAACTGTGACAGGGGACTTGGTGCAAATAGTGACCTACTGCAAAGTGAGTCACCAGCCTGTCAAAGATAGCAGTGTCAAACTTTCTGACTTAATGACTTAACTCACTATTGGTGAAGAATCAGTGACAAATAAACTTGCCTGTAAGCAATTTTATAAAAACATTTTCTCTTTGACCTGCTGGGAGTCACTTAAATCAGAATGGCAAGGAAAATAGTTTCTGAATATTAGCATGAACCCATGAAACTGACCTACAGAAGAGATATACAAACCCATAACAAGATATCTCACTAAGACCCTTTGCATTACGGGGCATTCACAACTCTCTATGACAGATTACTCTTGACTGTGTGACACTCGGATAACAGACGGAACAATGCAGTCTCATAGATGTGTACTCCATTTCTACAGCTCTTACATGACCGGCTTGTTTATTAATAATTGTACTTTGACATCTCCATTCTTATTAATGGCATGGCTATCAATTTTAGTGCTCTGATATCGTACAAATTAGACATTTTTATTTAGTTATGATTAAAGTAGTTGATGAATGATTGATGTTTTTTTTTTTGTTTTTATTTTACCCCTGGGTGTCCTCAGGTGTGTAGTACATGGATTGGTAGTGGTGTAGTCAGTGACCTGAATGACCTGCGGCGAGTCCACAACCTGCTTGTGTCATCACTGGACAAAGTTCAGGCGGGGAAAGGCTCGTCCAGTCAGCTGTACAGTGAAAGTGCCACCACGATGGAGAAGCTGGCTGTGCTGAAAGCCTGGGCTGAGGTGAGACTGAAGCCAGCCAGAGTTTTCCTCTATTGTAACACAGCAAGTTGGTGTCCATAAGGAACCTGATCACACACTGACTCTCTTGCTCAGGTGTATGTGGTGGCAATGAAAATCAAAAAAGAGGCAGAGTCCAAGCCTGCCAAACCAGTCAAAAGCGGGGATGAGGATGAAGATGAGGACGACTTGGGTGCTGATGTGCTTCCTCCTGACAGTCTCATCACCTTGGTGCAACCAGAGCTGCCCTCACTGAGCCGCCTCTGGCTGGCCATGCTGCGAGACTATGCGCTGCTCACTCTACCTGCCGAATTCTCCAGTCAGCTGCCACCTGATGGTAGGAGACTGATTTTTTTTTTCTTCTGTTGGCTGCAAAATATAATATGGAAATTCTTTATTGTTAGTTAAACGTTTTATATTTTTCTTTGTTTTATTTGTGGTCCTGATTAAATCTGTTTTTATGCTTGGACGTAATGTATTTCTGGGTGAACATTTTAATATAACTTGCTAAAGGCACTGATTTTAAGTGAGTTGATCCACATTTTTTTTCCTATAACATTGATATGATCATCTTTAGATAAATATCCCCCCCCCAGACATTTTCCCACTGGGATTTTTCTGTGTTAGAGGACCACATGTCGTATGTTTACCATTTGATGACATAAAAAAATGTCATGAGGATATAATAAAATATAAAGAAAAAGGAAATTAAAAAACTGTTTAGTCCAATGAAACACTCACTGTTATGTGTATCTGTGTTTAGGTGGAGCGTTTTATACCCCAGAGACAATAGACACAGCACGGCTCCACTACCGGAGCTCTTGGGCTCCGGTCCTGCATGCAGTGGCCCTCTGGCTGAACAGCACTGGATTTGGAGCAGGTCAAGATCAAGAGGAGGTCTCATTGGCTCCCTCCAAGCCTCCCAAAGGAAGCTCTTCTGCAACAAAGACCTATGAGGAGCCTGTGAAAGACAGGATGCATCTGATGCTGGGTAAAGACACGCATAGCTGTCCTCTCATCAGTGTGTAAAACATTTGTCCACTTTTGGCATGTAGGTCTACATAATTCACAGAGGACTGAGGACTAGTAAAAAAGATTTTTGTTTACCCTACAGTGATACATCCACTTCACATCTGCCAACTTGCAAAGAGTGGTAATGGGTAATAAAAAAAGATATCTGAACATATCCTAAGTGCATTTTCATGTTCTGTCTCTCAGGTGTCAGTATAGAGTTTCTTTGCTTCCCCCGACCCGAAGAGCCCATCGAACATGTGATGTCTTGCCTGCAGGCCCTGTGCACTCTACTCGACTCTCCTTGTGCCAAGACACATATTGCAGAGGACCAGGTAAATATGATGAATATCACTATAGTACACTTCAATAGTTTAAAATGTCTAATAAATCACACATTAATATGATGTTTATAGCATGAGAATTTGCAATAAGATGTATATAAAGATATGATAAGAGTAATGACATGTTATATTTATTATCTGTAAATTGGAAGCTGAATTTATATGTATTTTCAAGATTTTAGAAACTATTGCTGACATCCTTCAACAAAGAATCCAATAAGACAGTGGATTTTATGTAAGTCCTCTGGTTGTGATTTAAGGACTCAAGGTAGCTTTATTGTCAAATTTTCTATAAGTGTGTAACACATACAGAGAGTTGAAATTTCATTACCCAGTGCCCACGGTACAGTAACATTTTAAAATAAAAAGAATTAAAAGTATAAAAATAAGAATTCTAAAACCTTGTGCATACAAAAAAAAACAGTACAAAAAGAAAAAGTACACGGTGCAAAAGAAGTAAAAGATAAATAATAATAATAATAGTAATGATAATAATAAGGCACATAGCAGTGAAAGGTCTAAAAAACAAGATCTTATAGTAACAGAGTGGTGTAAACAGTCAGAGAACAGTCCTGATACTGCTTAAAGTGGCTGATGCAACCTGAGTTGGTGTGTTTGTGTTTGTGGGAGGGGTGTGTGTTCAGAGTCCAAAGTTCAATGGTGCAGGGGGCAGAGGTGGTCGAGGGGGCAGAGTAGGCAGAGAGTTCAGCTTCCTGACAGCCTGGTGAATGAAGCTATCCTTCAGTCTGCTGGTCTTGCCTGCAGACTCTGCAGTCTCCTCCCTGATGGCAGCAGATTGAGGAAGCTGTGTGATGGGTGGGTGGCGTCGCCCACAATGGAAAGGGTTTTTGTGGGTGAGATGGGTGCTGTAAATGTCCTGCAGGTGGGTGAGAGACGCTCCGATGATCTTCTCAGCTGCCCTTACTATGTGCTGGAGGGTCTTGCGGCAGGATACGGTGCAAGCTCCGTACCACACAGTGATGCTGCAGCTCAGGATGCTCTGTAGAATGAGCACATGATGGGGGCTGAGGCTCTGGCTTTTCTCAGCTTGTGGAGGAAGTAGAGATGCTGTTGTTTTCTTAGCCAGAGATGCTGTGTTGTTGGACCAGGAGATGTCGGAGACGTGCACCCCCAGTTGCACAGTGAAGTGTCGAGCCCCGGCTGGTCCAGTTTGTAGATCAGCTGTTGGGGGATGATTGTGTCAAATGCTGAGCTGAAGTCTAAGAACAGCATTCTGACATAAGAGTCTTTAGTCTCCAGGTGTGTGAGGGCACAATGGAGGACGGTGGAGATGTTCTAATACAAATTAGATGTTTACCAATGTCCACTTCATCTGTAAATACATGCATAAATGATGCATAAATGCATCATTATATGTGATATTTACTGACTTTAAGAGGTGAGGTGAAGGCTCCATTAAACATTTGACTGCAGCACAATAGATGATGGGGTATACAAGGATGCGTAGGTTGTATCCTCTAAATTCTGAAAAAAGAAAGTTGTTTTTCTCAAGCGTATTAGTCGAGCCTTCCAAATGGGACAGGCCTCTGTTGGCAGACTTCAGTGAACTGGAGCACGAGTGAAATCATTCTCACTTTAAGCCAGTTTCAGTGACTGAAAAAGCTTTTCCTGTCTTGAATAACAAAACTTAAAACTGCACTTAGATTTCTGTTAACATGAAATATTAAAAGTTAATTGAAAACATGAACAGGTAAACTGTAATATTGTCAAAATGTTTGTAATTGAAATAAAAGAGCAAAAGCCAACCCCCCTAAAAAGCTGGCCTATTTATTTTTCTTATAAAACTCCTGTTTGTGGGCTTGTAAGCATTAAACCAGATCAGATGACCAAAAGACTGTAGAAGATACATTTATTTCATTTCTAAATATCACAGTCTTCATTCCTTGTGTTACACAGTGGCATTACTGTAAATGTGTATTTCTCTGTTGTAGCTGCTGGCAGTGGAGCTCCTTAACGTGCTCCACAGGCTACTGTTGACCCGAGATCCCCCTGCGATCCAGCTCCAGGTCACTGCTGTTGTACAAGAGACCATCAGAGCTGCACAGGATCATCTGCAGCAACAGAGGACCAACAATGGTCAGTAACATTATGTCACATCTAAGTATTGTTGTTTAATGTATGATTTCATCCAACTGAACAATAGTATTTGTGTCAATATTATGTTTCACATTCATAGTATAGTTGTCCGAGTTATGTGGTGGTTTGAGTAATTTAGGTCACTGTGTTGTTTTTCTTAGGCAAAGAGGAGGAAGGCGAGAAAGACACTCAGGCATGCCTGGGGGAGGGAGGAGATACAGGGGAGCTTGTCCCTGGAAAGTCTCTAGTGTACGCAGCCATGGAGCTGCTTGTGTTCATCCTGGTCCGCCACTTACCACAACTTAATTCACGAGTGAAGGAGTCACCCAGCCATGCATCGCTCAGACCGCAGAGACTACCGGAAGAAAGTGCACGCCTGGTGGCAAACACAGTTTCTATCCTGGCAGAGCTTCCCTTGCTCTGCTCTCCTGCTGGTGAGGCCTGAGGCAAATTGCAACAACACACGCACACCATGGAAAATATGAAAGGAATGTACATACAGTGCAAAAACAAACGTGTCCAATCAAAGTACACAATGATACTTGGAAGTAATAATCCTTTTCTTCAGGTCTGTGTACAAACTGAGAGAGCTGTGGACAGACGGTGTCATAAACTGCTTTATACATTTGGATGAGATTATGTCTGGGAATATTATTTACACTGTGAAATGATGTGCACGTGTATTTCTCACAGCTTCTTTTTATCTTTACAGGAAGCATGACGATCCTACCTACAGTGCTGTATCTAATCACCGGGGTCCTGAGGGAAACTGCAATTAAGACTGCTGACAACTCTGTGCCTGTTCCTGTATCAGCTGCCCTGCAGGGTATCAAGACCATCATCACCTCTCCAATAGCCCGAGAAGAGAGCATTCAGATGCAGTGGACCGGCCTTGTGAGGAGCAGCTTGGCATCTGTACTTGAGTACTCACAGCCAGGTAAACAATTACACACATGCATATTTTAGCTGTGATCTTGCTTCCTTTGGAAGGATGAGAGAAAAGCATGATATCAAAATATGCTTGCTTGTTTGTTTATTGCTGTAGATGAGTCCAGACCTGACATGGATGAGGTCAGTATGTTGACAGCGATCACGCTCTTCCTTCTGTCAGCCAGCACTGAACTCATAGGAGTGGTCGTCCTGCAAAAGGGCTGCATGGACCGCTTCCGAAATGCCCTCAACTCTAGTGATCCATGGGTAAGCAGCTTAGCGTACAAACCAATGAGAAATTATGAATATTGAATGTTTGTTCAAAAGATGTGTCAGACTCTCCAGAGACGCGAGGCTCTGATTAGAGGAAGATATAATTTCTTTTTGCCACAGGTTCAGGCCCGTTGTTACCAGCTACTGTTGTCAGTGTTTCAACACTCCAGCCGTGCCCTATCCACTCCTTACATCCACGCTCTGGCTCCACTCATGGTGGAGAAGCTGAAGGCGGTGGAACGCAGTCGGCCAGGGACGGCTGCTGAGCTGCAGGCTGTGCAGGAGGGCATCAGGGTCCTGGAGAATCTGGTCAGCATGGGAGAAGAGAAAAACCGTAAGTATACTTCTGCCTAATGGACCAGTAAAGCACTTTGTTTCACAAAAGTATTCAGCACCGTTGAAGTAAGTCTTTTAAAGTATTTAGCTCGGTGCCTCTGGATGTGTGCTAGTGGGAGCATTAAAGCATTAGATTCTAAATTTAGAACCCCTGCACTGGTTTACGGTCAATCATAGTATCGATTTTGACATTATGTTACATCACACTTTATGGTTTATTTTTTGTTTGGACTTTAGGTAATTATTCTTAGTCCATATACAAGATGTACCATGAACTTGGGTTTTTATAATTGTTTTCCATTGATATGTTGTTTATATGTTCTTTAGGGGTGCAGCTGCTGGCTCTTCTTGTACCAACTCTAGTCTCTTACCTTTTGGATGAAAACGCCATCTCCTCTGCGCCTCAAGTCTCTAAAAGTCTGCACGATTTTGCCCTTCAGAACTTAATGCGGATTGGCCCCCTCTATCCAGCTGCCTTCAAGATAGTAATTGGTGCAGCACCTGAGCTTAAAACCCGTCTGGAATCTGCTATACGGGCCAACCAGGCCAGCAGCAAAGCCAAAGCTGCGGCCAGGCAAGCTCAGCCAACTGTACAGGCTGCACCAACCATTAAACTGAAAAAAAGCTTCTTCTGAATGCCACAAATATGCACTGTACACTCAAAATTTAGTTTTATGTTGTCTTTTTTGGTTTGTTTTCTTTCAACAATGTAATACATGCCATATCTCTATCAATTAGTTTATGAAATGTATTTATTTATTCTACATAACATCTTTGTTTTAATAGATAGGTATTCTTGAAGTCAAAACGGTAATTATGTACATATAAAAAAGCCTTTGAATGTTCACTTAAAAAAGCCTGATTTATAATCGCAACAGATTTTGATTTGGTGAATGTATCACATCCAGACTAGATCACATTTGTCCCAAGTTATCAACCCTCACTTTTCAAAAACTGATGTTTGCTGTGTTCTTTTCGTGGTGATTTTGCATCACCGTAAGTGTGGCAGTCACATTGTACTTATCTAGTTCAATATTCCACTTTGGGTTTGCTTTCCTCTTATAGAATTTTTTAAATTATTATTCTTATTTGAAAACTTTGCTATTAAATTGAGTTATTAACATTCCAACTATAAGCTGTAGAACAAAAATTACAAATTAGACCTATTAATATTTAGCCAGCAATTTCATTAGAACCTGTGGAAAAATAAATGCATTGTATCTCTTGGTCTGCTGGTAACTGGGGAAATGTGTCATTTAGTGCATATCATATTGATTGTTTTGCTTATAATTGATTTTAAACCCTAACTGTCATTAGGTACGGCTAACAATAATGTGAGCAGCAACTGTTATCACAACATAGCAGATTGTTGAAATAATATTATACACTCAATCTTTGGGAATTTTAATAAATTTTCTTTGACCCGACTGCTTTTTCTTTACTTTGACGTAGTTCACCTGCTCACAAGCTGTGAAATTTAATTTGGAGTTTGCTATATCTTTTTTTAAATTATTATTTCGGGTGAAAAAAAACACAAATTAAGTTTGAAAATACAAATTTTGCGATTTGTAACATAAAATGCTATGATACTCCGTCCGGGCACGCCTGTAGAACAAATCAAACGTCTCCAACCAACATGTTTGTGGGCGTGGTCGCGTTACTGACGTCATTCTGTGACAGCTAGCTGTCAGAAAGTGAGTTCGTTTCCCCCGAGCCGTGTAGACTGAGCGCCGTCGATAGGGTTTTCTTTTCTTTTTTTTTTTTTTTTTCCCCCCTTCCGTTGGCATCCGGCACATCGACTCAGCGATACAACGAATTGACCTTTCCACCGAGCCCGGCCATGGACGAACAGGCAGGGCCCGGCGTCTTCTTTAACAACAATAACAACTCTGTTTTACCCGGCGGTGGAAAAGGACCGCTGCACGATGGCGACGCTGGAGAGGCGGCCAGGGCGCAGTACAGTATCCCGGGGATCTTACACTTCCTGCAGCACGAATGGGCCCGCTTCGAAGTAGAAAGAGCACAATGGGAGGTGGAACGGGCCGAATTGCAGGTGAAAAGCACTGCATCTCATATATACAACGTAGTAATGTCCCTTTTGGGGTATTACGTTGCTCCTTTGTAGCAAGTCGAGCTGAGTTTCTGTGTACGATTGTTCTGGTTACCAGGCTAGCTTGTAAGCTTTAGCTCAGTAGCTAAATGAGCCGTAGCGCTCCTTTGACCCAGCTGCTCGACGAATTTTTGCGACATCTTTACTCTTACTGAATCCACTCAACGTGTCTCCTACCATTAGAGAAATATAGGAATACAATACCCCTACGGCGTAGTCGTGTTAATATGCCCCATTGGGGTGGAAAAAACAAAGACAAACAAAAAAAAACACACAAATGTGTTAGCTATTACATGTACTAGCAAAGTAGTTAGTGTGTAGCGCAAGACGTTGAGTAGCAGCACATAACTGCCTCATAAAGCTAAATGTATAGCACACCACCTGTATTTGTACAACTTTGTATGAATAAACAGAAGAAAATAGTAGGTATTTTTTATTTTTTTTAGCTGTTTTACTGTTCTTGGGGGACGGTCAGGCAAGAATCTGAAGTCAGTATTGTTTATCAAAGTAGCTGCCATGTTCTTGCCACTCCTGAGGAGAGAATTTAAATCACCGTGGTGTGTTTTGGTTTTTCTATTATATCACTGACATATCTGACTTTTACCTGATCGTCAACCTGTTTAGTTACTGTACGTATACATAGTAACATGAAAAAAAGGATTTCCTGCCATGAACCAGAATCTCCCTGGAGGAATTTTTTAATGTTTAGTTTGCCCTTTGCCTACAGTCGCTGTAAGTTAATGTATCACAAGGTTCACTCTGAAATAATTTTTTATGTGGTTCCAAGTCCAACTAGAAAGTTAACCCATGTTATTTATTTTTATGTGTGTGTATTTTTGCTTTCCTTTTTCTTTTTATTAGTTAAATTGAATGGTTTTTGTGTTTTTACACATGCTACCTTATCTAATGCTGGTTACTTTTTTTCTTGTTTATTATTCTAACTTACCTGTGTGGTTGTTGCTGCTAGGTGACAAGCAGGAGGCAATTCTGAATTTTGACTGCAGGCAACACCATGGATACACTGACCTCAGCTAACAAAGGGAGGAGAGGGAGACACTGCATTGTTTGTACATTGGTGACGTATACCCAGATCAGTGTAGTAGGGTTTTGACTCAGCTTAATGCAGCACTTTCAGTCTGGCTGGTATATTCTGCTTCCTGTCGGCTGTCATGAAATGAGCTTATCAGTGAAGAAGCTGCAGCAGCAGCAGCAGCAGCTGCGGCAAAGCGCCGAGTGGTTGCTACATGGCTTGTTGGGTTGTTGGTTTGTGGCGGCAAAATGGTACATTCAAAGTTTAAATTTGAGTTTGTGTTGTACCAAACCTCAAATGTCCGGCATCATTCAACTTGCTGTTGACTGTTTACAACCTACTCATTTTTACTCTGATTACACAAGCACAGGATGTAGATAAACAGATGTATATTGTTTTAGTTGTACAGTGTTTAATGGGCTTCTTCTTCACAAAAACCGGAGCCAGGAGGCTATGCGATTGTAACCTTGTGCCGTCCTTCAGGTATGCTCACATATGCAGGATTACATAAAGGATGTTGGTGAATTGGCTTTTAGTGAAAGGACCACAGAGAGGGTAAAAAGATGTTGAGCCATTTGAATGAGCTTAAATAGACTTTAATGAGCAATGAAAGGCTCCAGTGGGCACAGAGGCATAAAAGAAGATGCCATTGGACATTGACAGTATGCTCTTTTTAAAAAGAATTCACTTCATCCGTTTGCAACATCCTACTCATAGTGTTAATCATAATTCCCACATAGTCTTTGTTTTTGTGCCAGAATCAAAACAGATTTCTTTGTGTCTTTGAAAAGCCTAAATCCTTCACTGGATTTTTCTTCTTTTTAAAACATTGCTGGTTGTAGCGTCATCTAATTAGAGACAGTTGAAGCTGTGTCTTGTCTCGATGTTTGGGAGGAAGACAAACCCCAGGGCTTGTAGGAATGTTGTCCAGCCAGCCTGTTTGGTCATGCCGGAGGCCACTCCTCTTTACTGGAGCAACACAGAAACTGTACATGCCCATCTTGTCCCGCTGCTGTGCCATTTCTGGGTAATACATAGGCGGTTGTCATTCATGATTAGACTCAATTTGAATGGTCATTGAGAAAGCAATGTGCTGATTCTGGTCATATCTAACAACTCTAGTTTGTCTATACTGTTTTCTCTTGGTAACAAAAGTAACAGTTGCTGTTGAAAACTAAGATTATTTAATCAATAAACAAAGATCTTTAAACAACTTGCAGATTTTGGGATGTAACGGAAATGCAGCTGATATGCATACTTCAGATGTGAGAACAACTCCCTGCCAGTCCTTTTTGTTTTATGTTGAATTACTTAAATTAGCTGAAGCTAGCTATTTTTCTCTTTGATTTTTTTTAGGTAAGATTTTTTTTATCTTAGGGGGAAAAAAGAGATATTATTTTCAACACAAACGGTTTACAATGAAGTAGAACATCTGTTTTTGTCTGATCCCAAAACATCATGTATGCAAGAATTTGTTTAGCTTCAAAAATGTGTAGGAGTTCTCAATATTTAAAGAAAAAATATATTGTAGAGATATTAAGTGATTATTAAGCATCTGTTTTAATTTTCTGTTTCTCTGTTATTTAATTAATCTACTGATTGCTTCAGAGTTTTTTTAAGTTGTTAAAGCGGCTATAGATTTCTTTCCGGTCGAATGCCTTAATGAATGGACCGATCATTTGAATAGTCACAGTAACCGTATGTTTGCACTGACACTGTTTTGCAGGTTCGCTGGTTTGTTTGTTTTTCAGCTGTGATTTTGCAAATATTTGGCACATTGTAATGTTGATCTATCAGACGCATCATACTCATCATCATATTATGATATGGATTCACCCTGCCAAACCGATTGGTGCAGATCTTTTCTAGGCCTGATGACTGAAGTTGTATCAGAGTGCGTCTTTTGCAAGCCAGTTCTCTGCTGTGCTTCATCAGCTCTCTAGTTATGGGGAAATCCCTGCTCCACAGGGGTATCTCCTTGCCAGAGATATCTGTCAGGAGCGATAATCTGACACTCAGAGAAGGTTGAAGGTGACTCGGGGTGTAAGATGACTGTATGTGGGTGAGGACTGTGGCATGGAGCCGCTTATCAGTGCTCAATAGAAGTGTATTTCTAAAGGAAAGAGATTGATGATTGTGTGCACTACGCTGTTTGATTCATCCTCTTTATATGGACTCCATCAAACTGTAGATTAGCCTAGAATTACTCATCCTTAGTTGGACTACTTATTGCTGTGAAAGCCATAGCATATTTGGCTCAATGCTGCAGCAGTAAGGACTGAGCCATAGGCAAATATGCACACACACATACCGTGGCATTCAGAAATTTAGAGATGGGAGTCACCGTCATTCCTCAGTTGATACCACGTCCGCCCCCATGCTGCAGTTATTTTTGCCCTCTTAGTGTGCGCCTCAAAGGGACAGTACAAAAAAAGCACATGCTTCCTTACCAAAAATAAGGCAGTGTAAGTACTGGTTTCTTAATACCCTTGCCGTCAGAAAATGACAAAGAAACTCTGCTGCTTCGCAGATATATAATATTCCACAGATGATGGTCAGTATTTTAAATAGGTTTGGGTTTTCCTGTGGGAGCCCTATGTTTATTAACTAAAGCCTCGTCCTCTGAGCTTTGCTCTACTGTCCGCATTGGACTCGTACCAGAGCCTTTCTCTGTCAGCTTGTTAATTCCCCTCTCCTTCTTCCATTCACACTTACAGCCTTCATCTGGCTACGTGGGTGTGCAGGACAGCTGCCGGGTTCTGCCACAAAGTCGCATGCCTCCTCCGGTTTTACAGTAAATCGGAGGTGGCCAGTCTGTCAGAGTTGTAAATTAGTGCAGTCATTAGATCAGATTGTCCAGATTGTTTGAGTGTGATGTGATCCAGTTTGTTGTTTTCCAACTTTTTCTTGGAGCAGTTTCCCAGTTTTCAGAAGTTATTTGGATCTGTAGTTTTCCTTGAATGTGGATTTTGTCAACCAACTTAATTCCCCTATATTATTCAACATGGCTCTATTTAAAAAATAATAGTAATAATAATTTATGCACCACTTTCTTATTTTTATTTATGTTGACTTATGTAAATAATTAATGCATAAAAACTCAGATTATAATAGCATCATATCACACTTAACTTGCAGCAGTTGTGGGAGTAATACATCTTTTTTTTTTTTTTGTCTTTTTGATATAATTTAGAAATATCAAGAACAGACTTTCAGCAGACTTCAGTGTTGAATCGTTTCTGCTCCTCAGGGGAAGTGTGTGTGCATGTGTTGCAGAGTGTGTGTGTTTATTAAATGGCAAAATAGTTCTTAAAGTTTGTAGGACAAAGTGACGTACACGAGTTCAGTGCCTTAAATGCCAAAGAAGTATTGAAAATCGAGATTTCTGACTTGTGGCACATACACACACACTGAGAGGCCAAGCCAAAGGGCTTCAGCTGCTTCATTGGTTCCTCTCTCTCCAAAACAGAGCATTTTTCTAACTATGTCTGACACTGACCATTTGCAGATTTGATGTCATCCTCGTTATATCTTTTTTCCCCTGTTTCAGATATTATTTACTTTGCAATATTCTTCTACTCTCTAGAAGTTGTTTTCTAATCGTGGTTCTGATATGGGCCCTGTGATGGACCGGCGACCTGGGATAGGCTCCAGGTCACTCGCGACCCTAAATTGAATTTAAGCGGTACAGAAAATGGATGGGTGGATGGATGGATGGGTTCTGAAATGAAGTTATGCAACCTATTTGTAAAAAAAAAAAATGGATGCTGACATTGACAAATATAGCTCTTTGCCTTCATGTGTGCTATGAAGTTTGTATCATGTGAGTGCAGCCACGTGGGATGTAGTGTCTTTATCTTAAAGAAGTGCAAGATTAGGCCTTTGCTCACACCCCCCGTGAAGCAGCACCGCAGTGTCAATTTGACATGGGCTTTGTGACGCTAAAGTGTAAAATGAAGCTCATGTGGCAACTCGTGATGGGATGAACACAAATCTGTCTATGTGAAAGCTCGGTGAAGGGTAGAAGATGTAGTTTAGGCAATCTCTAACTGTATTTTCTTTGGTTTTCTTGGTGTTGTATAGAGGTGAAAGGCATGGCTTATTCCAGAGGACTGAGCAGAAATCAAAATCACAGTTTGAGCTGCTCACTATGTCAGCTTGCCCTTAGAGAAATCCATTACTTGCAGACTTGGGAAGGGTCGATGTGCAGAGTCTGCATTTCAAGGAGTGAACACGGGTCTTCTTTGCTTTTCTTTGTAACCTGCTTTTTTATGGCCTAGGAGGAGAACTATTGAACGCTTACTGAAAATAAGCATTTGGTTTAATTTGATAGTCAGATGTGTTGTAATAATTTCATGCACTACTTTGAGTTTAAATAGACCTTTTCAAAGCAGAGAACGTGGCCAGTAGATGAATGAAAGGGACGGTCATTTGAAAGGGTGAAAATATATAATAATAATAATAATAATCATAATAATAATAATAATAATAATAATAATAATAATAATAATAATAATTATTATTATTATTATAATAATAATAATTATAATAATAATAATAATAATAATAATA
>JAOXYM010000017.1:8850522-8863628 GCA_028567055.1 Leptatherina wallacei
TCAACAGGTCATTTAAAACTAGGCACAATGCATTACTTATAATTACTAACATAGGTGAAGATAGTGACTATTAACTTTTTGACATGGTTAGACATGCAGCCCATTAGTGGAGGGATGAACACAGACGTTACACCAGATTCGGTTTACATGTGAAACTTTTTGCAGATTTAAATGTTTTAAGTTGTATCCAGTGGGTTTAATGAGTTTTGATTCCTACGTGAACACATGTGAGCAGCATTGTTGTTGACAACGTCACGTCGAAAATATTCAACATTTTCATGTCTCATGCGCCACCAAACTCCATAGTGTTAGCAAAAAAACACCCAACAGAAAGAGCGATTTCTCCGAGCGCGTGTAGAGATTTCGGTTAGAACAGACACGGAGCTCCAGTATGAAGACGGCGTGTTTATCCAGCTTACTCTTAACACGTAAGCTGTTAGCTAACGACATGAAACATTGTGAAAGTTGACTCTGCTTGTGAAATTCAACAGATTCATCTCTCTTAATCTGTGGACTACATGCTGTACCCATGTTGCTAGGTCTTATTTTTATTAAATAAAGGAGCTCCAGGTCATGTTCACTCGATGAAGATTTCCCCCCTCTGTGATATTTATTTTTAGAGACATAATCATTTCGGCTATTTTCACTACGGTGTCGCACTACATGTGCATATAGACGTGCAGACAGGTAGGTCCAGATGTAGCCTCTAGGCATGCATGCCATTGAAACTGATCATAATAAGGTTTTGCTGTCTTGAAAACTTCAGCATTGAGGGTTTTTATTGCAACCACTTTCCATTTCTGTTGCATTACCTTCACTCATCAACCGCGGTGCTCTCCTCTCCCCAGCTGAGGAGCTTCATCTAGAAGCATCCGTGTTGATTGGCTACACAGCCCCTGACAGCCAATCGGTGGGGGCTGTAGGCGGGACATTATCACACATCCTAAAGCGGTGCCTTCAGGCAGACAGAGACTGCTGTATGAGAGCCAAAGGAGCGCGTTTTAAAATAAACTTATTTTATCGGCTATCTCTGGGAAAAACGGCCGATGCCGATTAATATAGAATTGCCCAATATCGACCAATATTATCGGCCATGCCGATTATTGGTCGACCGCTAGTAAGCACAGCCAGTTAGGAAGGGTTCAACTTAAGAACTTTAAAACTGACATGGATAAAAGGTGAAACACCTGTCTTCAAGTACACAACTTACATTTTCTTTACAGAGACACACATATATGGACAAGCAACAGCTCATAGACAAGGCAAAATGAGTTTTTTTTTTTTTTATGTATAGTCATGACAACTGGAAGCTTATTCTCTGTGTTTATGGGGCTGGCACCCGCAGTCCAGTCAAAAGTTGTAAATTGATTATCTCAGTGAGTCATGATTATCAGAAGCGCAGCCTCGCCTGTCCTCTGAGAAGTATAGTTACCTTGGACCAGTAAGTGTTGGCCCACAGTGAAAAACCGACAACTACATGCAATAGAAAATACTTTAATTGGCTAATTTGACCTCAGTTTAAAAAAGCAATTTAAACATGCCTCTTTTAATGTAAAAATGGTATTTGTAAGATGTTGGATCAGCCTTAACACAAGTGAGTCACCTTAGTCTCAAAATGGCTTTCTGCCTCGTCACGTCCCCACTCAGCTCACTTACATCATTTTTGCCTACCTGTGCTCTATAAGGATGATCGTCATGGGTTTAAGGGTTGAATCCTCATCTATGTTTATTTACTTTCTCCAGTGAGATCACTGCAGACTTTGCTTCAGAGCAACACTTAACCCAGAATTACTACCACTTTTCTTGGTTGCTAAGCAACAGGTCACATCTCCAAGGGTATCTCAAAGCAATATCAGAAATGGCTCTCTCAATGTGGGATGTACCCGGCTTAAATGGATTTGATTTTGATGGGGGTTGCTTCCTCTGCATCATCAGAGTGTAGTGCGGTGGGGGCTGTGTGAGCTGTGGAAGATGTGAGAGCTCTGCTTGGATTGTCTCTTCACAACCGTGACAGTCTAAGACATTGCAGAAAAACAGATGAAATGGCTTGAGTGTTGTTTTATTCTACATGTTGTTTGCTTTATTATAAGTTTCTGTACACCTCCCTATGGACCTTCAGATAATGTCTCAGTTGTATTAGTATATACACCTGTTGTCTGAATCTATAATGCTAAATAAAGTGAATAGTTATGTTCTTTATCATGTCTTAAGAGTCTGGTGATTTTCTACAGCTTAAATGATCCGTTCGCAAATGAGTCTGTCAACAGAAAATTGATCATTTAGGCTACTTTTTGTGGCAGAAATATTTGTGTAAATTCTCTGGTGAAAGTATGCGTTGGATTTCTTATGAGCCCGTAAATGTAAGCAGAACATCAGAAGTAATAGAAATTCATTTTTAGTCATTTTCACAATAATTTCAGTCTGACTTCTGAAACCTTTTGAAACATACAGCTTTTGTAACATCATGTTATTCTGTAAACTTTAAAAAATCTGTCAGGATTTCAGCTATAAAACACATTTATAGAAATATAGGCAGCTTCTCTGGCCTATGATCAGGTCTGGTTGCTTATTTGTCTGCCTCCTCTTTTTTTCCCTTCCAGAGCAAAGTACCACAAGTTAAAATATGGGACTGAGTTAAATCAAGGTGACATGAAGCCTCCAAGCTACGACTCTGGTAAGTGTACGAAGATTCAAACAGCTTACTTCATCTCTTCACTCTAAATCACTGTACTGGCTGAGCTCACATACCTGAAGTGACAGGACTGTTGCGCATTGAAGACGGTGTTCGTGTTGAATCTTGTTTGTCTCCATACATTTCTTCATAGTGTTTTTACCCAAGTTGTCAAAGAACAATAATGTTTGCAGATACACACCACAGATTCTTTATAAAAAAGTCATAATTCTGACAACTTATAAAAGCTTTGTTTGTCTAAGTCAAGCTCACATTTTGTTTACTTGCTTCTCTTGGCATGTAGCCACTTGTTTAAGTTTGAGCATTTTTGACTCTACAGTGAAGATTTATATTGTTTTTGCTGCAAATTTAGTTCTGAAACACGTGAACAAGTTCGCGCAAAAAGGCTTTGGATGTTATGAAAATATTGCAATTATATTCTTAGTCTTTTCAAATGCTTGCGTCTGTACAAGCCAACATGGATGAGATGTCCAAAAGAGCCAAAAACTGTAAAGATTTGAGCATGTACAACTTTTACTAGCGGATATTGGCCTGTGAAAAAGCTTCAGTACAGAAGCTTGGTGTTGTGGTAATGTCATGTTATGAACTGTATGAGGTCTTAATTGCAATTCTCCAAACCTGGAAGAATCTGTAACATAAAATGTTGCTCCCACTCATAACTTCTCTGCCCCTCAGTTACAGTACCTCATTTTCCATGTGTCGCTCTGGCATCAGCGCAGCACCTATTTCTCATTGTGCTGTTTTTTTTTTAAATGGCCCTCTCGTGTTCAAGTCCTCTGAAATCGTTAAGTCAGTTTGCGGTATTTCCCTCTATGCTCTTCTCATCTCTATTCATGAGGACTGTTCAAAAGCACAGAGCCCTTGAAGTGTTGATGAATTAGGGGAGGTGAAGGGGAAGAGGTGTTGGGTGAAAGTGGTGGAGGAGCGGGGAAAAAAGAGGTGGGAGTTGTTGCTGGTGTGGCGGCGCACCTGCCTGCTCATCACCCCTCTGAATTAGGTATGACCCACTTTGGAGGCATCCTCATCTCTCTCTCATCTTAACCCTCTCATCCAATATAAATCTTATTAACACGTCTCTCTGCTCTGTGCTAAATTCTCAGCTGGCTCGCTGCCGATGTTTAAATATCAAATTGAGCTCTGAATTTCATCATTTGTTTGTTGAGCCATACAGCCAAAGAGTGTGTGATGTTCTGGATGCTACGGGCATCGGCATATCATTGCTCTTTCTAGTGTGCATATGACGGGTGGAGCAGATATTAGCTGTTTGTAGGCATCAGAATACATAAATAAATTGAATTTAATTGCCAACACAATTGAAATATTCAATGTGTCGTTTTAAGGATCAAACTATTGCTCAATAGTCTGTTTTTTATCTTATTAATGTTTCTACTGCTATCGTAGTGTTTTCTCTGGCTGCATTTCACAGCTGCTTTCAGTAAGTAAACAAATAATGAGTCTAGTTTCTAGGATGCTGTGATGGAGGAATGTTCTTGTTGTGTTTACACAGTGGAAATAATGTCAGAGGGTGTGCTGTTTGTGTAGCCCTGATTTGTGTGTCTTTCTCTTCTCTTCCAGATGAGGCCAATGAAAATGAGTCTTCAGGATCACTCAACAATCAGCTGTCCTGGAAACAAGGCCGGCAGCTCCTCAGACAGTGAGTGCACATGCTTTTATCCCTCCACTCAGAAAACTGTCTTCAACCCAGAAACCTACTAAGTCTACTGAAATTAATTGGATTGAAATAGCACGGTGTTGACAGGCCTCTAGTTACATTTATCTAAAACTCCAATGTTGTTTGTAACATGTTTTGACATGGACTACTGGGCTAGCTAAGATGTTGAGCAAAACATTTATGGTGAAGAGCACCCTCACATGGATGGTGGCAGTAATTACCTGCTCTGTGTTTGCCTTCTTGCCTCTTTGTCTTTTTTTTTCTCTCTCTCTCTTTTTCCTTTGCATTTATCCTCTTCCTCCCTCCTGTAACCAGTGGACTGTGATTATCATACAGTCCTACTCTCCAGTCACACATCATCTGCCCTAACAGGCCAGCTGACGAAGCAGCCGTGAAGGGAAGGATCAATAATGTGCTACTGCACCCCCTCCCTCTCAGTTAAATTCTCACTAAAATTGCCAACACTTCTTCTCCACCCCTACTGGGTTGGTGTAATATATGACATGGAGCTCATCTTGCCGCAGCAGAGCTGATGGATATTCAACTAATAGCGGCAGCAAGTACTCAAATACGATTATATGAAATTGCAGACAATAAATGTTCTGCAGTAATACAGTTGTCTTTGCAGCACTATTTAACTACTTGGATTCAAATTAAATAACATTTAGGAAAAATCTGGAAGGGTTTCATTTCCAAACAGAGGTTTAAAAAAAAAAAAAAAAGAATAATTAGGGTTTGCTCTTGTAATGTAGGTGATGATGCATGTGGTTTTATATGACAAGATTTTGATATAGTTTGAAACTAAACAATGGATAAGCAATTGTATATTATATAGTATAAAAATAGCTCACAGGATATCATGTTTAATTAAAAAAAAAGCACCTCCTCAAAGCTTGAAGACGAGTCAAATTATTTGCTGATGAACGTATAAGGAAGCTGAATTAAGATTTTTTCGTGATCATAACAGATAACAATGAGTAGCATTCACTCCAATATGCAAAATGCTTAGTTTATCAGGTAGAGAATAAAGTGTTCATTTATGTTTTATGTTCAGTAACAGGGAAAGGAACAGGAAGATGTTGGACAGTGTTGTGACATAAATGGAAAGAGGTTTGTTTTAGTCTACGTTGAGATGGATTCTGTTATGTGTATGAAGGAGGCAGACAACTTAGATATGCACAGGAGCGGCCTGTCAACCAAAAGTGGTGAATAGAAACACAAGCTGAAAATTAGCAGCTAGCAACTGCCTGATTTTGTTATCTGCATTTAAACAAATGAATCTTGTTGCAGGTACCTGCAGGAAGTGGGCTACACAGACACCATCTTAGATGTGAAGTCCCAAAGAGTCCGAGCTTTGCTTGGACTTGCTGGGGATGGAGGCGGCAGGACAGGTGAACGGATGAGTACGGAGCCTTTGGTCAATGGGACTGACTCAACAACAAAGGGCATGGGCACCAGGGGGTGAGCATACTCCACTTATTCTTTCCTTAGACCAGTGCACACTGAAAACGTAGTTACTTTTTTACAGTTGAGTATCGTATATGTAACTGTGTGTTGATGCTTCCATGATTGACATCACTCTACAGGCAAGCTGAGCATTCTGACACTAGTGCTGTACTGGAGGCCTTCAAATTCATTGAGAATGCAGCAGCTGAATTCAGCGATGAAGACGAGGAGGATGATAGCGAGGGGAAAGACAGACCTAATGTGGAATCCAGGACGGTAAGAAAACAATCCTCCCCTCACCCCCCCGGACTCATACAGTTATTTGAAAGGCGTTGTATGACCAAATGCATTGGCCCTCAATGCTCTCCTCAGATCATGAGGAAGAAGCCTTCATCATCATCAACAACATCATCATCATCATCATTGCCAGCCAGCATGGACACCAGTGAGGACCCTGACACAGAGGAGGCACTTAAGGGATTTGACTTCCTGTCCAGCCCTGATGAGATGGACACCTCATCAGAGTCCAGAGGCCCCGGTGATGGGACAGACTGGGGTGAGTCATGCATGGACACAACATGAGCAGAATTGCAAATGGATGCAAAAAGTATGATTTAGACTAAACCTTTTACATGTTACAGTACCAACGGTATTTATTTTCTTTTTCCTGATGAGCTGAGAAAAGATAACCAGTTACTTAATGGTGTAAAACTTTTTTTTTTTTTTTTGTATTTCACTCGTATTTTGGTGACTTTTCATTGAGTACTTGTCATTCATATATCATGCTGTGGTCATTAGTCATGATGTTGGGAGTGTCTCTGTTTAACCCATACGTTGTGATCTGTTCCACTGTGTGTTCCCATAGCCAGCCTGTGACCACACTGTCTACCACCTGTGTGTCTCAGATCAGCCCGATTCCCTTTGAGTCGCACCGATCTTTAGACTGAATCCAGAAAAAAAATGGGCTTAATGTCAGACTGAAATGTTTTCTTTGAATTTGAGCTCAGGTTTGTCCTTTTTGAATCATTAGCATAAAATAATTTGATCATTTAAAAGATTACAGCAGTCAAAATCAAAGAATTCCCCACATAGCATCAGTTTCCATCCCACCACTTTTTCATCTGTGACAATTGAAAAGAAATCCTTAAGATATTCAGAAGAGGCCCGCGAGTGCTGCTCCCAATTGTTTAACATCACTGAAGGGTAGTGGCCTACTTAAGAATAATGGTACTCTTCTGAAACTGCACAAACCTACTACTCTTCTGGAGGTTTGAGAAACCTCCAGGGGAATATGACCATGAGAGGTGTGTGCACCTTACCCACTCTGCCAGGCTACTTATTTCTAGACCAGGGCAGTTTCTCAACAGCCTCTTGGTCTGGTTTTGTTCCCCATGTGTAGAGAAGGACGAGCAAGGTCCCATTTCTGAGGCCTGGGACGTGGACCCGGGCCTGATAACCAAACTCAAGGAGCAGTACAAAAAGGAGCGCAAGGGGAAAAAGGGGGTGAAGAGTAAGTCCTGTTAGGCATTGCTGCCTCCCTCCCTCTCCTCTCTTTGAAGAGCCTGTCTTTCCTGAGTTCAGCCAAACAGCCGCAAATCGAAAACAGAACATCTTCATTGTTTTTTCATCTCTTCCTCTTGCTGCTCCTTGTTATGCCTCTCTCTGCCCTCTTAACATTTCTTTCTGAAGTCTCTTCAGTCTTCTAGTTGAGTGCCTGCGCAAACAGAATCTGTCATGATTTCTTTTTTCCAAACTGTAATGTTTTATGCATGTTTGTCTGTCCCATTTAAGTGTTATGATTTCTTTATACTCATGTCCGTATTATCATCTTGTCTACACTGTTTGATATCAGTTATTGTTATGACTGAGCTGTGATGAGAAGTCCATCTGTGCCCCATCTGGGATGGCAATGGTCTCTGTAGTCATCTGTTTCTGTGTCTTCAGTCATAACAACATAATGATCACCATCTTTATCCTCATCTGTCAACCATGTTGATACCACTTTAACAGTAATTTTGCTCCTGATTTTTATATATACAAATAAGAATAAGCGTTTTTCAGCCTCTTAGAGAAGTGACTCAGCTTAATACTACAGGCTTAGGATAACAGACCACTTTAGCCTCATTTAGCAATTGAGAGCTTTCACATTTTACATTTGAAACCCGATCTCTGCTTTCTCCTGCCGTGATAATCATAGATTAACAACTCACTGCGTGTTGCTTTCTTCCTCACTTCACTGCAACAACACTCTTTCCACTTTGCTTCGTCCTCCTCCTGGTTTAGCAAAAATGTTTCTTCTTGACTTTGGTGAGTGTGGAGAGGAGATCACGTGAAGAGATTATAAAGGATTCATGTCTATTTCTTTAGACCAATAGTTCACAATTATTCACATATGTGTCTTGTGAATACAAATAACATGGCGGCAAGCAAATGGGGAGAATATTAACCCATGTGTATCCATAAGGCTTTAATTAGCGTCTTGCATCTTACTAGTAAAATTTTATGTTGGTGGATTTTAAAGAGTTTGAACAGAACCACCGACTTTTTTTAGTTTTTTTAGTTTCCAGCTAAGAGGCAACCTCCTGAATGTTTATATTACGTGACTGGTAGTTACATGACAAACTCAATATCTTGACTAGGGCCAGTAAACTTTCTGAATAGCTAAACTCTTAACAGTCAGTGTGCTGAACTTGGCTGATAAATGTTCATTCATTTTCTATACCCTTAGTACAGATCAGGGTTGCCGGGAAGCTGGAGCTTTTCCCAGTAATTAGCAGGTGAGAAGACTGGTTGCCAGTCTATCACAGGGCCAACACAGAGACAAACAACCGTTCACACTCACTCCCAGGGAGAATTTAGAGTGACCAATTAACCTATCATGCATGTTTTTGGAGGAAGCCGGAGTACCCAGAGTGAATCCATGCATACGTGGGGAGAACATGCAAACTCCACACAGAAAGGCCACTTTTCAAACCCTTCCCCAGCCAAGGCTCCAACCAGCATCCTTCTTGGTGGTGGTGCTAACCACCACACCATAACATGCGGCCATCACTTTATACTGTTCTTACATAACTCTCTGTTAGAGGCCTCTGAAAATTTCATGCATTTCTGTAGCGAGGATTAATGTTTGTCTAAGATGCTATAACGGGTCCAGTTAACATTTCAGCCTGGCTGAGACTTTTTTAAAAATCCATCTCTATTTTAAATGACTCTCTCCACACGGCCCACACTTTACAACACACCTTTGTGTTGAAAAGTGTTAGATTTTTTTCCCACAACCTTTTCATTTAACAAAGACCCTGCTGGTGGCCTTCATTTATTTTCGCTTTCACATTGTGTATTTATTGATTTTTTTTGTCTTCCCTTTCAGTGCTGCTTTCTTTCCATCTTCATTTGCATTCTGTCTTCCAGCCTGTGCATATTGTCTGCAGATAACAATGTTGTTTTTCCCCCTCCTCTTTCCATCACTGTTTGTCTATTTTAACTGTTAACCGGATTTGTTAACAGGGCCCAACCGATCCAAACTGCAGGACATGCTGGCTAACCTAAGAGATGCAGAGGACATGTCTCATATGCAGCCTCCATCCAGCCCCCAGTCCCGACCCAGCGTGGCCCGCTCCAACGAACATGAGGGAAACCGAACAGAAGAAGGTGCTTTTGACTTGATTGTAAACCCTTTACCCCTCGCTACCTGTGTTGACTTGTTTTATTCATTTACTTTTTTCTTTCCCCAGTTGAGGCGCTTACGTTCCCACCATCCTCAGGGAAAGCATTTATTATGAGCACAGATGACGCCATGGAGAGCGAGCTGGGCTTGGGGGAGCTGGCTGGACTCACTGTGGCCAACGAGGCCGACAGTCTGGCCTATGATGTGAGTGGGGAGAGGTAGCATGCATACCCGAAGCCATGGGAAGCTATTTCTGTTCAAGGTGTCATCAGAACCTTATGGAAGGCAGTCATCGCACTTCTCTCCACAAATCAAATTTTGTATTTTTTTTTTAATCACATGCTTAAAACTTGCTGTTTGCTTTTCAAACACCAGGTTTTACAGACTTTCAAGGAGGCAGCTTTGATGATGTCATGTCTTTGTAATAACATTAAGTTGCATGGTTGTAAAATCCCATCAGAAGATGATTCTAAGTTGTTAAGATTTTCAATGAAATCAACTTGGAAAAGGTTCTCTTCAGTCACATCACCTTTTAGGTTTCATCCTACTTTTGTTTTACAGTGAATCTGTTATTTGATCATATGCAACATCAGCTTATAGATAATAATGAAAAAAGTCAAAACACGATTTTACTGATTAATCAGTAAAACTTCCTTAACTGGGGCTTTGTTCTAAACTGTGAATAACCTTTTGTGAAGCTGCTGATGCTTAATTGGACGTTAATTTGAATGTTTTCTTGTCAGATTGGCAACAATAAAGATGCCATGAGAAAAACATGGAACCCCAAATTCACTCTGCGGAGTCATTTTGATGGGATTCGTGCTCTGACCTTCCACCCCGTGGAGCCCGTCCTCATCACCGCTTCAGAGGACCACACGCTCAAGATGTGGAACCTACAAAAGACCGCTCCTGCCAAAAAGTACGAAACTTTAACTTTTTCTAACCAAAAATTTGAGTGATTTTAGTTTTAAATGATCTTTTTCTTCCCTCGTCTGTTCCTCCCTTGTTGTTTTTGTTCTAGAGATTTGACACTCAGATCTCTGTGTTTGTTCTTCGAGTATTCTTGAAGAGAAAAGTCTCATTTTATTACTGCCCCATTTAGGCAGTAGCTTATCTTGACTTGCATCACTGTAACATGAATCAGGAGCAGGAAATTGTCCCCATGTGACAGAAGTGATGCCATTCTTCCTTGGAAGACTCATTATGTCGTGTCACAACCCAGCAGCCCACGCGCATACTGGGTTAATGCTCTGCATTTATTTTTGGATACAGAAGTGATTTAGAAGTCAAATGTTTTGTGAATAAGACAATAAAACAGGGTGTTGTAATATGAACAAGTGATTACTCATCGTTACATCAGCAGCTGTACGTCCACTTTACATTTACGTTAACAGCAATAGTGTGCAATAAAGCCATTGACAGATGGGAAGGTGGTCTGCTGTGTGGTTTTGTGTTAATTAATGAACACTTTGTCTGCAGGAGTACATCTTTAGATGTGGAGCCCATCTACACTTTCAGGGCACACAGGTAAAAACACTAAACATGAATCAAAACTATTTTATCAGTTTTGTGTTGATTTAACGGAACATTTGATATTTCATTATTATTTAAATCATAGGGGGGCTGTACTGAGTGTGGTGATGAGCAGTACAGGGGAGCAGTGTTTCAGCGGAGGAGTTGATGGGACTATCCAATGCTGGAACACTCCCAATCCCAACATTGACCCCTACGACTCCTACGGTAATTACAGTGTCTACTATTTTTTTATTGATTCAGAGAAATTTCACGGTATCTGACTTGCGTTGTCCTGTGTTGTCTCTGACAGACCCGTCAGTGCTGCGGGGAGCGCTGAGTGGACACACTGACTCCGTTTGGGGTTTGGTGTACAGCAGCGCCCACCAGCGCCTCCTCTCCTGCTCTGCAGACGGGACAGTGAGACTGTGGGACGCCAACACCACCTCCCCCGCCCTAGCTGTGTTCAACGAAAACAAAAGTGCTGACTTGATTCATGTATCTCTTCTTTTCCCAGTTCCCTTTAAATGAAATATCTAAAAACTTTCTTTCTCTCTCTTTCTTCCCCAGAACTGGGAATTCCCTCCTCAGTAGACCTAGTGTGTAGTGAACCAGCTCATCTAGTCACATCATTCACAAATGGACAGATTGGCCTCTTCAACATGGAGACCTGCCAGCTGGTCCTCAATCTGGAATCCACTTTGGAGCCCGGTAAGTTTTATCAGTGTCTCTACAGGACCAAGCATTTTTACCAACAATAGATTTTATAGTTTGAGAGAAAAATTTGCTTTTATTTTATCACTAAAAGAAAATTCTGAGCAGGGCAACTGATGTGCAGGTTAATGATAACAATATATTTGTGTATTCAGCCTATTTAATTCAGTGAATGTGTTGAAATGCAGACTCATGAAGAAGCTGTTTGGTGAAAGCTCTTTACTTGCATCTAGTGGTGACAAAAGGAAGAACATTTAGGATGGTGGAAAATAACCTGAAAAACACAGTTTTCCTTTGTTGTGCTTCTTTTGTTACCAGGGTTACAGTGATATATTGATTTCATTGTAATGCTGGACTTTTTTAATTTACATCACTTTTTTTTTTTCTCAAACCAGATATAAAATTAGGCAAATCAGTTTAAATCAATATAGTCTCATGCTACACGACTTAACCTGTTTAGCTTGTAAAGCTTTGCCAATGTGTGTATTTCTCCTTACTCGTGGTGCAGCCACAACCCCACTTTCCCCCTGAATTTATTCGGGACACATCAGTTTCAAACACGCTTTCAACTCCTCGTCATTGTTGGGGTTAGTTACAAACTGTGGTTATGCCTTTTTCAAGAGTGTCACCAGGGCAGTGTGAACACTTGGTTTTCTCTTCACACCCCAGCAGAGCAGCTGTAGCTGTGAGCTGATAATGCAAACTAACTTCCATTTTACATGTTTACAGAGCAGAAACCAACATGGCGCATCGTTGTAAAAACTTGTAAGCTGAAGGACTGTATCTGAACTGAAAACACCGAACCCCGCCCCCCCCTTCATTTACTTAACTACATCTGTCATTTCTAATTCCTCTTTGTCAAATTATCTTTGAACAGCAGGGGCAATTTCATGGTATATTATGTCATGAAAATTCAGTTATACAATATAAACTTGCCTTTCTATGGAATAAAGGGGGAGGGGGATTAAGTGGTGGATCTGTGTCCTTATCTTTGTTTGCAAATCACAGTTTGTCACTTCAGTTGTGCTTCAATCTCACTGTTGCTTTGCAAAATCTAATGTACTCAATTATTTTTAAACAGGCACTCCCTGCCAGATCAACAAGGTCCTCAGCCACCCCACCCTCCCCATCACCATCACTGCACAGGAGGACAGACACATCAAGTTCTTTGACAACAACAGCGGGAAGCTCATTCACTCCATGGTGGCCCACCTGGATGCTGTCACCAGCTTAGCTGTAGACCCAAATGGACTTTATCTCATGTCAGGCAGTGAGTACCTGTCAACTGTGCTGTCTTTGTCTAGCTGTTCCATTTATGGACTATGTTAAATCCAGTGTCCAACACTGAATCTTTCACTGGATTTCAGATCAAATCGAGCATTATTCTCCAAACACTGTTTATA
>JAOXYM010000017.1:8874143-8887481 GCA_028567055.1 Leptatherina wallacei
TTCTGATCAGCAGAATTAGTAAGTTACAAACTTGGAGATACAAGTCACAAAACATATGTCCCTGTTCTAGTTCCATAGAATTGATGGCATCTTTTTTTTTGTAAGGCTGACTCGTGATTAGAAAGCTGAAGCATAAGCAGTTAGCAACATCTCACAACTCAGTAATTTGCAGAGCAAATGACAGGAAAGTGAAGAAATGCTTTATAGATGCAACAATATACACCCAACCTGAGGCCAACCTGGACTGTAGCCATGGTAACAGCTTCTTACCTTTAGTATGAGCTGTATCCAGGGACATTTTATGGCCGCCATCTGAGTCAGGGGATCGGGGTGCTAAAAGTAAAGGCATTATCAATGAGGACAAACTGTGAGACGAGAAACACAAACACACCGTGGCAGTATAGCCTTGCTCCCCATTGCCTCCATGTTTCGTTTGGTTAGATGTGTGGTTGTATTTTTGTGGAAATGGCTCAGCCTCTTGGTTTTCCAAACCACTACATTTGAAAGCTCAGCTGTGCCTTTAAAGAGATGGAAGCATAGCCTGTAATGAATGAGGGGTTTTTTTCTGCTCTTTTGTGTCTTCTGAGCAGACCACACTGCATATTGCAAAAGCAGATTGAAAACAAATCTAATATTATTTCTGTCACTTTAATGTCTTTGTACTGAAAAGTGACTAGTCTGAAAGTCTAGTCTGATTAATTCAAATGTTAAATTAACACGTGTAAGAGTGATCGTGTTTGAGAGGATGCGTGCTTCTGCATCACTGAAAGAAAACAAACAGGTTTTCCATGTATGCAATCCCAACCCAATCACATCACAAAGTAAAACCTGAAGATTTTGTTAGTGCCCAATGAATAGAAACACAAGAAAAACTTACGGTAGGGTCCAAAGTTATAAAACCAGCGCTCATACTCTGAGATATCAGGCCTGTGATCCCGAGCTAGAGGAGGATGTTGTAAAACCCATTAGTGTGGAGGAAACGTCAGAAGGAAAAACCCATGTTTCCATTGTTGTGATTGGTCACACATCCCACCCAACCAATCACAGACCAGTGAAAACAATGGCTTTTTTTGAACAATTACCACCTCATAGTATATCACTCTCACATGCACCATGATCCTGCACCATGCTCTTTTTCCACACTTCAAAGAGTCTCTCATATGGCAGGCAGATGGCATGTAAACACAGTGTCCTGAGAGACATTGCATGTACTCACACATGGAGTTTATTGAACACATACATGGTCAGCAGATACCAAGCTGTATCGATCGCACGAGCATGCCGTGTTTCCACATGCAACACAAATGGATATGAGGTGTAGTCATTCTTGCAGTAAAGGATGGGCAGAGTGCACCAAACTCTCACGTTTTGGTGTTTTGGGAGAAGGCAGAACTACCTACCTGTAATCTCAGATGTTTCTGTCTCACTCCATGCGTATCCTGAGTCTGGAACAGCATAACTAATATCTGAATGTACAGCAGAAAAGGTGGGTTCATCAGCAAATGTCAGAATTAGTATTAGACTGCTTAACTTCTATAAAGCCTATTTGTAAGTTGCACTACTTGTTAATAGATTCATGTCAGTGAAAAGCGAAATACAGTATGGTGCCTGAAAGTCTTACCTTAGCTTGTATGATCAGGCATACAAATATCAACATTTAAATGGGCATATTACAACTAATCTGTGGTACCTGCTGGTCGCCGAGCTCCAGGGAACCAATCGGGACGGGTAAAAGAAGGGGGTGGCCAATCCCTTCTGGGAAAAGCTGTGCAGGGGAAGATTAGAAATCTGCGTTCAGGACACGCATCAAGGAGGAGCGTACTTGTGACCTCCACTAAACCGACAACATTATTAGTGGAGTATGCACAAGGGGTCCAGCTAGACACCAAACAAACAGTAGTCATTCAAACAGTCAGGGACTAAATGACTCAGGGTTGTTTTAGTGAAATGTACTAGTTTTCTTTCTACCTTCAGGGTAGAAAGACAGCAGAAAGACAAAAGTATTTCCCTTTTTTTGTTTTCAGTCTGCTTCTTCAGATCCCCAAAGAGTGCTCATTCAAATTTCCCCATCAAAAATAGATTGTGGGTAATTGAAATGTAATTGAACACCAGAGGTCCAAACAGCTGGGTGAAACCATAACATTGCACCGGTTCTGTCTGAACTTACTGAACCATGACAACACACTTCAGTTAACCGCCCCTCTGTGGTGGATGCGTAGCTTAAACAAACACACAGCTCGGACTTTGAGGTTCCCATCCAGTGAAGAGCTGGTGAGCAGGGCCTTTTGTTTACTAAGGTGGACTGAAAGAGCCCAGCCAGCCAGCCATTGAAGCGTGGGAGTATTATTCTAAAGTTGGTGTCAAACCAGGGACAGTGTAGATAGTAGGACACAGAGATTAAGCTAATCTGCTACTGGTCAAAAGCCCAGTAGCGGCCAGCAGATTTTTCTATTAAAACAGGTGCTTTAAAAGGATTGAGCTCAACTCCTTCAATCATAATCACTTGAGCGATCATTGCAGCCAGAAGGTCAGAGCAAGATCACTGATAACGATCATCATCAAACATCGGGGCTTGCTTTGCAATATAGCTACAGAAGTGCTGATATACATATACGAGAAGGTGTAATATGTGATTTTGGTGAAAGCCATGAACCAGAAAATTTTTTTCAGAGGTTTTTTTCCACACATATTTTAAGCTGTCTGGTTAACATGCTTCATAGTAAATGCCAGAGCAAACTGGATCATAACATGAAACGATAAATCTAAACATCTGTTTGCAGCAGCCAGGTGACAAAGTGACAGGAAGAAAATCCTTCAACTCATAAATCCGAGTTGGAAACGTCAACTTCTGCAAACAAGGGACTCCTTGAGAAACGACACAGGATCCCTGCTGGCTCCAGGGGCGCTGCTCACCTTCACCTCTGAACTCTGACTTCTACCTTGAAGACTTACCCCAAGGGTATCAATAAATTCTTTAAAAAAAAAAATCACACTTATCACAATACCTGCTTCCCGCACTGATCAATATCTTAGCAGCAAAAGGTTAATTGAATATCTGGTTTTAATCATCTCATCCGGCTTCTTAGAAATGAAATCTGCCAGTCGGCCATCATTTAAGCTGATATGGGTCTGTCAATTTCAGGGAATCCATGGCTTTACATTCCACAGCAGAAGAAACAGAAGCACATTCCTCAGTGAGCCACACCTCCTCTGGTTCAGGAAGATTTTTATTCATGACAAACATAAAGCGTACCCAGATCCTGCCACGCTGTGGACTGGATCATGCTTCTCTGTGGGAGAACCACTGGTCCAATTGGTACAGCTGCTTTCATCTCTCTAACCATCTCTGCAAGCATTTACAAGGAATGGGACAAAACCAGACCCCATGGGATCTGTCATAAGATGTTATTACCATACTGACAGAGCACATTTCTCATCATGGCCTTATCTAAAAGACCTTCTGAGACATATCAGATTCATTGGAACAATGATATCACATCTTCCTGCATCTTTGTGAAGCACGATTGCTCGTTTTTCTCTTTTGGGTGCAGTGAAATCTGAGAATCTGCTTGTATTTCTCCACAAAATTTAAAGAGGACTGGCAATTTATTGAACCATAGTGTCCCACAGAGGGTAAACATTAGTGCTGCTTTATAAAACATTTTTCCCAGAGCTTTATGGCCCTAGTTATCCCCCTGTTTGATCAGAACCGTCTACGTCAGTGCGGCTGAAGACTCCTGCTCCGAGTCTGCAGACACTTACCAGGGTTTGACTGGCTCATGGTTGGAGTCCGTTCAGGTGGGGCAAGCTGAACCCTATTGAAAGCTGTTTGTAGCGATGAGAAACAGGCAAACAGAAAAAGAGAGGAAAAGAAAGAAGAAAGGGGGGGGGCAAAAAGACAGCTTCAGGTCTGGGCCTCCATCCACAAATGCAGCACAGCTGTTTTGCTTTGAGGAAAGTTAAAGGCATTTTCTCCCCAGCATGATATCAAAAACAATCGGATATATGCTGGCCGTCTTTACGGGCCTGAAGTCTGCTTAATTTGGCTCATTTCATCTCATAAAATGAAAATGTGGCTGAGAAGATGTCCTTGATGACAGGAAACAGCAGTTATCTTGAGAAGAATGTTAGCTGAGACGCTTGATGGGGCGGATTAGTAGTGACCCCGGGGTAAAGATCACAGGGGCTTATGGGTGTGAACACTGGGGTCTCCTGGATTCTCATTTCAACAGACATCTGTCCCCCTTTGCTGCCCTTGACCCACATTCCTTGTCAGCCCTACCATACCTACCTGTTAGTTACTGTGTGTATGAGTGCTGATGATGAGGCTGACCTGGGCCAACTGGAGATGACGGCTGCCTCCTGATGGCTGACCCCGCCTCTGGTCTGCGGACACCTGGAGCAGAGATAAGGAAAAAAACTTATTTCAAGATAATATAAAACTATATTGTTTATTCACACTGCCAGACGAAGAAACCCCACAAATATCCATTATTCCTATGTTAAATGTGTCATTTTCTAAAAGCAGATAACTGAGACAGTTGTCTTACTGTAAGTACTGAGGGCCATATGTAGAACAAAATTGCAAATCAGATCTGCACAACAAATAATCAAGATTAAAAAGTTGGAGAGTCCCCTTTAAGGACCACTATAAAAAGATTTACTGACTCTGCAATCCAGCAGTTGCAGTAAGTAAGGATAAAAATGCAATAAAGCCAAAGACTATTGCTGTTTTTAAACATTTATTTATCCAAGACAGTTTTACTAAGAGCAAGGTTGTCTTTTTTCAGGAGTGCCCTATAATTATAGGAGCGCTGAAGTAGAAAATATTGTCTTGAAAAATGCTTTGGATTCTCAGATTCTCAATTTTACAGGCAGTATGGGCAATGTGGCTTTGGACATTCAGTTCACTGCTTTGGTACATTTTAGATCCCAACCAGTTGTGTGAAGCAACTAAATAAATTTACAAAAGGACACTTTTGAGTATTTACATATCATGCAACTTTCCAATATACTATACTTTTTACTTTAATGCATTGATCTGCCAATTGCATTTGTTATTTTTTTATTTTTTTATTTTTTTACCTTTTCAACATTTAAACTAACGCTCATTAGCTTTTTTACTAGAAATACAAATGTTAACTGACTGGCCAAATCAGGATGCTATAGTAATATCAGTTGGTATAACTACACCAAACACTAATCTGGTGTTTGCATAGCACTTACTTTAATTGTACAAATAGGGTCAATACATTCACGGTACCCTGAGCATTTATATTTATGATTTTCATCAATCACCAGCAGCAATTAGAAATGTCTATTTCATTCTCTATGTCATAACACTGCTAATACTCAATGTAGTAAATTAACTTATCCATGCCTAGTGAACAAAGTACAAGCTTAAGCCGGATAAAACTGGATTTATGTTACTGGTGGTTTTTCTGGATCAAAATCACCCAGTTTCAAGTGTGACCTCCAACGTAAAATGAGAAATTTGAACATTAATGCATTCATGCTGTAGTTATTAAACATTACCGGAAAATGTCAAACATATGCATTCCCTCATTAAAATTGCATCACCTTCAAGATCAATGAAGGAATAATGTCAAATAGCAAATAGCTGAAACAAGTGTTCAAATGATTGAGTGCGGCTTTTATTTGAAAGTCAGCAGAATGTAGGATGGTCCATGTTTAAAGTAATTTAAAGCATCTGTGCACATACAGAAAAGTGATTTCATGCAGAGTTCATGTAAATCAGAACAAGAGCAAAGAAAAATGGAACAAAAGATGGCAGATCAAATGTGGAGACAATTTCTGGCAATCCAAGGTAGAAAAAAACAGACACATCAAAAACAAAGATTGATTTACCTGCACTGGCACGTTGTGGGAATCTGTTCGGATAGGAGCTTCCTCTGAATACTTTGAAGAAATGTCTTTGTTTAGTTACACTTAATTACCATATGTGTCATGAAGGACTTTCCAACAGCTGTAGGATGAAGGAAAGTGTTTACATACCTTGACCGGGAATCTTTCCTTGACTGTTCTGTGACTGTCCTACACCAATAACACAATTTAAGCACATTTAAATAAAAATCAGAGTAGCAAACTGAACAATTTCTAACTAAAGCGACAATATTGTGACTTTACTGTTTTGATTTTTGCTTGTTAAAAATGCAAGTTGTGCCACAGGCAGTGACAAACTTGCTTTAAAAACAGCTCCACTGATACCTTCTAACATGAATCCTGATGCACGGCACTCTCACAGGACTGATGCTAAGCAAACACCCCATGCTTGGCATAATCACATACTCCAGAACAACCCACCACAGTCCCTCACATCGCCCCCTGAAAGAAAATTTGCCTTTGTTTTGCTTCACTTACTTGAACTCGTGGCAGCCACATGGGTAAGGTATGGGTGGCTGCTGCCTAGATGGAAGAAAGACAAATGGGATGCCAGTATGGAGAGAAGACAGATAGTGTTACAGAAAATGAAAGGAAGAGAAACGCTTGGGAGGTTGTCTGGCAGAGTGCCCATCTCATTTGCACACATACCTTAAGATACTGTGACTCTGTCTACTCTGTGTGGTTGCATTTCTATTCAAAATGCTGCAGACTCACAGCGATTACCGTCTGATTGTGTTTTCATTTAATCAGTGATGAAAGGTCTGCTGGTCTACAGCTAAGTCAGAAGATCAGATACAACTAACAGGGCTGTATTAACTTCATGGCAGACATTTTTCCTAATTAAAGTTGTAACTACTTGTAATTACCAGATGTAATCACTCATCTTCATTGCTCAGTTTCACATAAAGGAAAGCTTGTTCTGGCAAACATCAAATACGAGATTGCCGATGTTGTTAGTTACACGTCACCTAGGCGTTTAAAATCACCTGCGTCCCTGATTTTATGGGCAGCAGCTCGGGCCTTGGAAGTAGGGGGTGGTGGTGGAGGCACAGTTGTAGTGGTGGTTGTAGTGGGAGACGGTGTGGTGGTGGTGGTTGTGGTGGTGGTCGGTTCAGGAGTTGTAGTGGTGACTTCAGGCGTCGTTGTTGCAGGCAGTACTGTGGTGACGGTAGGAGGTTTGGCCTCCTTCTGACCTGAAAGTAGACAAGAGATGAAGGCGGTCATGTACAAGGAAGGTTGGGAAGGAAGAGCGTCTACAGTAACCTCTGTGTTGTAATACATTCTTGTCATTCTTCAGCAGACTGCAGCAATTCAACTCCTTATTCAAGCTAAGTTCAACATGCCAAAGTCAAACGCAAGGATGCTTATCCAGTAACCTTTTGTCCCCCGGATGCACTGAACCGGCGCTTTGAAGCACAAAGAAGTCTTGATGGGTTGATTTAAAACGAGCCAAAACTTGTCAGAAATATAAAGGTTTTAGTTTTTTTTTTGCCTTTTAACACCTTCACCTGATTATTTATAGTGAAGATTTAATAACAACTAAGTTCCAAATTATAAAGTCACATCAAAGTTAAGACCTTTCCTTAAAAAAGTGAAATAAAGGCTCCTGAGGGAACATGCTGCTGAGATACATGATATAAATTACAGATCAGCAAACCAGTCCTTGCTGAAAGCAGCAGTTGCAAAACCTTGCAGATCTTTCAGTCTGACAAAAAATGCATTGAAAATGTAACTTTATGTAATGTATATAAGTAAAAACATCCCTTCTCTCACTTGTTTTTACATAGGTTGGTCTTGAAGGAACGTAGTCCAGCGTAGATGGGTAAATGACTCCTTTCTTTGGCTTCCCCACTGAAAAACAACAGAGACAGCTTTTGGTCGGAGTGCTCGATGTTAAGAACCATGTTTGACGGGGTTTAACTCATCATCAATACCTGAGACAACAAATGACTCCCTCCATTTAGGTAGAGAGAGCGAGCGCACCCCGTTAGAATTGCTGCCTTTGTAGACGTTCTGCCCGGCCATCTTCCTCACAATCACCTTTCCTCCTGAGTTTGTGATGATACCACTGTGAAAACAAAATATTGGTCAGATTTAACCCTTTAAAATCCTTCAATTTTCACCAAAAAAGGCGATTTTATTGATAAGAGACTTGTTGTGGACCAACTATTTTCCTGGACTATTTTCAATAGACCCTTGGTGATGTTACAGGAGGGTTTTTGTTGCAGTGTCATCTGCTACCAGAGTACAGTACGGCTTCAAAGATAAATTGCATTTACGACTGGTCTGAAATAAGTGTTTACTGAATCTGCAGTTATGATTGTAGGCTGGAACGGTATAGATCATTCAAATCTCAAGAATCCTAGCTTTCCAATGGAGTAGAACAGGTGTAGGTACTTTCAAGGGAGATAGAGTAAATTACATATTTGTTTGTCACGTTCCGCCCACGGTCCTCTGGTACCAAGGGGCTAAATGTAACAAGACAGTTTTGATTATGACGTCTCAGGTGAGATTTGTTTCACAGTCGTCCCTCTTCTCTTAACCTGTGGATGGCTGCATTGCAGATGCTGGAGATGGAGGCGAACACGCCTGTCCCGTAGACCTGTTGCTTGGTTTCCTTACAATGTGCGGGACATTTGACTATGAACTCTGGGAGATTGATCTTTCCTGCCCTGACGTCACAGTCTATGTCTGGAACAACTGTGGACAGAAGATGTAGCGGACAATGGTTAGACAGAGTTACAGACAGATCAAGACATATACCTCTTTAACAGCACGTCAATCTCAAATTATTTAACAAAAAAACGTTTTTTTTGCTCATAGGTTTTTTTTTTTACTCTTCAGTGGAAACCCTTTTGCATTTTGCAGGGTTGTCTCGGGTGCTGGAGTCTATCCCAGCAGCTACTAGGCAAGAGGTAGAGTACACCCTGATTGGGTTGCCAGTCCATTGTAGGACCAACACAGAGAGACAAACAACCACTCACACTCATTCCTCAGTAGAATTTAGAAACATCAATTACCCTAACAAGCATTTTGTGGGAGGAAGCTACCCACTTCGTACCCGGAGGGAATGCAGCCCAAAGACCAACCAATGATTTATTTATTTTTGTACACATGAATGACATCCATATAAGATGATGTTTTACAGTATCTTTCACACTGGCTGTGCTTCCATAGAAGATCCAAATTAGATTGACACCCCTTGTGGTAAGTATGAAGCACTGACCTGTTAGTTTCTTAGAGCTAATATTATGCAAGTGGTACACTATTCATGGCATCATCTGTTGATCTGTTTCTTTTTATTCTCATCTGGTAACTAATCTTCCTAATTTAACACATTATTAAGTTATAAGTTTGCACTTTCTTTCACTTTTACTTTATACTGACAACTTCTTATGACAGCACTGCGATCAGAACTGACACACACGGTCAACTATGATCAGTTGCATAGAAAAATTGAGTCATGTCATATATCCCAATGTTTGATGGGGAGTGAATTAAAATGCTGTTTCAACAGATGGTAACTGGGTTGCTTACCTTGCTTTGGTTTCTTATTCTTTGATCCGTTAGGCTTGGCCTGGCATGCACAGGACAAGAGGAGTGCTGCAAGTGAGGGAGAAAGAGTTTTATACAACAGCCGGTAATGTAACATAATCGTGCGTGTGTTTATTGTACACTCAGGATCTCAGTGATGAAGTAAACTCACTCTGACGGGGGCATGGAACATTGTAATCAGGAATAATGAATACTGCAAAGAGAAAGATTGCTTTCTCACCAAGGATGATGGCAGTAACTGATACTCTGATCATGATGGGCGGTGCGTTGGTTCAACAGGTCAGCCAGGTGTCCTCGTATTACCATTCAATCTTACAGAGACAGGAGAGGGAGCAGATTTTCACTATTATCCTCTGAAACACCTCCCCCGCTTCCTGCTTACTGGTGAGGCTTTTCCTGCTGGAAACAAGACAGAGTAAATCTGTAACATTCCTGTAATTTGTTGGATACAACCTGTAAGAAGGCGGCTTCTAGGGGCTGTAAGACGCCTCAAGAACTCATCTTGTATTCATAAAGTCAACTTGGCTGGTTAAACACTTTCTTTTTATTCTATGTTGTGTTGTCCCACTTCAAAGACTGGTCAAATCAGATGTCAATACTGCATTTTAGCCAATTAGAAGCTCCACAACAAATATTTGGGCTCTGAGACAGAAATGTATACAGAAATCATCCCACTAATATACATGCAATCAGGCACATCAGAAAGCACATACAGACATAATTCAACATGTAAGGAATATAATGATTAGTTCAGTTAGATGGTTTCTTTGTTGTTTGGGGATAAAAACCACATCAAGCTAGATTCTACTTTAAAATAAAGTCTGTTTCTCAGTGTCTCTCATTTATATTCAACAGTTATACACATATGGAAACATAAAGCCTAACTGAAGTCTCTCTTAATGTGATAAGAAGCAGGTGGTTGAGAGATCCCTCCAGACATTGTAATACAACCTTATTATGTAATCATAGCACTGATGATAATGACAAAGGCAGAGTCAGAACTAAAGAGTACAGCTTTTATACACAGCCTGATTGACAGTACATGAGAGCCAATGTAACCCCTGCAGTGTGACAGAGGGAAGCTGAAGCCCACCCAAAACAGCAACATTATGTCTGTCAGTGCCACCATAGCCAAGCTGGTCCTGTCTCACCATGTGCAAATTTCTGATCCTACTGGGTCAGGTTCAGGCTCATGTGTACTGTAAATTAATTTTGTTAAACGAGTACTGTTACTTGCAAATACTTGTGGTGACTTCACACAGCCATCCAGGTACTCTTAAGGTCCTTAACCTCCAAACGCTCTAGCCAGCAACATGTCTGAATGTGGTCACGTTGAGTAGTTGACATTTTTATGTGACATTCCTAAATAAAAAGAAATTGCCAACAGCACAACTTTCAGAGGTTAAAAAAAAAACAGCTATAACTCTTGGGCTTTATTGAGTTTTTTTTAATTTTTATTGTAATTGACTTAACTGTTGGAGTCTAGAGTTACTCATAAGCTACCTGCATTTTAAAGAGGGGCTGTTATGCTTTTCTCTTGTGTGCTGTCATTTTCATAATTTCATGATGTTGCATATTTAGACTATGTAACCAAATCGTCAGATATTGAAGTAAATATGTAAAAGGAGTTTCTTTAAGCCAAAGCCCCAGGCTTTAAGATGCTCTTAACACTCAGTTTTTAATTTTGCAACAAATTTATTTCAGCTCTTCACACATTTCTTTATTAAGTTTTCTCCTCCTGACAAAAAACACCCAAATACAGGCAGAACAGTCCACAAAAACTGAGTGCTGCCCTCAGATGAGCTTTCAGATACTAACCAATCAGAAGAATGCAGACTCTGAGTTTCCCTTAAAAAAGAAAATAACTAAAACAGGAAATTACATAAATATAACATTTACCTTTAAGTATATTAAGTTTTCATTTAAATTAAAAATCATTATCATTGTAGGAATTGTTTGACCCTGTAAAGCATCTTGTTATTTGCTTTTTGCTGAGAGATAGATGTTGTACTTGATACTGCTATCATCTCTGCAGAGCCTGCAACAGCTCAGCTTTGTTGAGCCAAACTGTTCAAGAGCAAAACCATACAGCTCCGCTACATTTGACTGAGCAACATCTCATGTCTCATTTGCTATCTAGACAAAGCCAGAGCACTGAAAAGTGTACTGGATTATTTCTCAGCTTGGACCATGTAATTTCCTGGAGTCCCTGATGGTTACCTGCCAGCCTAAAGGTGATAATAAAACAAACTATTTCCTCCAGCTTGCTGTTTGTGAAGCGTCCAATTTCTCATGAGCAACTTTCACAATGGTAACTTAAAAGTTTAATATGCACCACAAACATGACATATCACGTAAAGATGAAATATAGCCACTTGTCAGTGGCAGGACTTTCCCCACTGCAGCATTTGTGAGCACTGACATAGTTTTTCCACAGTGCTGTGCTTTGACAGGTAGGTAGATGACTACTGTACATTAAGGACTGCAATTTTTCTTTGCAGGGGAAGTAAGCTGAGACTGTGGACAAGCTGGAACAGATATGCACATCTCCAGTAAAGGTGAAAGGAGACAGGAGTACATGATACCTGACTCACACCTACGAGAAATCAGCTGGATGACAGGGAACACTGAACTGCGTGTTTCTCAAGGCCGAGACACATTCAGCATGCAAATGTTCTTAACCAAACTCTCTGACTGACTTTATTTCTCTGTAGGGATGCATGACATCACGGTATGTAATGACAAGCTGAAATGACAATAATTTGAGACTTCTTAATTTGTGTTCTCTGACTTTATGAACATGACACACACAGCAAATTATGTCCTTTGACAAACACTGCAGGGAGTTTCCTCCACAGTAGATAATATATCCTGAGGGAACTTGCAGAGACACAACCTCACACACACACACACACACACACAGAATAGAAAATAAACAGAGATCTAGGATAACTTCTCACATGCTCAGATAGCTCTGCAGAATGTTTGCCAGACTTTCCACTTATCACCACGGTAAATCATAAACACACTGGGTAACATATTGTGTTTGTGCATATACCTACTTCAAACTTTAGGTAATGCATGGGCTAACACATAAGTAGCACAGCTTAAATTCGCCTCTGAATTCATATCACTTATTTTGTCAGTTAACCAAACAACTCCAGCGTATAATTTCAGCAAGGCGGGGGACACAAATCGAACAAACCATCAACATTTAAACAAATGTGGGAAAATGTGGAAGACTAAATGGATTTCTACAGCCAGATTTTATGCATCACGTTGTAGGAAGCAAATCCGCTCATACAGGTCACATAGTTTGAGGAATTAAAGTGCAATTCAGCACAGGAAATGAATGTCACTATAATGTGGATTATATGCACCAGACAACCTTAAATAAGCTTGCACAAGGCCAAGCTGTTTTGTGCAATGCCAGCAGACCTGTTTAAATTTACATTTTCAATTCCTGCAGACAAGGCTGCACGGTGGTGTGGTGGTTAGCACCGCGGCCTCACAGCAAGAAGGTCACTGGTTTGAGCCCCGGGCAGAGTTTGAGCCAGAGGGGGTTGCTGGTTCGGGCTGGGGAGGGGTATGAAACAGTGGCCTTTCTGTGTGGAGTCTGCATGTTTTCCCTGTGTATGCGTGGTTTCTCTCCGGGTACTCCTGCTTCCTCCCACTGTCCAAAGACATGCATGATAGGTTAATTGTGAAATCTAAATTCTCCCTGTAAGTGGTTGTCTGTCTCTCTGTGTTGGCCCTGCGATGGACTGGCAACCTGTCCAGGGTGTACCCTGCTTCTCGCCTCATAATTGCTGGGATAGGCTCCAGCTCACCCGCGACCCTGAATTGGATTAAGCGGTACAGAAAATGGATGGATGGATG
>JAOXYM010000017.1:8887581-8908475 GCA_028567055.1 Leptatherina wallacei
AATTGCTGGGATAGGCTCCAGCTCACCCGCGACCCTGAATTGGATTAAGCGGTACAGAAAATGGATGGATGGATGGAATTCCTGCAGGCTAATTCCCCTTTATAGACATAAGAAATCTGATCATGTAGGAAGAATGTCACACCTGGTGGGAATGTTAAAGGTATACAATGGTACAATGCAAACAGGATGTACATACAGAGCCTGTCTTTATATCAAAGACTAACACACAATAGGTTCTGAAAGAATGGGCAGACCACACACACCTGTGAGCAGTGCACCAGTCTTGCAAGAGCTAAAGAGCGGTTGATCACAAGTACCACAAACACACTTTGTGTCATGCATGAAATTGTTTCCACCACAAAAGTATGGAAATTAAGAACATTCAGGCTGATGCTAAACACAAGGACTCTATTTCTGACCTCCTCCATATCAGCAGCAGCCACATTCCTAGCCTGGGGTGAACAGTGCAAAAGCATTAGGGGTAAAGACTGAAGGGGAGTGAGGCTTATTTGAGCATCATGACCAGCTGAGAACTTTGTTTCTCTGTGTTCTTGAGTAAAGGCATGCCTGGAGAGAGACTATAGTACACACACATTGCTAGGGAGTGTTAAATCCTACCATTCACAGGTGTCAGAACTGTGCTTGTAAGCACGTTAGATGTACCAAGTGCTGCAGCAACAAGCAGAGTAAGGAATCACAGAAAAGAGATCACAGAAAATCCAACATGTCTCTACAGGGTCATTTCTAAAGCCTTTTGCACAGTTGCTATTTGTTTATTGAGCACAGCAGAAGCTGAATTACTTTAATTCTTGGCTCTAACATCAGTGCATGCCACAGCCTGTAACTTGCTGCTGGACATATTTATGTATAGAGACCACCTGTGCTTAATCAGTCTGCTTCGAACCATGCAGAACAGTCAGAACGAATACACACGAAAATGTCAAACTTGATTAGCAAAAGTTCAATCAAAAACGGAAACACTCCCTTAGGCACTTGAAAAAATAAAATGAAGGCAAGAAAAACATCTGAATAATTTCTCTAATATCTTTATCAATCATTAGTTATCTTGTGAATAGTCTTTTTTATTTATTTGTCATTTTAAGGATGAGAGGCGAGTGTTGAAGAGATAAAACAAAGTTAAACATGAAATAGAAGAGGTGAATTTAGTCGCGCAAATTTTCAAATCTAAACGTCAGGTGAAACTAACTTTAGAATGATTTGTTAAAAAAGAAAAAGGTCATAAAAATGAAGAAAAAAAAGCAAAAACCCCCCTGCAGTCTTTATGAAACTTCCACCCCTGCGTTAGTTTTTACAACTAAGCCGCAGTACAGCCAATTACGCGCAATTACGCATCATTTGACAAGTTGATCATTCAGTCACGCAACGGAATAAGCCAAAAACCAAACCACACGTTCAAGCGTGGAGCTGCTTGTTAACTCTCAGTTTAAAATCTTCATCCCCGAAGAGCAATAAAAGTGAACTCACCTGGGTAGGTAAAATAATCCTACAGGCGTTTTTTTTAAAGGTAATTCCCTGCGCACTCTTCCTTTTATTCTTTCATAGAAAATACTTTGGAGCAGCAGGCGTGTGTGCAGGCTCCTGTTCCACCTGGAGTTTTACGTCTGCTTGATCGTAGTGCTCATTAAAAGTGGAGAACGGGACGGGGCCAGAGTTTCCCCTGCTTGCCCGTCCCACTTCACGCTCCCAGCTTTTTCACCCAGGCAGAAAGAGATCTGCAACCCCAGGCCATCAGAGAAGGACGCACGGAAGAGGACAGCGGCAACAAACACTTTTTTGTCGCTCACACTTGGATTTAGCATGCCAAGGGAGTACATTTGCCTCACACTTGGTATTTTAGTTACATATTTTCCATGATGCATGAAAAAACTAAGATCGGGGTTATGCTGCAACCATCTCAACTCTGAGAAGTTAAAAAACTAAGAGTGTGTCAGCCTTTAGCAGATCAATCTCTCCTCCACCAGATACACCAATCATCACCTGTTTGGGAAACAGAAATAGTCACATCTGCTGTCACTTGACAAGCTATTGCCCCCTGCATCCCCTCCTACCACACACAGTCCTATCAGCGTCTGTTACAAAGGCTGATCCGGTTGGTTTAGGCAGACTGGCACGCAAGTGTTGCAGTTGAGCACTATATGGATGGTTGCTTGCCATTTGGATTTAAAGGTCTTAAATGCTGCTGTAAAAGAGCTCATTGTGTGTGTGATTATGGTATTTGCAGAAACCACTAGGAACTTTTTTAAGATGAAATCTTAACGATCCCAGTAGATAAATGCCCGTAGATGGTGCCAAAAGAAAAGGAAAAAAGAAAGAGAGATCAGGTGCTGTTTCAGGGTTACTCATTTCAGCAGCACCGCCAGTCTGACAACCTGTCAGCAGAGAAAAGTTGTAACTCACAGCATCTATGGACTGAAATTTCCTCTGGGTTTTCAGTGAAAACAGAGCTGCACTGCTTCATTTAAAGAACACTTTCGCTCCAGCCTGATTTCAGTTGGCTGATACAGTCTGGCTTAATTGAATGGAGATGTAAAAGGTCACAACTGTGTAGACGAGTAACTGACAGAATGTAATCTGCAGCATAAATGTGAGATCTGATGTCATGAGTACCCTTAGGGGTAGCAGGGGGAAATGACAGAATACTGTAGGCTACTATCCCATGCTCCAGCTGAGTCAAGGACAGTTCAGTGTTTCCAGATGTTATTGCACAGCTCTGGTCTAGCTGCTTTACTGCCTGCACATTTCTTCTGTTGGATACCTTTGATTAGATTTAGGATCGTTTCCCCACATAACATGCTGCCATTACAAGTTTGGACTGAATAATATTCTTAAAAGCCTTTGGTAGAACAGTAAATAAAAAGTGATGGAACTCATGTTTGAGTTTCAGAAAATAATTTATTAACAAGCGTCACACATATACACTTTACGAACACGGGTTAGACCAAAAAATACAAAAATACTCTCAATCTTCCCTTGTGCTTCAAGTATTGGTTCAAGTGAAATGGAGACAGTCTTCAGAGTCTGTCACACCAGTACTCTGATGTTTCAATGTGCGATGGCACATCAATGTGGAAGATCTCCGGAGGAGTCTGAGGAAGACTGTTGACCCCTGAGTCGCTGTCAGGATTGGATTGGTTCAGCTCTGCTGCTTTGTATTTCACCTCCAGCTTCTGGACAAGAAGTGGCGCAGGTGGGGGTGGGGTCTCGGACTTCGATTTGAGTTTTTTAAAGTGCTGCAGATGCACCACTTCCCTGCTCTCTTTTGCACAGGGCAGCAATATAGAGATATCCTTGCGGAATTTGGAGCTCATGCCGAAGTATATGATTGGATTGTAAAAGCTGGCAGACTTGGCAAAGAGACGGGTGACGATGCTGGTCGTGCTTGGCACATGGAAGCCCCAGGCTGACCACATAGATACCACTGCATATGGCGACCAGGCCATGATGAAAGCAGTGCAGATTACAATAGAAATCTAGAGAGGGGGCATGAGGAAACAATTGTCAGGACTGAAGGAATGTGTGAGGAGGTTTATTACTCAGAGGGAAGTTTTAAATAAAGTTTGAACAAGTCTCATTTTGTTGAATCTCAATGATAAAAAGCTCTGAAATAAACTCCAATTATTCAACTTTTGGCTTACCCTTGTGACATCTCTCTCCACCTTCCTTTGGCGAGCGGTGAGGAAACCATCAGCTGACATGGCATTCGTGGTTTTCACTGTGTTGATAATAGAGATGTAGGAGAAGAGCATGATCATCACAGGGATGAAAAAGCAGAAGATGAGGATGGAAATGATGTATGATTTGTAAATTGTGGAGTAATTGGCTTTGGACCAGTCCACCTCACACGTGCCATAACCTCGATCTAAGAGACATAAGAAGCAGAGGTCAGACTATGGCTCAGAGTTTAGATTTATCTAGTTAGGTACATATTTTAAACAAACCTGTGTAGCTGCCCCATCCAAGCAGTGGAGCAACAGACCAAAACAATGCTCCTGTCCAAATTAAGATCAGTGAAACTGCAATTGTGTTGGTGCTGATGCAGTGAGCTGCACAAACACACAACAAGAGAAAGCGACATTAGTGCAACATAATATTATGGAACAGATTGTGGGATTGTTGAATGCGAAGACTTTGGCAAACATGACAGAAAGTGAGAGGCTCCAACAGATGCAAAATTCTTGACTTGTTATGAATGTCAATATTTTGTGACATTTGCCGAACAAAGGAGTCTTTTCTTATATTAACAGCCTTTGCAAACATCTGCAATTGAAAAGGACTTCTGTTTACAAAGTACACATAGTTTTGTATTCAGACTAAGTAGCGCTCAGATACCCTTTGTCAATATCCAATACTTCTCTTCTAAGTGAGTTACAATAGACAATGTACACTTTACTTGCCAATATGCAGTGCTTTCGTTGCTATTGGTTACTGCTTACTAACACATTTCACTGGTCTTAGTCCCATTTATTTTGCACTTTGCAATGTTTGCATTTCCTTGTCAGCTCCATATCAGGTGTGTTTATCAACCACTCTTGCATTAAATAAAGTTGGTAAATCCCACACTCACCACAAATGATCAAAGTTTAACCACCAATGTAAAAAAAAAAAAACCCACTGACAGGTTTATAAAGACTGCACTTTATGAACAACCACAAAAACAGTAAAAATCAGAAGCAGTTGCTCAACCTAATTTCCATGTAATTAAGGCATTCTTCTGCATCAGTTACAGCCCCAAAAAAGAAAATGTCACCTCAAATTGACTTAATAACATGTTGGAGAAATATAAATGGAATCGCTGCAGACAAGTGGTAGTTATTTCCACAGCTGAAGTCAGTATTTAGGTTTCATTAGCTGAAAAACACACTTTTCTGTCAGATAAGACCTGCTGGAATGTGAGGGAGGCAGCCACGCTGGTATGAAGCTTTCTTTGTGTTTCCTCACTTGAATTCAGGGAGTGGGAGGTTGGTTCTGACCTTTGTGCGGGTGGCATCCCCTGATGTATCTGGTGACGCTGATGACTGTCAAGGTGTTGATGCTTACAAGGCCAAACAGCAGTGTGAGGAAGCCATCTACCTGAAAAAGACAGAAAGAGGGGCTGATGGTACATCAAATTGCGTCTCCGAATTACTGTGGAGTAAAAACTGAAGCCTCAAGACATACATTTTTTTTTTAGCTTTAAACGTTATCAGATAGAGATGCTACAGCTGAAGAGCTCCTCATATTTTCCAGACTCAGAGCATATCTTCAGATTTGGGCTTCAGGCTATTAAACTTACAAGATCAGCGAAGGGAAATTAAATGGAAACTTCTCTTAGATTTTAACTTGATGCAATGGAATAAAAACAATTTAAGCAATGCCTAGTCTTGTGACTGAAGCAGCCCTTTTGGCAGTCCATTATTTAGCACTGATTATCTCCTAATCACAGCTCCTCTTAAGGGGAATTATGTTACTATGTTTCAGTCTGTCTCCAACTGTGTGACACCCTGCACCCTGCTGGGTCACTTCCAGGTGACATGGCTCATCTAAGGTCCCTTAATGATGACTTTAGTCCTAATCCTATCAATGTCAATCGTCACGTTTTTCACACTCGCATTTGACAGGTTACAGAACTACTAGCTTTGAGATGAGTACAATTTTCATTCAGAGATGATCTTTTCTGTTTATACAAGAACTTAGAACCAGATATATTAAGAAAGTGACTTCTTAAGATTGTTTAATTTGATCATCCAAACACATCTTACAGTGTGGTGTTTCAGCTATATTTCTGTTTTAGTGCACATAATTAAATGATGATGATGAATTTTGGAGAACAGTTATCAGAAAAGGAATTATTTGCAAACAAAGGCTTTCAATGCATCTTGTTAATTGTTAGTAAAGTCCTATTAGGTTCAATCATTCTGACTCCAAGGGAGCAAAACACAGGGATCTGACCTAGCTTGAAACTGTTCATGTCTCATCACGCTCTATGCAGTAATCTGCTTCTCACATGCAAGCCTCCTTCACTGTTCTATTCCTCCCTTTTTCTCCTTCTTTCACTTCTTACTTCCCTCGCTTCCCTTATTTACCTTTTACACTCCCTCTCTTGGCCCACCTCTCGGGTGAAGGTAAAGTTAAGAGCAACAGAGTCACCTGACAGACATCTCAGATATCATTAAAGCTTAAGTTTACACTTTAATGATTGAAAATGCTCTGGTTACACCGACTTGTTTTTGTACAATTTCTCAGAGTTTACTCATTCCTGCACGGATATCTCTGTTTCTACCAAGGCTAGCCTTGAGCAAGACAAACACATTGGATGAATTCCAAGCTAAAGTATGACAACTATTTCATTTCAGGCTTAGCTTGTGAGAAGGAAAAGTATACATAAGAGAAAAGGAACTTCAGAACTGATATCCAACCACTACAATATTGTTTTTTTTTTTTAAAGCTAATTGCCCAAATACAGCAACTTGAAAGCACATGATTAAAATACACACCAAATATCCACCCTGGATCTCTGAGTTGTTCTCCATTTGGTTGTTGACTTGGTGCTAGAAAAGTTTCACCCATTTAAAGCCCTCCATTATTGTAATCTTATTACAGATTTAACCTCCAGCCCACATGGCTACTAGTATAATCCCTGGCACCTACACACAGTCACACGCATACTCACTTCTGTGTCTTTTACAGATTCTTTTAATGCACTTCATTAATTGAGACTGCCTAAGGAGAGAAAATGAACACTCATACATTTTTTACAGCTCTGCACAAATAATTCAAACCAATATTTTCAACTATTAGCACAGAATTTTGTGGCATGGTTTAAGATGTCGTGGGAAATACAAGGATGTGTAAGAGTACTGAATTCCTTAAAAATCAAGTCTCGCCTTGGTGTGGCTTCATAAACAGATGTTTTACCTGGCAGGTCCAGATCCAGGTGATTAAATACCCATCATCCTTTAAGATATTGAATATTTCCAGGATTCCTCGAGAGTAGCCAAACACTGAGATGCTGGCATCAGAGATGGCGAGATTTAAGGTGAAGAAATCTGTTGGTTGGAGTGAGGCCCGGTGCTTGTACAGGACAAATATTACTAAACTGTTTCCAAACCATGACAGCCATCCTGCAGACAGAAACACACAGCTTCATTCAGAATATTGGGTGTAGAATCATAGTAGACTTGGGTATCGTGTGGTACACTAAGGATAGAAATATGCACCATATAGCAGACTCATTGTAAAATAAGTTCTAGAGGAGTGGTTGAGTTGCACACAATCAAGTATGCTGTACTTTAGTTGGTAGTTTATCCAGAGTTGAAATATTCAAATTTAGATTATATTGAGTGTTGAAATGTGCAGAAGCTTATAATGTGGTGTTTAAAAATGAGGTGGTATAAAAGTCATCGTACGGAGTACATTAACAGAGTAAAATTGAGTACATTACAGAGGAGAGGATTAGATTAGTGATACGTACGGCAGAGCATTATAGGTGGCTACATTAAGGATCATAGTTCTTGACCTGGTCCTAAAGCAGTAGTGGAGAGAACTAAGGAAGTTTAGAGTGAAATTATTTTATTCTGCAGCTTGATAACAGCATTAAAAAGCTGAAAGAAGCCTGTATCTTTTTATATCTCTGTCTCTGTGTTACACAAACTCCACCAACTGTGTCAGTAGGCAGCGACCAACTGCTTTACAAACATGGGCAACAGTTAGTCTTGTTCTTGGCACTTGACCAATTGACTCTTTCGTGGCATCATTAGGGTGGGAGTGGGATTATTTATTTACACACTTCAGAAAGCCGGAATTAGATAAAACAAGGTGGATTTGTATATGTTGTAGTTCATAAATGCTTCTTAATGAACACAAAAGTGGACAATCTCAACTGCTCTGTTTACTCCAAAGCAAACTCTTTATAAAACTGTATTGCATGATGGTTGACTTACCCAGCACTAACAGGTAAACGCCGATGATGGTTTCCCCTTGTTCAGACAGAGGAGGCTCTGTATGCAGGATACTAAGGTTATTATTCCTCCATGGGATAGTCACCACCTTCAGAGGAAAACCCTTCAGAGTTATTTCCATGGCCTGATCTTCGATGCCTCGGCATGAATTCTTTCTGTCCTCACAACAGCTCTGCTCTCTTCTGCTTTCAGGAGACACTGCAGACTTAGACCAGTATGGGGATGACTGGTCAGTTCATTTTAAATCCAGATTAGACGCAGTGACTAATACCTGACCGTTCACTGTTCGAATGACAGCAGCTGTAATCCTATCTATTTCTTAACAACTTTGCAGACAGAGATTTCGGGTGCAATCCTACCCAACAGAGACATGTCCCACCAGTGGGTCCACTGATTGTAAGTGGGGTCTTATTTAGCTTAGACTAGGCAGAGTCTTAAGTGTAATCTCATACAAAGACTCTTTGAGGCCTTCAGCAGAATCCGAACAAACAACAATGCTGAACAAAGAAGCAAATCCCAATCTGTCTACTCTGAATGTGCTTTTAGTGGTTTATAGTTATTTAGCTGCTGAGGTTAGCAAGAGCTTCATTATTGGATGTTGAGCTACACAACATGAAGATAAAAGTTATACAATATGTCCAATTTCAGCCAAAGCTATTGGAACATACTGAGCTTATCTAAAATATATATATTTAAAAAATGTCTTTTCAGCTAAACAAATCAATATTTATTCATTTATTCATTTCCAACAAAAGACAAAATGTATAAAATAAAACATGAAATCTTTTAAATACCAAAATGTACAAATACAATAATACCAAGAGAACAAAACATAAAATGAACACTCATATGTCCAAAAAGGAGTAAGAAGCGAAACCTTTTCAAGTCCAACCCCTTATTGATGTGATCAATCATTTTAATTCATCTTTTATCCAGTAGTCGTTTGCTGACTCACTCACTCCATTGCTCTCTCATCCACATTCTCCCTCACTCCCTTTATCACTCACTTGCTCATCAGTCCAGTATTTAAATAGCAGAAGCAGATGTGCATATCCCCATAAATCTTCTTCTTCTCTGATATAATGTATGAGATTTTATCATCTGTATGGTCAAAGATGACATTTAGACCGCTTCTCTTGTTTTTTCACATTATATTTCCCATGTCATTGATTGATTGATTGATTGATTGATTGATTAATTCATTGATTCATTGATTCATTCATTCATTCATTCATTTATTCAGTCTATCCCAGCTTACATCAGATGAGAATCAGGGTACACCTTGGACATCTTACCAATTCTCCTCATGACACCCACAATTCAGAAAACATTTTAGAAATGAACCTCTTTTCTTAGCCAGTATTCATCTAGTCTACTTCACACTTGATGGTGTTTTACTGGGAGATTTTTGGAGCTGTGGAGTCCAGACTGACGTCATTTGGATGACAAGTCTTCATATCACAGTAGGGTGTTTTATGGTATTACTAATGCAGAAACGATCAAAGGCAAACTTCAAGTTTGTGACAGATATGAAGCCATTTCCGACAGCATGTTAGTTTGATAGTGTTGGTGGACATGTTATACAGTATGTGGTCTGGCAACAATTTGCATCATTCTGATCTTTTTTTTTTATTCTTTGTACTTTGAGCAGAACCTCTGCAGAAGTAACTATAACCATTCTGCACCTTCTCCTCAAAGGCAGGTTTTACTCTCACTAATCACTTCCATTTAGAAAAGGGCAGAGAGGTGATGACTTTAGTTCTACAACTGTGACTGAGCTTTGACGTATCATATAAAATATAATCAAGTTAGTGTGATATAATGTGCGCTCTGCCAAATTCAATGAGCTCTGATGTCAGTGCGAAAGCATCTGGCACTTCAAGAGTGCGAGGAACGTTTCCATATGACTTACAGAAATACTCTGAGAAACACTCCACCTCAGCTTGTTGGGGGAATCTTACTAACAGATGCTGAGCCAGTGTTATTGATTAAAATACTTTTGTAAGTTTACAATTACGCCACATCCCCCCCCCCCCCCCCGCCCCCCCCCCCCCCCCCCCCCCCCCCTCCCCCTCCTCCACTCATCTTCCCTTTACAGTAAGGTTCTCTGTGGTGGCACACCTACCGAAGAGGTAACCTGAACCTCTGCCCTCGGTGTGCGTATAGCTCACAGTATGCACCTTGTTTTCCTCTTCTGGCTGCCACAGACCAGCTCTGCTGGCCCTCAGGATGTGGAGGGAAGGGCTGCTGCTGCTGCCAGATGCCTCAATGCTTCCGAGTCCTCCTCATCAAACTCTTTCTTTGAGCCATTTTGGCGAAAAAGGAAAGACCCAAAGTGTCACACGTCCAGCAGCCAACACTGACCCTAGTCTTCACTAACTTTTGCTTTTAACAAAAGGATGTCACATGACACAGATTCAGCTCTGCAGTAATCCCTGCGCAGGCAGCACAGAGGTGTTGTGAAGCCTCTGTGGTATGGGTTCTGGTTAAAGTGAATAATGTGATAATGATTGTGGCAGGCATCGTGTAGCAGCCTTCTTACCTGATAGTGCTATGTATTACAGTGCAATGCCTATAGAGGCAACTTGACACAGTGAAAGTAGGGAGATTAGACTGCCTGGCAACAAGCGACCATTGCATGTCATGTACAGGACAGCTGCTACTGAGATTACACTGCTGCTAAGTGAAGAGGTCAAAGGGCAAGAAAACCCTGCATTCAACAGGTGCTAAGTACAACAAAACATCTGTCAGCTGACACGAGACAAGTGTGTAAAGGCAAGATCTTGCAGTCATTCCATAGTGTGTAGACATTTCTGCTCTGTTTTGGAAAAACTGCATAGCTGTACTATTTCACATGAGGTTTTGGAAGTTAAGCACAAAGCAGTGTCTCAAGTGTTAACGGGTCAAGATTAGCTTAACTCTCTTATGCTTTGGCACATGTATGTATGTGAAGCTAAGTGATCACAGCACAGTGGGCCACTGTATCATTAGGCTCATGATGATTACTCCGTCTCTAGCAGAGTCTGAGATGTGAGCTGAAAAGCTCACAATTTTCCAAATGGAAAATCACAGACACATATGCTATTGTGAAAGTGTGTGTTAAGGGCTACGAGTCTGTCTGAGGGCAACAAAGTCTCTCTTCACAGAGGACATAGACCAGGTCAAGAAACCAATGCGGGATTGCCTCTGAAAAAAAAAGCTCCACACACTTTCTCTCTCCCTGTCACTTAACGAGAGACACAGGGACTGTTTGTATAAAGGGTCCATGGGGTAAATGGTCTGCCTGGCATTTTTTAGATGTGAATTACAAACTTCCATGTAATTTACAGCTATATAAAAATGCAAGTTTTTTGCGCTCTCATAGAGGAAATCAGTGACAAATGTTTATTAGTGAGATGTGTCCAAATATGACTTCTTTTATCCAGAATGCTAACTCTAAAACAGCTGGTTGACAGTAACAGTGACAGCGTTTCTAAATAAACACTTTCTACATGGATGGACAGATTAGAACTTAAAGAAACATGCTAAATCCACAGGGACACAGATAAGTTCACACCCATTTAATTTGGATGAAATACAGATATTACTATTTCTGCACAACTTAGAAAACTATTCATGGTGCACTCTCACGAAGCAAATGCAGACCGCACTTCATGCAGTGACTTTACTACAGGCACAATGAGCAGACTGTTTTCCCTCATTCCACTACACCAAAACAACTCCGTAGCTCAGCCTGGCTTGCTGTTTAAAATATAATAAGTGCAATCCAATAGAGCTTTATGGAAAAAGCAGACATAGAAAAGAACACTTTAAATTATTGGGCTTATCTGCTGTTTTTATATTCAGAAGAAAAAGGTTGCAGTGTTGTTTGAAACAGCTTGTAATAAACGTAATAATAAGCTCTACAGATAAAGAATAGATGAATGGTTCAGTATGCTTTTAATAGCAAGTGAAAAAAGGCTCTGTGTGGAGACCAAGAGCAATACGGATTGGTTTTTTGTGGCTCAAGTTCTTTGGCTCGGAACCACGTACAAACATTTATTCGGGCACTCTGTCTTGTTTGCAGTTTCTGCTACGGAGGCTGTTGGTTTTAGCAGATATCTTATGCAAGCACGTCACATTGAGAGGAGTACTCACCTTTACCCAATGGGTCTGCCAACTTATGACATAAAGGAATATTAAATATTTCGCCAATGAAAAAATCCTGAAAAAAATGGCTTGTCTTTGAGATTTGCACAAATTTGAACCTATAAAAAATAGATTTTTCCGCTTCAAGGTAGTAAAAGATCCCTATCCTTCAGAGATCTTAAATTAATACACTTTGTGCCTTGCTAGCTGTTTGATGCTTGACCGATTATCACTTCTCTTACCCCCCTAGCAGCCCTGGAGCACAGTGGAGAGGGTTAGGACAGCTCTTAGAAACGATCATGCTCTGAAATTTCAACTTTCCTCAGGGTTTGGGATGAGAGGATTAGTGACCTCACACATCTCAGAACAATTTGAACATCATGAGGCAAGCCAAACTATCCACCAGCTTGATGCAGTGTGACACCTGGATGTCTCTGTTGAAGGTGGAAAGGGGAAAACAAATCTGAAACTGTCATTCAGGATCAAAGTCACATATGACAAGCTTTTCAAATCTCCTTAAAAAAGTGAGACTCTGTTAGCAACATAAATGTTCTGGGCCATCCAGAAGCCAGATCAGGGTCGAGGTGTTGACCCGCGAGCGTCAGCAGGTCAGGTCAGGGAATACACCGTTCTCCTCTTCATCAGCAAAAACTTGTTAACCCTAAAAATGACAGTCCTGCTATGGCAGATGACCCATGACACATGCCTGTTTGGACTTAATTAAGAAGGAACAAGACAACTTTCAAGTTGACCTGTTGACTGCTGAGTGAAAGTGGCCCCTGAACAACCCCATTTAAGCCTTTGGGTTTCAATTATTGAATCTGAGACATAGGTCAACATTTTTAGATGGCTACTCTGAACATGTGAACACCATAAGAATTCAAACAAATTAAGCACCCCATTCGTGATGTTGGGAAATTGATTTTATCTAAATGTTTATTCGACAGGGACAAATGCATAAATCATGGCATCACAAAATCATACAAAGTTGGACTGCATATAGGTTCCTAGCCAAGGTTCATTTATATATATACAGTCATTGTTGCAACCCCATGTCCCTGGTTAGACTCCAGAATTAAAAACAGGCAAATATAACTAATTTAAGCAAGTAGAAAAGCATTTTGCTGCATGCTATAGGTGAAAGACTGGAAACAACATACGACAAATGGTTAGCTTCAGCTACTTTGAAGGAATAGTTAGGAATACAGGTAATGTGGCAGTTACTGCTATCAAATTTAGATAAGAAGATCATTCCAAATTTTATCTGTACTGTAAATATGAAGCTGCAGTCAGTGGGATAACTTAGCATGTAGCTACGCTGTGCACAAAGATCAATACAAACATAAATGTAGCAGCTAACAATTTGACATTTTCCCCCTTCAGAAATGAGGTCTAATCTGTTATAAATAAACTTTACATGTACTGGTAGAATCTTTGTAAGATAATATTTTCATCTTGTGTCGGGAAATCTTTAAAGAAGGTTTATTGAATTACTTTGAATGAAGGAGGCTTAAAAAAATCATTTTTTGAAATGGAGAGGGGATTAAATGATGCAAGTGATCCATGCCACCTCAACTCTGCTCCTATTCCCCTCCAGCAGTGTCTACAGATCCCCGCAGCTTAGCTGATCCAGAGTTTTTAACATTGTCATACATCACATTGAGGTACGTCAAGGAAAATCATGTCCCTGAAGAAATTAGACGTTTCTCTAAAGTCTGCCATAAAGACCTTGAAGCATAGCTAAGAAAAAGACAATTTCAGGAAACAGAGGGAATCTGCTTAAATTCTTGACCTATGGCCCGTAGTCCAGAACAAGACACAAAATTTCCCTCACAAGGCCAGATGTTTCCCTCTTTCCAGTTTTTATGTTACTGTTGTTGCTTCTTTGATTTCGTCATATACTCATGATGAATGATATCAATGTTATCATCAAGTCTAGACACATAGCATCAAACTATTTTCTAAACAAGCAATTCCTTTAGGAAACATGAATCGAATTCAACTTGTAAATTATATGATCACAGTGCAGCATCATGGAAAACACATCACATTTTGCCCCCTGTTTATTGATTACACATGTATCCCAAAGAGGTCAATGCAGGGACAGGGTCAGATACAGGGTAGCTGGCAAGCAGCATGAAAAAGAAAAAGAAATAGATGTTTAGATGTGATGGGGATTTCATAATTAGACCACAAGAAGTTATAAATTCTAACCAGCCCAGATGAAAATTTAGCTAATTGCTGGGATGGGCTCTGGGTTCCCCCCGACCCTGAATTGGAATAAGCGGTATAGAAAATGGATGGATATATACAGCAAACAAATCTGAAAGTGGAGTATGAGGTGAAAAGGAAAAGAGACAGCACAGTTTCCTGAGGAGCCTCCAAATCACTGACCCCCCCATCAGACTGTCTGCATAGTGCCACACCCTCAGTCATAGAATGATGGATCACAGTCCACCATTTTTGACCATTAAGTTGACCAGTAAGGACAGAGGTAGGGGGAGGGCCAGCATATACAAAACCCTGGGAGACCACCATCAAAAAAAAATTGTGAACCTGTAGTATGCATGACTGTATGCTCACCAAGTAATAGTAAAAATGCAGCATTTTACAGTTCCTGCAATGTATGACAGAAGCTTTTTTTTCTTTAGTTTTGCAGTATTAGACTTGAAACAGGTGTGTGTTCATTGAAGTTAGTTTGTGAAAGTGTAATGCCGGCTGTTGCTCTAATAAGATCACCTTTATTTCTTCTTGGGATTTAGGGAATTTATCAACTGGTTTGTAAAGATGTCCAGAAAGATGCACAGGACATATAATGACAGGTGATAAATGAGACCGATGTACAGACATTGACGGTAAACCGGATTTTAGAGGAACAAACTCATAAAAGTCACTTCAGCTACTCTTCCAAACCCATTTCCATATGTGAGGTGTTGAGGCCTGCTCTCACTTAAAGAGAAGAGCTTTCCTGACCACCTGGACGACATACCAGACAGTCAGTCCTTACAGTGACTTAGTTAAGTGTTTTCAACATCCAGCTGTGAAACACCTGACAAGATTTGGAGATTTCCCTAACAATAACAGCCACATGGTGTTGTAGTGTTGGTTCAAGTTTGTGCATTTGATAGAAAGGCTGTTTCCAGTGGGAGAAATACACATGCTAATCTTGTTACATCTACTGTCAAGCAGTTTTTCAATAAACTTTATGAAATTCACTGATAAAAAACACAGACAGTTTAAATTAAAGTGAAGAGTAACACCACATAAAAACCTGAGTGATCATAAATCTGCGGTGAAAGTAGAATGAGTAAGGATACAATAAATCTACTCATTCTTTGAGGTTTTCTGTGGCATATGTCACATAAATAAAATGCATCCCTCACCATGCCAGCCCATTTATTAATCTGGTCACAGTCAGTAATTTAAACTCTCCCTCAGCTCTATGTGAAAACATGCCAGCAGCATGGAGACGTGTGGAGATTTTGGTATCAACAGAAGCCCGAAAGTTGAAGCACTATGTTAAAACCAGCAAAGAGACTTAATGAAAGTTTGAAAAATGGTCACTTGTGCAGAAAAACAAATGTCATGGAAGAACATAATAATTTGGTTGGAGTCTCCGGCTGCTTGGTTAATTTATACCCCCAAGTCACTTTCTTTTAGCTCACCTTTTGGTCTCCAGCTCCTGAGGGGAAAAATCTGGCTCATTAGCAGCTGTTAAATGCCCCATTATGTTCATGAGCCATGTAATAATGATGTCTGTCTGCTGTTTGGTGTGGAGCAGGTGTTTAGGCACATTGAAGTGGTGAGAAGGAGAGTGAAACTGGTGGAAAAAAGTTATAGGGCAGACAAACAAACCTAAAAGATGCACTAACATCAGACTCACTAGAGTCAGGTGATAAAGTGCTCCTTCATCAATGTTTACTCACGCTCTGCCAACTTCTTTTGAAAACACCTTAGATTATTGTAATGACTCCTGGTTGGGATGACGATGGAATATGAGGCCAGTTATCAGCAGTAGCAGAAGTGAATTAACACCTTACTTTTGCTTTAATTATACAGTGATTAGACAGGATGCTGGAGTGGTGATTATCAAATCTGTAACCCATAACCTTATGCTGGCTGCCCTATCATATATCAAAATAACAATCTTTAGCATTTAATTATACTGCAGTCATTTACTAGCTCAAGTCTTCTTCCTGTTCCATGTTAACTCAACATCATCACTTTGAACGCAGTTTATGGATGCAGCTTTTTTCTGACTTGTCCCTCCAAGACAGCTATGTGTGAGTACAGATTTCTTTGTAATGCCTACAGCGTTTTCTTGGAAAATCACAGAAGTTGACATGATACGTTTCCAAAACACCATTCCCAGAATAACCAAACTCCCTATCCCTTGGCCTGCAGTAGACTGCCGTTCTTGGTCCTGAGCTTTGGATAAGGAAACCTCTGTTTTACAGCTCATGTGACAGTCTGGCTCCCAGACCGAGTGCTTTTAGACAAGTTCAGCTTTAAGGCTCAGGCTAAATGACAGAAACCAATCCAGCAGTGTGATTTTTCTATCAAGACAGCCAGCCCTGGTAGAAAGAGAGTTGTTTGCACCAGTGCTGCCACAAGTATGCATTTTCATGAAAAAAACTTTGGATTTCCAAAGAGATTTTTCTCAAATACTTCCACAAAGTTACTCCAAATACAACAAAATAAAGACCTACAAAACCCACACCATGTTAGATGTGTGTCGTGCTGTGCGATACAGGGAGATGTTGTCAGACACATAGAGATGAAAGCGCTCCAGCTCTCTTTCTGGGCGCATGGCCAAGGCATTCTGCTTTGAAACTTTCTGGTGAAACTAAGTCTCACCATAGGCTAAACTCACCAGGATGTCTTTTAGAGATTTAGACACAAATGGACACTAAAGTGAAATGATGCATCAATCAAATGCAGAAACAAACGTGAAATTTTGCTCATAGAGTTTATTCAGTAAACTTTATTGGACTGGAGTTGTATAATATATCATTTCATATGTACCATTGAGCTTTGAATGTTTCCGGAGAACGATGAAGAGGGATTATGTTGGTCAAACCAAAATATTCAAATCTGGAAAAATTGCAATTTTACAAACTGACTTTCTTTGAAGGTCCGCTGCTAATGCCGGAAAAGGACTGATAGTTTTATCGCTGTTCCCAACTCCCCTAATACCTGCCAAAGGAAATCATAATCAAAATAGCAACATTTAATCTGCACATACCTATTCCTTGCTTAAGATGTTGTTCCATCAAGCAGAAAAAATGAATTACTGATTTGCTTTTTATCCACTTAATCGTTTAGTGTTTTGCGATTAAGGAAGGGATTATCATAGACTTAAATATTTTAAGAAGCATTAAGTGATTAGTATTTTTTCCCTTGGGCATTCATGGTCATCAGAAGAATAAAACATCTTGGCTTGTGAAGAATCTTGTGAAGAATTGAAAGTAATTAGAAAAAATAGCATATGAAAGGACATTCAAATTTAAAAAACTGTTAAATAAAATAATCTAATTTAAACTAAATTCAAACTAAAATCAAATCAAAATGTCAACCAGTCATTGTGTACAAAAGGCCAGAATGAACAGATGGGTTTTAAGCAGAGATTTAAAAACAGATCAAGAGGAGGCCTGTCTAATATATAAACACAACTCATTCCACAATTTAAAAAGGGGCTAGTGGCGTGTTTACTGGCCCATCTACAATGTTAAAATAAATTACACATAAAGACACAAATATAACTATTACATGTAATCAATCCTCTGGTTTTTGGAAGTGCTTCAAATTAACCTGACAATGTGATGGAAACTGATGGTAGGGGAACCTGGATTGGATCAGAGGTGGAGCGGAACCATCACTCCTGTCCTCACATGAATTTCCTGAGGGAGGGGCAACAAAGATTGGGAAAAGGGTGGATAAGGTGAAAGACCGGGAAAGACCCAAAGACAGAGGATTATTCTAAAGAAAATCTTTAGTCCTCACAGCACTTTCACTTTTCATCAAAGTGTTTTGGCTGCACATGAGCTGAAGGAATGCACCGTAGGGCAGCCTGCAGCTCACCCCGACACTGCACCATTCAGCTTCACTCCCCTGTGTCAAGCCCACGTCTTAACTTGTCCAACCTAATAATGCTTCGTTAGCATCATTTGATAGAAAATATTTGCCTCCCCCCCCCCCCCAAAAAAAGGAAGATATCACTGTTCTCCTGCAATACACTTAAGGCTTTATTTAGCTTTAAAGAAATCTTGGGAAGCTTAGCCTGGAAGGCCATCTGTATGTGATACTGAAAATAGATCATTTTAGAGATGTGTTGACAAGCTGATGTCAAGTCCAATACATCTGTTTCTGAGAAGTCAAAGGCGAGGGTGTGGCTCCTGAGGTTACTGAGATTAATGGCTGTGCAGGTCATGTGCAGGCATGACAGAGAGTTTGCCCCTTCCATCCATCTTAATGTTTTGCAGCTTTTGTGGACTGCCGTGGGAATGAAAATACACGAGCTTCACTTTAGTCATGTCAAATTGAAGCATGCAGGTAGATAAATTCACTCTTGGAGAATCTTTAAAAGAAAAACAAAAGAAAAGAAAAACTAAGAAAAAATGTGGATTCCCCTCAACACACTACTCTCAAAATTAGATGGTAAGGTTGTCTTAATTTACATGGGATTCACAGTTAGGGGTACTTGGGCTGGCATGCTGCGGCCCTGGTTTGAATATGGGCTGCCTCCCGCAGTCCAAAAACAGGTACTTTAGCTCTGCATGGATTGTCATGTCTCTTGTAAACCAGTATCTGTCTGGGACCTGTTGCTTTCCCAGTGTCCGCTGGGATGAGCTGCAGCTGCACGTAACCCTTACGGATAAGCAAGCATAGCTACAGTAATGGATAGATAGGCATTAAGTACAATTCTATTGGTCTGCTGGAGTGAACATTTAACAGACATCATGTGGTAACTATAAATTCTTTCCAAAAGTATATACTAAGCAGTAAAAACAAACACCTCCTCCAGTCTGCTGATAGCTAAATTCCCATTTTGTTTTTGCTTCAGTGACTTTTTGCTATGAGAATGGATGGATTTCAGATACATCCCCAATGCTCAGGTCTCATAAATAACAACCATTTAGCTTGAAAATTCATTATGAGCTCAGTCAACGCAACTCATTTAAAGTCAATTTGAAATTTTTGTGCTAAAACTCTTGTTTACTTATTTGAGAAGATTGTTAAGAAAATTTCCAAAAAAGTTCAAATATTTCTTTCTTTCTTTTTTTTTTAACAATCAACTTCACATATGTAGTTGATCCAATTTTCCCCATTGATCCATACTGACACTGGCCTGGCACAAAGAGACCCATGTTCTCGAATGTACCAAACAGGCTACTGTATTTATACATCTACATATGAACACCACCCCCCCAGGTTTTTTTTTTTTTTTTGGGGGGGGGGGGGGGTAAGCACATACACCCACTGATATGCACACCCTAAATAACCAGTGCAAAAGAAATAAAAATAAATGTGCTCATAAAAGACAGATGTTGCCATTGGAAATAAGATTTGTCTTGGCTTCCAGCCTCCCATGAGAGAGACAGATAACACTCTGAGGGTAAATGAAGTTATGTATTGGGCGTGCTGGCTGGTGGAACAGTAGCAGCCAGTACTGGAAAGTGGACACAACTCAGCCCTTGAAGGCTTTCCACAGTAAGCCCAGGACCACATCCTTAAACTCGGGGTGACAAAAAGGCCAAATCCTAAATCCTGATGGAAGTTCTCTTCTTCCCAGCTCAACAATTTACAATCAGGGTTTTTCTTAATAACACTCAACCCCACAGCAACTCCTGGATGGAGAGATTGGTGATTTTTAACAAAATGGTTATTGTTGACAACTGACAAATGTGGCAACTTCTAAAAAAAAAAACACCTCCACAACACAACAGCAACAACTCCAGTACCTTTAAGTGGGACACGTGCTGTCACTTTAACACTCCCCATCCACACTCTGTTCCCATAATGGGCCACTTGAAGAAACAATCACCAAGTGTTTGCTCAGTCGGAGAGGTCCTCACTATGTTGACTATTATTCTACTCTCTACAGGGTGGGCTGTCTCACTGGAGGTATCAAATGATCACCTATTCTGTTTTCCCTTGAGTGGATGTAGTGGTCAAAGCATCAATGAACCACTGTGGAGGTACGGGACTCAGACACGTAACCAAAAAAGGAAGCTGTCAGTCATTTGTAAGGCTTAGACTACCTCAATAACACTCTATCTCCTGACAGCTTGAGAATAAAAAGCGGGTTGTGTGCATTTCATAACTGCTTTCTATTGTTATTACAAGCGGAGAATGTTGTGGGGAGATTTTGTCACCTGTGGGTTTTTATTTTCCTCTCAGACATGCATGTTGAAAGGTGGGAAAATGGCTAAAGTAGCCTTGCAGCTAGTATCTCTTAAAGATTTACCATTCGGGATTGACTCAGGGGCGAGTAAACAAAAAAGGTGATGACTAAACCCTAACCTCTAACCCTCTTCATTCCTGTCTGGCATCATGAAAGAAACTCTTCAGTCATGACACGTTAAAAAAAATAACACTCCATCCAGTGTCTCTCCCCAGGGGGATAAGAGCGTAGGTGTGGTTGCAGCTCTAAGAGTGAATGTTTTGCACTTTAATCCCGATTGAAAAGTAAATTGAGCGAAGAAAAACTCTGAAGACGAGCTCAACGGACTTTAGGGGTGGGTTTAAAAAAATCGATTAATCGATTTAAATCGATTCAAGATAAATTAATTCAAAATCGATTCATAA
>JAOXYM010000017.1:8915431-8934768 GCA_028567055.1 Leptatherina wallacei
ATGAGTGAAAAATGAAAAGAAATGAAAAATACTTTATTTATCTTAAAATATTGTTGTAGCAGAGTGTTTTATATATATATATATATATATATATATATATATATATAGTCAAAAAAACTAGTCAAACTGTAGAAACGTAAACTTTTTAATATAACGTTATACATCTACAAGCGTGAAATATACATTCATATATTTCCATGGAAACCCTTTTTATTCATTTAGATATTTTCTTTTCTCTTTTGAAATTCTGATATGATTGGAAATGATTGTGCTGAATCAGTAGGCTATGTGATATAGCCTAATTGATTATTGGCTTCTGAAACAAATCAAATCTTGGAAGAATTTGGGATATAAGCAAACAACAAATTTAATTTGTATCACATTGTATCATGATCAAACCTGTGATTAACACTAAGAAACTTGCGTGAAGGTAGATATTTGTACCAGTCATGTAGGAAAAATAATTACACACAGACACAATGTCAGGTGTATATTGACTGTGGGGATTCTACTGACACAAAGTATTCCCTTGCCTGTCTCGTTAACCTTAGAAACCACAACTGAGAACCTAATCATAAACTTTACCCTCAACCTGATCGTATACTAGTTCCAATCCTGAACCTAAAACCAAGGAAGTCCTCATAAATTGCTGTGCAGTCAGATGCTTGTCACTGTCATGTAGGTAAACAAATACACAATAATACCACGGTATGTCCATGCTTCTTTATAATGCCTGAATACGTAGTGACCAGCACTACATGGAGGGTTTTGATATGATGTAATGTTATTACAGTTACAGAGAATAGCTAAATGACATAAACTCCTTAAAATCCTTAAATTTTCAAAGTTTTTATGGATAAAAGTACATCAATAAAAACTCAAGAATCGTAGCTTTCCGATGGCATATAACATGTAACTTGGAAGGAAGACATTTATTTATCACATCCCGCCCAAGACCAAGACCAAGAAAAAGCCTTAACAAATGGGGTAAAAGTTAATTGCATACTTTTATTTTCAGGGAGTGTTACAAAACAATGGTTGTTTTGTAATACTCCCTGTAATACTATGCTTCTTTGCTCAGACTGCAGGAAAGCAACATTTGTCCCCATGCCAAGTCAATTTCTCAACATTCATCCACCCACGACCCTGAATTGGATTAAGCGGTACAGAAAATGAATGAATGAATGAACATTCATCCATCCTTGCGCCTCTATTCACCCCCTTAATTATCCAGCAAACCCTGTGTTTAACTAATTTCCCTTTACATGAGTATTTTTACCATCATTTGTATAATTTATTTTTATGTTATTTACCAAGAATTTTCTTAAATTCTCCACTGCAGAATGTCTGCCTCTTTCATCCTTGTTTGATGCACGGTTGGATACATTGTATGTTATCTATAGTTCTTTCTTTTTTAGTGGTACTCTGCATGCTTAAAATAATCCATTGAGTACTAATAAAGTGTTTTTGAATTTGAATAACTTATGGAATATTGATCAATTCATGAAATCATCAGATGCATAATTGAAACATTAAAGCATTAAATATGCAAATAAGTAAAGACACACTCACATGCCAAAATAAAAACATAGATTTTTTCCCCTTCTTTTTAGTTTTATGTACCTGTCATATTTGGACTTAAATTTTCATTATGAGAAACAACCAGGCAAAAAATAAAACATCAACTGTAAAAGGAACTATCTAATGAATAAAATAATTTAATTTAATTTAATTTAATTTAATTTAATTTAATTTAATTTAATTTAATTTAATTTAATTTAATTTAATTTAAATTTAATTTAATTTAATTTAATTTAATTTAATTTAATTTAATTTAATTTAATTTAATTTAATTTAATTTGATGGTTTTCAATCATCTAAGCAGGAGGGGACAGACTACGTTAGTAGTAAGTGGGTAAAAGAAAGGGAAACATTAATCTCTGTCGAGAATTGGCAGAAAGTATGTAATGTCCAATGGGCTACAACAGGATCTAACATATGGTGTTGGTTCTGCTGGAAAAACATTGTGAGATTTTTCATTGCATCCATCCAGAAACAACATCAGGGTAATGGTGATGCTTGTAGGAGACTCTGTGGGACCAATGGAGCCAGCCATATCATTTGGAGTTGCCAGTTTATAAGACTTTATAGGGAAGAGATCCATAGACATATAGAGAATATATTTGGAGTAAATATTCCCTTTCTGTTGGTAACCATGTACCTGGGTGATATAAATTATGAAAAGTGGAACATTAGCAACAGCAAACAATTAAATATGTTACTGTCTGCAAGTAAAAAACAAACAAACTATTACAAAGTAATGGTTGAAAGTCGAACCACCTAGTGTTGAGGAATGGATGAACATTGTACTTAATGTCTACACTATGGAAAAAGTGTCTTTTGCCCTTTAAAACATAATAAGAAAGGGAAGATGTGGCCAAAATATACTGAGTATGGAAAACCTGTAAGAGATCTGATTTAATCTGAGTCCATTCTGATGTGTGATTCTTATTAATTTTCTTTAAAAAAATCTTTCCTCCCTTTGATATGAGATTTGCAAACCCATGTGTAGGCTCCTGGTTCAACTGTTCATGTTATACTGTATATTGAAAGAAAAAAAGAAAAAGGATAATCTCTTGGCAAAGTAATGCAGACTTTTTCATATTTCATACTCCCCACTTAGACGAAGAAAGAATCCAAAGCACTCAGCTGGAAGGTAGGTAGGTAAGAATGTAATTACGGTTTTTTTTCTGTAAACAAAATTAAGAGAGAAAAATAAATAGTCTTACTATATGATTTATGAGTAATTTTGGAGCAAATAAACAGGAAAAATCAGAACAAAGAATTAATAAACAAAGCTAAACATCTGATTTTTTTTTAAATATCTGTGGTAATAACCCATTGCACTTCTCTTGCGAAAAGGAGCATGTTCATGTAGGCTGTTTTTCTGCTTACACGGGCCACACTTTACCCGCCCACCTGACGGGCGACACAATTTCATAACCAAACAATGATTTTAGTACAAGAACTGCCTCCTGGGCTCTTCTACCAATCACAGAATGTTTAAGATCAAACACCCAACCAAAACACTCTACGTCACATTGATAACAATTTCATGGAACGCCCCTTACCTGGCTCTACAGACAAATCAGTAATCCTCAGATTCCGACTGTGACAGCATTAAGCTTTGATATCGGTGTATCGGGTGTTCAGCATTGGCATAATTCTACCATTTTGTAAATCGTGCCTGTCCTAATTTACATGATAATACCACAAGACTCTCGAACAAGTGACAACTTATTAACCGGTAGCAACACAGAGCCCAGCTGACGGTGCACCGAGCTTGCTAGCCAGCTAGCCCAGCTGTCTCTACTGTCGAACTGCCCTTTGTCTTTTCAAGCAAGTCAGCCAAGCAGGCGTTGTTTCCTGACGGTCAACGAAAGCCGGATTTTTTTCAACTTTGTTTTGTTTAATTTAATTTAATTTAATTTGTTTGAAAAGAGCTAAGCTAACCAAGATAGGCAGCTTGGGAACCAAGATGTCGAACCGAGTGGTGTGCAGAGAAGCAAGTCACGCCGGGAGCTGGTACTCTGCCTCGGGTAACTGTCAGAACAGGACGGTCCCAGTTAGCATGCCCAATGCTAACTGTTACTGATGGTTTTTATGGTGTAATATTGTTTTTTTTGTTGCGTTCTTATTTCCCCACAATCGCCAGTATTTTAGGATCAAAACTTGGCGACAATGGCCAACGTTTTGGTTGTAATGCTAGTCCAGATGATTAAAAAGTCGGTTAGCTAACGTTTAACTAGTATCGACCGCCTTGTCTCTGTTATCCCATTTGGTACATGATTGATTTCAGCTTATTCAGCACTTCATCCACTGTTAGTGTCTCAAAACAAAGGGGCATCTGCTGCTGGGTAATATTTTTTTGACAAGCTATCAACTCGACCAAAGCTAACTTGGCTAATATTGTAGAACTTCATGGCCTACATGCTAACCTAGTCAATACACGAGACAAATATCGAAACAATCTAAACTAGTTTTATTTTAGGCTTGTTATTACTATAGTTGCCTTTTTGGTCTCTCGCCCAGACTCGCTTAATTCCTGTGCAGAAAAACTCCCTGCCGTGAAACAAAGGACTGGGCTGGGCTGGGCAGAAAGCTGAAGTTTCATGTTGCACCCCTTCCCCCATTTTACAAGCCATTCGCTAGATTCAGTTTTTTCTTCTTAAACCCACAAGGCAGTCATCTTTTCCTTTCACAGGCCTTCTCGACTGCCATGTTACTCCTTCAGACGAAACATGTGAAGTAATTAAGTAAAATAAACCAGCTACATTTCCTTGTATTAAAAGCTTAGTCATAGATTGACAGGAAGAGGTTCAATATTTAATCTGTTATGCCAGGCTTATTGACAAGAACTGTGCTATTGGTTTGCAAAATAGCTCAAATTCTGCTCTATTAAGGTGAACAGCTGTCATATCTGGATTTTGCTCTTTAGCCTTTTTATTATTATTATTTACTATTGTTACTATTTAAGTGATATATTGGGAATTGTGCCTTGATTGCAGTGTTTTATGTTTGTAACTTTACAAATGGCCTTTATGTTGATCTGAGAGTTAATCAGCCATGCTTCTTTTGGTTTTTGTTCCAGTGTTGGTAATTGAAATCGTGGCATTTAAAAAAAATAAAATAAAGTCCTGTGTTTTATTCTTTTTGCAGGGCCCCAGCTGAATGCACAACTAGAGGGCTGGCTGTCCCAAGCACAGTCAACAATCAGACCTGCTAGAGCCATCATAGCACCGTAAGAACACATTTACAATCGGAATCAAAACATTTCGTGTAACCTCTCATTCCATACTGACACATCTTTTTGCTCGCAGCCATGCTGGGTATACTTACTGTGGTGCTTGTGCAGCACATGCCTACAAGCAGGTTGATCCCTCTATCACGTAAGTTCTTCAGCTTTCTGACTCCATTCCTCATTTAAGGAAACATTTCACTTGACTGCTTCTTGTCTTAATTTCCCTCCTCCCACAGAATGAACAGATGCTAGTGTAGATAGCAGAACATAGGGTGGTATACCTTTATATTGAACAGTGTGAGTGAGATAAAGTCCTGTTACCCTTCAGTCGTAGGGTGTTCATCCTGGGACCTTCACACCATGTGCCCCTTTCCCGCTGTGCCCTGTCACCTGCAGACATCTATAGAACACCCCTGTATGACCTGAGAATCGACCAGAAGGGTATCTACTGTATTCACTCCTAACATTTCTATTGTGTGAATGTCGCTCAAATTTATGTTTGAACGTGTGCCAATCGATGAATTACTTCTGGAGTAGTATAACCACAGTGTTTGTGTCATTTAAGGTTTGTCAGATTCGGAATATAATGCATATGGGAAAAAAAAGCAAATAAAATATTTTCTTAATTATTCTGAACCATTGCACTGAACATGCATTCTCCATTTAAATAAGTGCTCAAAAATGACTTAATCAGTGGATATTGCTTTGATGCTGTGCACAAATTAAAGTGATACTTCTTTTGCAGTTTATGCTGACCTCTGGAAAACTGGGTTGTTTGAGAGAATGAGTCTGCAGACAGATGAAGATGAGCACAGTATTGAAATGCATTTGCCTTACACTGCTAAAGCCATGGAGAGGTAATGCTCAAGGGAGCGGCATTCATTAAAGCACAACATCGGCACTTTCACAGGGAACCAAGTCACAGATTGAAGCATTTGTCTGAACTCTTTCTGATGAACAAGAAGTTGGGGCAAGATCCCTCTCGATTGGCTTTGTTTACATACTGCACTGTTAACCAGGATTACACTGTTGCAAGGACATATGGAGAGTAACATGAATAATTAATGAAGTCTTCTGCTATTTTGGCTGAACAGTCATTTGCCTCGTTTTACAAGAAAAGAAAAAAAAAAGCGGGGATCGTGCATGAGTTGACCTGAGCTGAAATATATCGAGTATATAAAGGGAAAATTTGTGGTGTTAAAGACTAGTCATAGAAATGTTGCATATAGAATGCAAAAATAAAAGTGAAATAGTTAATGTAGTAATCTGATGTTGCAGCCACAAAGATGAGTTCAGCATTGTTCCCGTGCTTGTGGGTGCACTGAGTGAGTCTAAGGAACAGGAATACGGGAAGCTGCTCAGCAAGTACCTGGCAGACCCCTCTAACCTTTTCATCATCTCATCTGACTTCTGCCACTGGGGTAATGTGTCAACAAAACAAATGACAAAAAAAAAAAAAAAGGACAGAAACATTGAATGTTTAAGATTTCTCTGCAGTTAGAATACTGTTTGTGATATTTTGGTATAATTGCTGCAAATGTGACATGACTGAATTCAGCCGATTGCTGCTGTTTATTTCTCTGTTGAAGGTCAGCGGTTTCGCTATACGTACTACGATGAATCTCAAGGGGAGATCTACAGGTCTATTGAGCATCTGGATAAAATGGTAACTACAGAGATGGATCTGATTCAAATATGACATCAGTGAAAATAGATGCAACTTTTTTTTTGGTAAAGAGGTGCACAGACGATAAGCAAGTTTTATAATACTCTGTGTATTCTGTATAACACGCTGTTCGTGGGATGTGTGTATTTTGACGAGCCCTCTCTATCCGAACGGTGAAACAGGGAAAGACAAAGAATATATTAATTTTTTCCTTTTTAATGGTTATGAAGATTGTGTTTTTTGAACACAGCATAGTGGATTTACAGCTATTTGAGGACCATGAGAAATGGACATATCCCTAATGATTGGAGGATTTATAATAAATCCAAATTAAAAGATTATTTTGTGAAACATAACTTGAAAAATGAAGAAAAAAAGTCTCCTTGCACAGGCATTATAGTATTGAAAAGCATGTGCAAACAGTTTAAAAGGGAATTATTCATAACTAGAAGAGTTCAGCGATATATAAATGTTGGCCACTTTAGGGCCGGTTCTGCTTTAGTGCTGACGTGCCTTTCTGAGAAACTTAATGGATTGAACTGTCATTAATGCCATGTGAGTTTCTTGATGGGGCAAGTCAAAATGTCTGCTGTGAAAAATCTATTCACAAAGGAGAAAAAAAAACACTACTTGCGCTTTTATGTAACATTCAGCACTTTTATGATAAATGGATTTGTTAAAGTTTTGTAACTCCTAGTTCAGCTTTTTCTCTACTTGTGCAGGGAATGGGCATTATAGAACAGCTGGATCCCATGTGTTTCACTAATTACTTGAAGAAGTACCGCAACACCATCTGTGGGCGTCATCCAATTGGAGTGCTGCTAAATGTAAGTACCCGAAAAAGAGGGGCCTCACCAGATGTATCGGATAGGGGACCCAGTTTTAACATTTAAGATGTAATTACATTGGTACAAACAACCCCTGGATCAAACAAAATATGTCAAACTCAACTGAGTCGTAGCAAGACTTGTGTGTTGACGTCAAAGTAAAGTTCTGTGGTGGATACGCACGTAGCGTTGCTTGTGAGTTGAGCAAAAATCCTGTCTGAAGCGGTTTATAAAGGTGTATGAGATTTAATATCCAGAAAAACATTTGGATTTTAAAGAGAGGGCAAAAAATAGAGTATTGAGCACAGCAGTAAGCACAACAGATCTGAACATTTACCTGGTGAGACGTCATGGTAAACACATGGGGGCTAATATAGCTAAGCACAAGCAACAACATCACAAGATAAAGACACAGATATTAAAGAACTTTTACACCACCTCAACAAGATAAAATGTACTACATGATTTGGCCATTTTACTACTAATTTATACATTTACAATGTAGTTGAGAGTAGCTGCTTTGTTGACACGATACTCTATAGTCATCACAGCGGTGTCAGAAAGTCTTTTATTACATTTTTCTGACAAATATCAGCCAGACTTGTATATCGAAGTAAAAAAAAAAAAAAAAACATGACCCAAGAATCAAATAATCAAAATGAAATTATTTCTAACCAATACATTTTTTTATGTTTTAAGTTGATGCATTTTATTGCAGATATTTTGATCTGATTAGTTTGTGGATATACCTTACAAATTACAAGATTATACTGTAACTTAACCTGTAATCCTGCAAAAAGCCTAAAGTAAGATCCAAACCTCTAGATTTAGACTTGATGTTGCACCATGTGCGCCGCTTCAGGATGACATTCATGTATTCAGTAAAGACAAATAATTCCTCAAACTATATATGTCTGTGTATTGCTTGGGTGTGGAATCTAATCAGCCACTAACTGGATGTTACCGTTTTGCAGGCCGTGGCTGAGCTAAGGAAGTCCGGTTTAGAAATGAACTTCTCTTTCCTGAACTACGCCCAGTCAAGTCAGTGCAGGAACTGGCAGGACAGCTCCGTGAGTTACGCTGCCGGGGCGCTCATCGTTCATTGAGGTCAACTTCTGCGGGGGCCAATTGCAACGCCGCCACCCTGCCCTTACTATCTTATCGCCATAACCCGCCCCATACACCCACCCCCTTTTGCCCCACCCCCAAATTACACCCACTATTTTGCAGGAAGGACCTAGACACTTAAAGCCAATACAGTTCTTTTCTCTGCCTCTCCCTCAGCTCTCCTCCCGCCTTCCTCCACCCTCCTCTTAGTTTGAAGTGTCTCACAGAGCTTTTGGTTGAAACATTTTGCTTGAAGTGCAGTTTTAAAATGATGTAGGAGAAAAAAGTTAGAGGAGATGAGATTTGTCAGTTTGCATTGGAGTAAGTGTTGGGGGGGTGGTATCTTGTCTTTTTTTTCTTTTCTGCCAGGACTGTAGATGTCCTCTCAGTCCCCTTTTTGTTTTCCTGACAAAACGAAGGATATGACTTGTTAAAAGGCAATCTTTATGTTTGGACTCGATATGTTCTCTTGTAATTTACCCTCAGAAAATAAAACTATAAATATTGATGAAGAAGGAGAATATTCAGATGTTGCCTGATAAAAGTGAAATGAGTGTTTTGATTGCTCCGAGCTATATTCAACTTAAAACTTTGAAAACAGTTTCCTAGGTAATTGCTACTTGTGCTCAGTATATGTTGTAGTTTCTAACAAAGGGCTGCACCCAACAAAGTTCACTAACTCCCTTCTGTACAAAACCAAAAAATTATTCTCATAAGATTGGTCTATTAAATATATTTTATTCCTTTAAAAAAAAAAATCATTATTATTTCTAGTAGTTAACTCATGATGGTATTTACTCGGTGTGTAGATTTTGAACAGCAGCTGTCACTTCAGCTTTAAAGCTCTAACATGGTTTTCCTAGTAGATAAATATGTGATCCAGGATTTCAGCCACTTTTAGCATTAAAATGTGTTTTTGCGAGGGCCAGACTGCAGTTGTGGCTGCTACAGAAATGTTAAAGTGGGATATTGTGTAAACGGACTCCAACACAGACACCTTTAGTCTTTTGTTTACACTGCTACTTTGAATCTCTGTAGTGAACTGAAATGTCAAATGTATAGGCTCATGGGATGATTTATTTTTCCTTTTCTTTTTCCTAGACTTGTATAAAATGTCATCTCATACACGTTAAGTTCTGTGAAAGCAACAGAGCTTTTATCAAGGTCTAAACAAAGATGCAAAGCAAGACATTCTATCTTCTTCAATTATAAGAACTATATCTGTGCTGTTTTCGTTTGCAGCTCTTTTTTTCTGTTTTGATCGAAGAATGAGCCCCAAAAAATTAAGGAATATTTATTTTTTCATCCTTATATTTGATTTCAAGTCATGACAATAGTGAGTCCAAACAGTATGAATAACAATAACAAACTCACTGTAGATAGAACAAGTAATAGATGCCACAAGTATTTCAATGAGCTTAAAGTAATAATATTCTTCAGTAAGATTTGCCCAGATCATTTTGGATTTATTGAAATATTTAAGAAGAAAAAAACAGCATAGATATTTGCTTAATGAAATGTCAAGCACAGGATCACAGGAGGATCACCGTTATTAACTAAAGAAGTGGTTGCTGCTTGAAACGTATGTTTTCATGATGAACAGACTGCATACGGAGGTTGACTGGAGGGGGAAAAAAAACAAAACCTGATTCTTGGTAGCAGTTAAAACTGATCGTAGCCAGCACAGTGTATGTTTTCCTATCATGGGAGATTTGAATGTTACTCATCTTTTGACTTTTACTACTGAAGTCAAATATTCCCATTTAGCCATGCAGGCATCCGACAGCAGTCCCCCCCCCCCTCCTGGCACCGTATGAGGTGTCGCTTTTGCCGTTGAGCTGCAAGACCATGTTGGACAAAGTGGGCACGGACTGAAAGATGAATCTCTAAACTCACTTGACCTCTAATGCTATTTTAAGGGAATCTAGCGAAGCATGACACACTGTGCTATTGTGCCTTTTTATCACTGTTGCACATTAACATATAAAGCGTATTCTCACTTTCAGTCTTATTTTAGAATTTGTTCTTCAGTTGGTTTTTTTTTGTGTTTCCACGTGTAACACCCCCCCCCCCTTTTGCCGTCAGCCCAACTTTGTCTCCAACTCATCCAACACACCAAGAGTATATGACCCGTCTACCCCGTCTGTTGGTCTAAAATGGCACCAACTGTTATCTCCTCTCTCCAGCAGGGAGTGGTGTTCTGTTTTGTCACACATCACCTCATTCCTTTAGAGGGAGAGAGAGACGAAAGCTAAACCTCGACACTGTTCACTTTTCTGTTTATGGGTATATTTGTTTTGTTGTTTTTAGAAAAATGGTTTTTGTATATATTTTTTTTTCTTTGGTTAGAGAATTGGAACTTACACGTCATATACCTAAAAATACTGCTTAATTACTCCCTTAATGGAGTTTTTTTGATCTCAGGTTCCACTGACAAAGCATCCCTAAAGGCTCTTGACAAAAGGCCGAGGATTCATGTTACAAAAGAAGTAAAATGTACTGAAAAGCAAGTCTGCTCTGGTGTCTCGTTATTCTGGCAAACACACTCACACAGGAAACTATCATTACTATTATTAAAAACTGTGTACATTAATTAATGTTTTTTCCCCTCAAGTTTCAGTGAAGAAGCAGCTGTTGTGTTTGTAGCTCTGCAGAAGTTAGAGTAAACATTTTTGTTTCCAAAGAAAGCTACTTTAAAACCTAAATTGTAAATGGATACTAAAAAAAACAAGCAATACAATGAAGTACTTAATGTAAATAGTATCACAGTGAATACAAGTTAGGATTTAACATTAGTTTTTTGTGCAATGCACAGTTGTGTTTATTTGGGTTAGTGAGAGGTTTACTGTGAAGATATATATATATACATCACCAACAGAGGGAGATGAGTATGAATAAAGCAACAATCATTTCAGATAGTTATGCTAATGGCCATCTGCACTAAATCCAGTAGCCATGAGGGTTTCAATGAATGGGTCTGAACGAAAACCTTTCAGAAAGGTGCTGGTTCGATTCTTGTCTTTTTTTTCTTTTCTTTTTTACCATTTGTGGTGCTGCTGAAATTTTACACGGAGATCTTTCTACTCTAAATCACAAGCTTCATTATAAGCTTTTATAATCATGTTTAATTGGGTTTTAGAAGGAACTGTTTTATTCTCTATGGAAATACTGAGTATGTGTGGTGCAGCTGATACTTCATTGGTTTAGGATTCTTCACACTGAGTTTCTGGGCCAAACTTCCTTTGTTTGTCCCCCTTAAGAATGTCAAACATTAAAAAAAAAAAAAAAGGAATCTAATGACTTGTATTTTTATCATCCTATAAGCGAAGCCTTATTTTTGTAACATGTAAGCAGCTTTTTGTTTCTGGACTCGAGAAGTTATTAAGAAGTTGTGAGTTTAGTCTTGTCCATCCGCCCACTTGTTAATGAGCAGGACAGGAAACATTTACGGTCAGTCACCCCTCACTTTGGAGTCATCTGTGCACACCCAGAAGGGAAAATTCTTTAAATGCAGAGCTACATAAACTGACAATGCTCTGGATGTTAAGTTTTAAAACGGGAAGAACAGGTTTTCAACAAGAAACTATTTGAATGTCACCACAACTAATCTCTTATAGGTGACTTAATTGATGCTATACCACTCTAGGTTTTCTGATTAATTCCCATTTGTACCCAGAGGAGGGGTGACACAGACTTAAGTCTTAGTGTACTTATTTTTAACTACTCTGTGAAAAATGAAACATGTCTCAGCAGGCTGATACACTTCTTTTTTCTATGTTGGGGAGGAGTCAGGGAGGCTGTTTACATCTGTGGAGCTTCATAAGATTAAAGATTAGTTCATAAATCGAAAGGATTACTGCGACACTCGCCACCTTGGAAGTGTCGACCTGCAAGATGCACTGCTATGAGAGAACCATCAACTATCTCAGCTGGGGGATCATCCTGATAGGACTTGGCCACTTGGTCTTTCATAAGAAGGCACAGACCTCCTATGGACGCTACATGACCCTTTCTACTCAAGCAAGGGTGCTACCTGCAAAACTAGCCTGGTTTCTCCAGGAAATGCCAGCCCTCCTGATCCCACTGCTTCTGATGCTGCCTACACACAAAACATCCAGTATGGGGAAATACCTGTTGCTAACAACTTTTTGTTTGCATTACTTACAAAGGTAAGAACAGATACAGACTCATTTTTTTGCCATTTTCAAATGAAGAGTATGATTACAAAGTGTTTTTGGAGCAGTATTTTTCAGTACTCCATTGATTAAGAATATAAGGAATTAGGAAACTTTCAGATGGTCCGATTTCTCCCATTTGACTTACAATTTTCTGTTTCTCTAAACTCCATAAAAACGACTTAAATTGTGTGCGTCATTTAAACTAGCACTGTTATATAACTTTTATTATTATTCAGTCGTACTTTAGCTTCTATGAGAACTATATGTGTTGTTAACACAGTGTGCACACATTTTCAGATGAAGACGTGCACAGAATAAAGGGGGGGGGGCTTCCAAAAGAATATTTCCAGCTACTGTAATCTGAAACAACACCCTGAGGAATGCATTGTTAACCTCGCATGAAGAAGAGGGCTTACTGGCAACTTAAAGAATGCCCCCATTGAGCTACAAAAAGCATAATTTTTGCATGTACCAACAGGGATGAAAGCAGCGTTATCTCCTCATGTTCCATCTGATATATCTACTATCTCTCCATCAATCACAGGACGTTTGTCTATTCATTGCTTACCAGAGGACAGCCTTTCCCACTGGATGTGATGGTGGCAGCAGCTTTCTTCTGCCTGATGAATGGGTTCCTGCAGGGTCACTACCTGCTGCATTGTGCCGATTTTGATAACGAATGGTCAACGGCCTATCGCTATAAAATTGGTAAGCACACGCTTTGTTTTAAAAAAAACATGTCTTCCAAATATATAATTTGTGTGTGTACTGAATGTGTCATTAATCCCTACTAGGCTTACTGGTGTTTTACATCGGAATGGCCATCAACATTCACAGCGACTATATACTACGTAACCTGAGGGAACCAAAAGAAGTAGTTTACAAAATTCCTACAGGTATGAAAGAGATTACACTTGATTAACCTTTTTTTTTCTCCCCCAGTCAGTGCTTGTCCTGTCATGCGGTCTTCTTAATCTCCTGCAGGTGGTCTGTTTGAATATGTGTCTGGTGCCAACTACTTAGGAGAGATCGTGGAGTGGTTTGGCTATGCTTTGGCAACCTGGTCCCTTCCGACACTCTCGTTTGCCGTGTTTAGTCTCTGCTTTATTGGACCAAGAGCCCATTATCATCACAGGTGCCTAATATATCATAAGGCCAGGGAGTCATTTTATGGCATTTTATCATACTTTACCACAGAGTGATAGTTATCATTTGCTCTTTTCTTGAAGGTTTTACCAGGAGAAATTCAAGGGATACCCCAAGTTTCGAAAGGCTTTGATTCCATTTGTCTTCTGAAAGAAGAAGCACTCGCTTGTCAACCTGCTGAAGCAGAATAAATAAACTGTCTGCAGAAGACGAGTGCACACATTTACACTTGTTGGGGCTTTTAGCAAAAGTGACACTTATAGTAGTGCACAAGAATCTGTTTAGATCTTGAGTGTGGTCAGTTTCGGTATTGTCATTACCATTGCTACACATTTATATTATATATAATATATATATATATATCGCTACATTATATAGTTTTGTAAAGCATTCGTTCATTCCAGTTTTATTCGAATCTGGAGAAGTTGTTGAGGCATGCCTTGTTTTTCACTGTTGAGGCAAAAATGAAAGATTAAACACTAAAGAACATTTGAAAAGTTTCAATATGACTTGCAAACAGAAGAAAAGAAAAAGAACTGAAAGATATTCTAGTTCAGTGTTTGTGTGCAGGACTTCAGAAGCCAGTCACTTGAGCAAGCTGAATAAAGATGACAAGACATGTTTAAAAAGATAAATGATGGCTTGCTATGTAGACTTTCATGGGAAAAAAGAGAAGAAAGTCTGTGATGTCTTACTTTAAAAGAATAATAATTGACTGGAAATAAATCTTAGTGCAGAAGGTCTAAAGTATTTTGAAAGAGTACTGCATCATAATACAAAACGGATAAAAACAGACTTTATCATCTGCGTCTGATTAAATGTGGGAAATGAGTTTAGTGTCTGTAGCTCACAGATAAGCTCCCAACCTTGAATTAAAATCAAAGTTTTAGATGCTATATCAAGATATTTTGAGATCAGTTTAGAGTTGCCGACTGTGATATGCAAACTGTAAGCAATTATACTGTTAGGTGCAGTAAACGGCATCTATTCAGCTACTTTTGCATCCAGGACTAATGCCATCCTGAAGGATGCTTCTTGCAGTTTGAAGGCTATTTGTAGGAATTCAGCTACTGAATGTATAGTTTATAATGAGCAAGGCCCTAAACCCCCTCCAACCGCTCCCCGGGCGCTGAAACATGGCAACCCACCGCTCTCAAGTGCAGTGGTTCCAAACTTATTTTTTTGAAGATCCCTTTCATGCAGCTACCAAAAGGCTGTGGGCCCCATGTTGTAATCTTGCTTGACTTTATGCTTTCATTAGCTAGTTTCTTGCCACAAATGATGCATTTTGGCTGAGTCCTATCCTGTCTTTTAATATAAACAAAGTAAAGGTAGCTATCAATGAATCATCTGCTTGTTTCATTAAACAAATCGTTAAAAGAAAGCCATGGTTACTAGGATAGACATGAACAACTCCACTAACGTAGTTCCACCAGCTCACTGACCTCACTAAGCCACAGTACATTGATCAAATATATCTGTTGTCAAACGGATTGAACCTACAATATGTGGCCTACTAAGTACCTTTTTTTTTTCAACTGAAGATATATGTTTTAAAATATTGTTGTATAGCAGATTTTGATGACCCCCCCATTTGTTTACTCTGGGACCTGGTTTTAAAAGTTGGTGTATTCAGGCTCCCAAGACGCTGATTTCATGTGAATGAAACACTGAAATGGTAAAAAAAAAAACTTCAGCCGATACACCTCAATTTATCTCTGTGTGGACATGGCCTTAATTTTAACAATCACAGGCTCTGTACAGTTAAAACCCCGCAGGGCTCTTTGGGGACTACTGTAAAGGATCCAATAAAATCTAGAGACGAGTAAAATGAAAAGACTTATTTCCAGATTTGGATTAATAAAGTATTTTTAAAATAACTATTATAAATAGTGAAAAAGATGGGACTTTTATTAAACCTACTGGACACCCCCTTTGACAAAGATAATATATAAAAACATTTCCTAGAATCACAAGAACATCACATCCACCTTACACTAAACAAAATATGTATTCTTTTAATTCACGTCTTGAATTACAAATCTCACATCAAGTGCAAGATTTGCAGTTTCCACAGCAACTTGCATTGCACTGAGTTTAGCTGCGAAGGAGTCCAGCACTCTCGGCTGCATAGGAGTGTCTCTAAACAAGGGTGCAGGACAAAACTCTGCGTATTCAGTGTTTAGATAAGTCCACTTATTACTTGGGCAACTATCCACCAGTCCACAGCCACAGAATCCCAAACTCCCATCCAAGTGTTCTTTCAGTACATCTGAAGAAAGAGTCCAGTGGTGAGCATGGGTCAGATCGATTGCAGAAGTCCCACCGTCATGCTCCAACGACCTGGCCACATACTCCAGAGAACGGCAGAACATCTCCACGCCGAGAAGGAACTCGGTTTGCGAACACCCTAATGCTGATGCAGTCTCTGATGCTTCATTCTTGCTCTACAAAATAAAAATGGTGCAGTCATGACATGCAATGAAGAAGAAGACGTATAGATAATATAAAATTGAATTAGGTTCAATCTAAAGTGGATCTGACCTTGTGTCTAACATAAGCAGATAAGTGGGTCTCAGTACAGCCACCTCCAAGTAAAGCACATGGTTCTTTTAGGGTGAGCCTCAACAGATGCTCAGTCTTCTGGCACACCACCTTCACGTAAACATAGAGGGAAAATAACATCAGTTCATTCATCACATTAACATCCTATTAGCACATATTCTAAGCTGACATCTGTGTGTAAAAGCAATTACTGTATACTGTATATCACTACTGATTGTTGTCAAATAAAGGATGCTTTCATGTTTCCATAAATATGTGTGACCTCTATGTTGATTTTAACAAAGAACATTTGCATTTTATTTGACATGAACAATTCGGTCCATCGTGTAAATACGTGAGATTTAACCACATAATCTGCTGTTGGTCCTGTCAGGTTTATGGCATAATGACAACATTAAAAAGATAAAACAACATAGATAGGTGAATAGAAAAAAGCAGAACAATTACATTACCATGCCTTTCACATCTATATCGCTTTATCTTTGTACTTTAACTCCCAAACCAACATTGCTGGTCTTCCACCTACTTTCAGCTCATTTAACATTGTCTCGTTTCTGTGGCAGAGGATCATTGTGCAAACTGCAGACTCCCCGGCAGGATGTAAATGCAGCATTTTCCTGGAGCCAAACTGCCTTAATCCGGCATCCCTCACCTTCCCGTAGGATGTAGGTGGGATCCTGGTATGTAACGTGGCCACAGGTTGAGCACCTATTTGTTAAAATACAGAGCAGAATAGTTACGGTGCCGCTTCTTGTGTATATTAGAAACATTAATGGAACTTTATGAATGTTATTCAATTCATTCGTTGACTGGAGTTACAAAGCAGACTGAATCAAACCTCTGTACTATTGTAGTATATATATATATATATATATATATATATATATATATATATATATGAGCTCATTAAGCAGTCTCATGATTTGGTTTAATAAACACTTACCTGATAGCTGAGCAAGTGGCTCCATGAGAGTGATTCCAAGTCTCTCCACCACAATGACACCATGACCTCTAAGGTATCGCTGTAAGACTGGGTGGATGACTTTCTGGCAGACAAACAACCTCACTTCATCCATAACCACCTGTTTTCCAATTTCCAGAAGCTGATCCACAATTTGTGACTCGGTGTCCAGACCCGGATACATCTCAATTATACCATCCCCTAGCTCAGAAAGATCTCCAGCTAGAGATGTGCTGAACAGCACCACATGCAGTGCATCAGATATATTGTGTACCTTGTTAAGGGGAAAGTCTTCCAGTATGTCCACCAGTAAGCCTGGAAAGACTGCAGATTCTAACACAGGCTGACCCTCCATAGTAACAGTCACTATTCTGCCAAGGCTGACTATACCTGGGATGTTACAGGGAACAGTCAGCAAGAAAGCTCGCACAGTCATACTGCTGATGTGGAGCATCTCCGGAGCTGTAAGTACACATGCAGGTTTACTGGAGATAATACTGCGAGCTAATGTGATCAAGTTCTGGCTGCTGCAGAAGTCAAGCTTTACTTTGCAACCGCAGTCATCTCGTTGTAGGTAATTGGTGCAACAATCCAGTAGGTGCTTGTTCACTCTGATTGCCACATTTCCTCTGAGTCCTGACTGTTTAGATTTTTCGATAAGAGATAAACAAAAAATGGCAGCGAACAAGCCACAGTCGCTGAAGCGGGAGACGTGGTTGAGGATGGAGGTTTTTATCAGATTGATGAAGGGCTGAGAGGAAGAAATGGCTGGAAGTAGAACCGAAGAGATGGAGGTGGTTACAACGTGCCCCCCGATGTTATTATGAACTTGTTTCAGTCTAGCTGTTGGACCGTAACAAGATTTCAGAAGTTCCTTCATCAGATGAAGCTTGTTAGAAATGTCACTGTTGTTCAGTGGTAGGTCCATACAAACAGAAGGAGCTTTCTTCACGAGTCGAGACATCGTTGGTGCCACAAATTCCAAAAGAACAGACAAAGTAGGTTAAAGTCGTTAAAATCCTTTTCAGAACGACGACAGTATTCGACGATGCCCTTTTAGCATGTATTTTTCGGACAATTTGACGAAGAACGTTATCATAGCAGCTTAAAATGTGAGCACTTTGGCTAGAGACTATCAGATAGCGATTCTTAGTATTGCCTGAACAAAAATAAATAAATGTTTTGGGTAGTTTTTTTCAAACCTTATAAAAAAATCCAATAAAACATTCTTTATGGCCAAATGAAGTACTTCCATATTGTAAAAATATATTTGAATTGTATTAAACGACAAGTATAATATCAATTTAAACAGGCCATATAAAGACACACTTCGTTTCCATGGTAGCGCTCTCAGCGTTACGTCCTGGCTGCTGTCCTATGCGACAATTTTATAAATATGATTGATTTTTTTGTGCCAGTTTAATGGGCGTTGTTGTAAACTTCATCCATAAACTAATTTAATCATTTTTCAAGGTCCTTTAAAAAAAATGTATCAATCTATTTTTAAAGCTTTAAATGAAAGCTTTTCTCGCTAGCTTTGGACTACAAACGGATAGTTACGTCATCTTTCTGCGCCTCGTTGGTGATTCAAACGTTCAAAACTGTTGGCGGTAGGAGATCTTTGACATTTTTTTAATCTACTTTCACTATATCTTATCTAATTTCATACTTTTATGTCATTGTAGTGCCAATTACTAGTTGTAACTTAACGTTAGAGCCACCAACACGACTTGTGTCGTCTGCCTATTTGTTAAATGATAAATTCCGTAAAGACAGTATTTGCATGTTTAAGAAAGCTTCTGAATTTTTTCCTTGAGGTTGACCCGCAGTATTAAATGCTGTCTTTTTATACATTTTGTAGAGTAACAGCATGCTCTTATGTGTAATTAATGACTGTGTCTGTTCCAGGTAAAATTTATAATCTATCTTTGCCATGGCTCCACTCAAATTTGTGCTTAAGGTATGTGATAAAGAAATACAGCGTGTGTGTTTGTGTGTGTGTGTGTGTTTGTGTGTGTGTGTGTGTGTAGCACTACATTCTTCCAATTCTGGTACTAATTTTGGTAATTAATTAATTACTAAGTGT
>JAOXYM010000017.1:8934868-8952718 GCA_028567055.1 Leptatherina wallacei
TATACGCCGAGCAATAGTAATATGTGGGCTTCAATGCTGCATGCAGCATTGGCCCCCATAATAATAATACGGAAGATACGCCGAGCAATAGTAATATGTGGGCTTCAATGCTGCATGCAGCATTGGCCCCCATAAAAAGCCCATGTACCAACCAAAGACACTTGTACTGCTGCTATGAGCAGCCAGGAGGATGCCCGTCTTTTTCCTAAAACAATTACATTTCAAAATGTAAACATTTGAATTAATGTTGCATCACATATAAAAAAAGTAGTATTACAAGAAAAAGTGACCTGTTTATTTAATTTTTTTATTACAATAAGCAGTCTAAATACTATAACTTCCTGATATGATCTTGTCACATGTAGGGAAAAATCTTTTGGTCTTGAGTGCAGGAGCTTTCATGTCCAACTAACTGACAAAAAGCTGTCGATTCAAGTATTTATTTATTTATTTATTTTACCACTTGAAATCACACAAAATATGAAACTTCAAATAAAAATTGCATTTTGCCCATTTAAATCACTTTTCTTCTTAGTCACTGATGATTTGTCCACTAGAGGGGAGTAGAGATCCGTGTTTCAGTTGTCCTAACCCCCCAGTTGGATGTTTCCATTCATTTTTGAATAAAAGTTATTCAGAGTCTCTGTTCACCTTTTGAAAATCTTGACTGACTGCCCCCCTGTGAGCCTTTTGTTAATGGACTCAACTATACAGTGCAGAGGAAACTCACTCTATTAAAAAGCCAAGCTGTTCATCCTCAGTCTGTTGCTCTGTCAGGAATAATTCGCCTCAGATGTTTTTGTTAAGTGCAGGGAAAGCCACTGGTCTCTCTTTTGTTGATGTTTCATTTATTGCGAGTTTTGGATGAGGGCTGCAGACATTTGCACTGATCTCTCACATCCTCCATAATGCCATGTGTGCCTAGTTGACCAGATATTGCATTCACTCCCTTTTATTTGTTTCATATGCATGCCTGCATACGGGTTACCCCACTGCCCTCTTCCTCCCTTGACTGGCTGTGGGAGAATAAAGCCCTGAAGGTTCACTGAAGGTTCCTTCCCACTGGGCACATAATGATACTGTTGGGCTATTCCGCCTGAGAAAATGCTTACAGCCTCTACCAAGCTTAACAAACCAACCACAAACAAGTATGTTAGAGGGAACCAGTCCAAACAATAGAATTCAAGGCGGTACGTACAGCCTCTCTTTCACAAAACAAACGCCACTGCTTCAATGAATTTTTTAAAGAACTGATTAACTTCTTAGAATATAAATGAATAAAAGTCTCAGATATTACTGCCTCCAATGCATGCTGCAAAATCTTTTTGCTAGCTTGCATGGAGAATTTGGATTATCAAAGCAGTTATGAATAATGTGCATGGATTCACTTTGTGATTCTTAAGTAGGCTGCTCAGCGGTGTGTTTTATGATCCTGTCTCCTGAAGTGTTTTCAGCTCCCTCAGTGATCTGTGGTACTGCAGGAGGTGCTGGTATGCTCCTTCTTAAAGGGGTTTAGACTATATAGTGACCTGCCACTTCTCAGACCTCCCGAAAAGTGCCTGCCGGCTAAAATACTGATCCACTGACGTGCTTGCTGTCTGCCAGGACATTACTGCAGAAGAGCCCTGCAATCTGCCTTCTATTAGCAATAGTCACCGCTGACTTTCTAACCATCTAAAGTAATAGGTTGAAACAGAGACTTATGTGTTTTAAGAAACCAAAAGTTTGAGTTATCACAGAGCAGTTTAATGTCAAAGGTTTATGTGCTGTGTAGTGTTGTCACTCTGTAGATGAGCTCATAAAGGACCACACATCACGTCTCTGTACAAAATCACTGAAAACTTCTGATTAGAAACATTTTGACACTTGCCAACTTCACAAAAGAAAGTGTCAGAGCTCTAAAAAAAAAAATGAAAGCACTCTTCTTTCATCACAACACTGCCTTACATTGCTGCACAGAATCCATATTTCCTAATGAGGCAAAACACTTTTCATCTTGTTAGTTCTGTCTATCTACCAATTTCTCCAGGATGTGACTCCCTCAGCTTTGTTTGCCGAGTGTTACCTGGAGATATTCCTGTCCGTTCTTGCTGCTCAAATTCCACTCCTGGGTTGTGTCTCTTTTTGTCATCAAATAAAGAGGACTCAGGTGTGCTAACATTCACCTGAATGAAAAGAGGGTTGCACACTGAACACTTCCCACCAGTGTTTTTGAATAACATTTGCCTCTGTAATCATCAAGTTTGGAGTTTTTCAGCTTATTTGAAAGCCCATTTGAAAAAAAAACTGGAAAAGAGAATAGTCTTTTCTTTTTTCTTCAAGGGGAAACCCAGGTGACTCACAGTACAGAGAGAGCTGGGAATGAGGCAAATAAAGCCTGAGAGCGAGGCTGTCACACCCACAGTTCTAAAGAGCTCCCCTGGGTTCTTTACAGATTGCAGAAAAAAGAGTCAGGAAAAAGAGAGAGAGGGAAACAAAGGCAGAGTGGGAGAGATGCAAGTTTTATTGAGTGAGACTGCATCTGCTGCCCCTTCTCTCCCAGTGTAAACATCTGTGGCTGGTTAATGTTAGCCTCTGAGCTAAGTGCAGTCTGAGAAGGTCTGGTTCTTATACTGTGCGATAGCAATGGCAAAGGGCAGCTAGGTGGGGAGGCGGGTAGGGCTGCTCATAGAGCCTGGGCCCCGTGCCCAACTTAGGATCAGCACAGCCGGGAGGATGGAGAGTTGGGTCTGAGAGAGAGATAAGGGAAGGTGGAGAGTGTTTTGGGAACTGAGAGTGATATAGACCAGAGCTCTGAAGACTAGAAAAGGCAAAGGAGCTGTCAGTAGGTTTAAGTTGGGACGTGTTTATTTACAGACAGAAAATAGAAAAAGATTTTCTCATGTTGTTCGATGGACTGTAGGCAGCTTTAACCTCTGTCTCTCATGTTTATTTTCTTTGTTAACTTTTCCCCCTGTAGGTGATATTTATCACTTTGGCATCAAGGAAACTAAAGATAGAGAGGTTGAGTTTAGCCTGCAGGAAAACTCAGTCCTATTCATCCACTTTGTGACAGCACACAAAAGACAGCACAATGACGGATTTGGTATTAAGTAGCGTTTCTTGCTGCCTCAGCCTCTGTACATACGTTTGAAAAGCCTGTGCATGACTTTAAAACAAAGCACTGCTGACCCACTTTAGTATGTATGAAAAGAGTAACTTCCTAACAGAGCTTGGCCCTTTATCAAAACTTTTCTTTCCAACAACAGTAACAGTTGCTCTGAGAACTGCCGTAAATGTGTCGGATCAACTGCACAACGTAATCATTGCTCACAGATTTGATGGACTATCTTAGATTTAATCAAATCCTTCAGGATCATGATACTGAGAAAATCTTTTGGTGCGTATTTTCTGCTTTGAAGTTGTAGTTGTTAGTTTTCATCCTTTCAAGATACATCCAGGGTTTTTCTCTAAATAGATACATGGCTTATCCAGTTTATAACACTATAACATTAGACTGCTTGTAGAGATTTTACTTAAAGAGGGGTCAGAGCTGAGACTTAGCGGATACACAAGGGTCATAGTTCATGACATAGTTCAGCCAGGAGATCACTGGTCACTCTTTGAGCTGGGAGTTGAAATATTCAGACCACATGATGCGATTGTAGTAGGAGTCTTTGTGAAGAATTAGATTTAGCCTCTTTAATGTCTTATCTGCCACACTCAACTCAAATATCCATTGTAGAAACTTTAGTAGCCACACCTAAGCGGCATAGCATCAAGTCAAACGTTGTCACTTTTGTAGGAAATGTTTTTGTCCTCCAAACTGCCACTTTTGCAGGGCAAATTAATTGGTTTCTCATTAGGATGATTGCATTAGTTTGCATTCCTGACAAACTCCCCCGTTCCTGAGAGGCCCACAGAATCACATGCTGTTTTTGTGTAAGGGGCTGACCACTGTTTATCATTAACATCCAGTTCCCAGTCGAGTCTTGTCTGCTGTTCTAATGCGATAAAAGGAAGTTCGTCTAAGGCTCGCTCGATGTCTGGCCCTCAGCATCGAAACACACACTCAATCAGAATCACTGAAACCTTGTTAGGGGGATTCATAATGCCGTGCCTCTCCATCACGATTGTATTCTACCCTTTACTGCCCTTTTCATTTATAGATATTAATCTAATTGTTGTTGCATCATTTCTAAGAATTTACACATTAAATCATTATCATCTCTGACTGAATGAGCAAAAATGAGATTCTTATAAACTTCTGTAAAAAGCATTCTCAAGGCACAAAAGTTGGGGAGTAAAAGCAGTGTACGACATTCCCAATTCTGCTTGTCAGGTCCACTAGTAGGGCTCTGTGTTTTGATTGACAAGGTCTGACCCTTTGTTGCTAGGCTTTCCCACGCATGGGTAATTGTAGGAGGCCACCAGTCATCGGTGGACCCCTGATAGACAAAGGTCACAAAATGAAGAGAATACCAATCTGCAGGGATGAGCTGATATTGACAGGTCACATACATAAGGGGCTGCCACACTACTCCTGTTCTGGTCCGTGGCATAGCTGTCTTTTGAAAGCATGTTTTTGTGTAGCAATTGTATTATTATAGTTTTTTTTTTTTTTTTTTAGTATAAATGTACTTACAATAGGGAATTAGGAGTGGACATGTTCTAAAAGAACAGTGCAAGATGTGACAAGACACTGCCAGAGACATTCAGTGATCGGTCATATGGGGGCGCTCTTTCCTCTACTTAACTTCCAGTAGACGAAAGGAAGCAGCTTCACTTTTTTACTTTTTACACAAAGACAATGAGAGTGAAAAATGCTCTCATGGGAAAAGAATAATGCAAAGTATTTGGCAGCTTGATTTGCTTAGAGTCATTATGCAGCCCTTTAGCACCATTTAGCTAAACAATCACAACCCATCTTGAGCCATACAGCCGTAAATTAAACTTTTATCTACTTCCTTTTTTAATCAAGAAGCTAAGATTACTTTTTAATTCAGAGGAAGATACAACTTGACAAAGTCTTCGGTTGAGACGAGCAGACCTGTTCTCAGAATTAGGACCTTCACCTTCACACCTTCTTAATTCATTGTCACATCATCCCGAGAACGAGGCCAGAGGAATATCTCTCAAGTTAGGGTTGTAACCTTAAAGTCAACCTCTCTGTGACATTTAAACCCACAGCGGATGGATCAGAACAAAGCATTTAACGCGTTTTAAGTATTTTCCATTGCTACACATGCAACCTCAATTATTTTGTTCATACATCTTTTCCAGCTCAACAATGTAAGCCCAAAATCTGTGTCGGCCTTTTGGGGACGGGGTTTTCGCTCCCCATTCAGTTCAGTTCAATGCTTTCTGCTGCATTATCACTCTGTGTTTAAGGGGCAGTGCTTGTTTCTCTTCTGAGTTGTGCCGTGGGTGGTCTCAGTCCATCCATTACTTCCTTGTCCACGGCGAGGCGAAGTTCACACGAGACCCACATTTATTTGCTCTCTGCAGCGGGCAGCTTTTGCACTCATGTGTAAACCATAATCGGGCTAGCCTGAGAAAAATATGATGGCAACTTAACCAGCAGCGGCAGCTCTAACTTTCTTGTTTCTTGCAGCTTATTGTCATAGACTCTGTGGACTCTTTCTAAGTTTACTGCAGCATGAGAAAGATTAGAAAAAAAATGGCAGATCTGTGCATTTCCAAAGTATGACAATCCTTCTTTTCACTTTTTTTCTGCAGACTGTTGTGACCTGAGACTGTTACTGCATCGCAAACATATAGAAAAGATTTTTTTATGCTGTTGGAGACTAAATAAGAGCAAGCAGACAGGGGCATACCTTTTTGTAAACTTATTGGTTGAGAGATGGCTAGACAGAGAAAGGGAAGGAGAGAGGAGACTGCTGTGAGAGGCCCAGGGGTGATGTTTCAGGACACAGGGGGTCGTTGTGGTTTGTCTCGCTGTCAATCACCCACACTCTGATTTTCTTTGTTGCCTGTGTGCTCAATGCCCCTCAGCAACCTGTGACTGCCCTTCTTCTTTGTATTACAGTGTGGGAACTTTGCTGTGTTGGTGGATCTCCATGTTTTGCCCCATGGTGACCAAGAGGATGCCAACTGGTTTACTACGCGCTACATCGAGGTACTAACCCCCTGTGTGCAGGAGTTTCTTCTCAAGGCAGCAGCCTTTTCTTTATTCATTGTTGCAAAACGTTCTCGTTCTCTCTGCCAGGTGCTTGTGGAGTTCCTTTACTCACCTGTCGCTTGAAACGTCTATCCTGTTGTTTGCCTCCTCACATCACTAACCTTTGCACATAACGTCAGATTAAAGTTTGCATCCTCTCAACAATTTGACACTGTGCTGAATATGCAATTGGCTCACTGCTCTTTAGGAAGTTACATCCCTGGTTCGAGATGCCGTGGAGCTGAGGGTTAAGCAGTACTCTGAGTTCCTGCACAACAGAAGGCAGCTTAAACAGAAGAAGGAGCTGGCACCTGCTTCGGCCTTTTTGGCGGAAGGTAGCACACCACCTCATGAAACCAAATAGTCCCCAACATTTACCCGTGTGACATATCAACCATGCACATCTTAATGTATTTACAAGGAAATTTAGTTTTAGTCATTCCTTTTGAAATATCTTACATTTATTTATCTTAGGTGTGGCTATCATCTACTCTAGAAAACCCGACATGATGTACTTTGTGAGTAGCATGGGAATGGAGGTGCAAAACAACCTGTTTTGTGTCCACCTTTTTGAGACGAGTGTGGGTGAAAAGACAACAGAACCAGTTGGGACATGAAGGCATCTTACACCCAGGGTGTAACCTGGGAAGGCAAAAGCGGACTTTTTATATTATGTTGTACTGTTTAACTTGGCATGTCTCGGATGCATTTGTACGTGCAAGAAGTTAGTCTATTAAAGCCACAAACTTTTGTTTCCCTTCTGTTAATGAGATGTTGCCACACCTGCCTTTTCCTGCTCCTGTAGATAAGTAGATAGTTGCAAAAACAGCTGCTGCTACACATACGGCTGAGAGATTAATAAAAACAAACTTTCTGTAGCAACGTGAATAAATGGTTTAAGGCCATCCCTTCTTATCAATTGTGAGCACATTCACTCATCTGCTCACACACTTGACTTTGAAATGCTTTAAACATGGCATCTGAGGAACCTCCAGCTGTGTGGTAAGACAGAAAGGTTTGTTACAGGTAGCAGTTAAGGGCAGTTAAACTGGGCTCACTCAGCAGTGCAGTCCTGACTGTGAGAGTGGGATTACAGGGCAGTCAGCCTCATAAAGTTTCTCCTGTGGCTGCGACGCTGCCTCTCACGCTAACCCCCTTTCACACACACCCATGTAAATCTAACCATCCACTCAGCATTTCATACACATGTTCATGTTGTTCAAGTCTTGTGATTTTTTTCTTGTTAAACATAGCTGTTTGTTGCATTTTGCATGCGCTCACACAGGAGCTTGTACACGTCACAACCAGAGAGAATCAGAAGAGCGAGAGTGCGTTTGAGAGCTAGATCCTCCCCCTGGGCTAGGTGTGAACAGGCTGACAGTGTACGGTTACTGAATCGCCTGACTCATATTCCCTGTGACAGACTGAAAAGAGACAGACATCTCTAATGATGGAGATCACAGACTGAGCCTCCACACACACACACTGATTCACTCTGTTGTGTGAACAAGGGAACGATCACTTGCTCAGCAGTGAAATAGTGGAAATGATTTGGCTCCTCGCAGCTTTGCTACAATGAAAGTAGCCAGTGGAACACGATGACTCGGTACCATATCAGAGAAGTTCTGAACATGGAAAGATGTTGGACCTCAAAAAAAAAAAAAAAACCCAGTACAGTTCATGTGCTTTGGTTTTATTAAAGGTCTTAAGTGAGTGTAATAACATTCTTGGTCTTTTCATTGTCCTATGTGAGGGAGGCGGAACAGCAGTAAAGACAGTCGGTGACTTTGAGAAGTGAGCAGGCAGGCATGAGCCATAAAGAGGGGAGGACAGACTATAGGGAGGGAAGCCCAGCACACCTCAGGGTGGGAATTAACTCTTTGGCTTTTCTGTTCTGCAAGAACATCAGATGCTAACCTGTTAACCAATACAGAACTTCCAAACTGTCTGAAAGCTGTTTAAAGAGAAGCATGTTATTAAGCTGGAGGGAGATGTGTGTATGGGTTGGAACATGTATCCGTGTTCTGTCTGTGTGTAGTTGTGTATAGGAAAGAGGTGTCAGGTAAGAGTAGAGCTGATGTGTAGGCCAAGAATAGGCAGATGAACTGCGGTGATATTGAGGGAGGGGGATTGTGGGTCTTGTGTGAGGGAACGTTTGAGCTGGTGCCAGTGTGAAATCACAGGGGTTTTGGCCAACAGACAGCAGTAAGAGCAGCGTAACAGCCTCAGCTGTTGGCACTTCAAATGAGCCATCAACAGCTTTAAGCATTCCAAAGCTCTTCAGTTCAAGTGTTTGTATCCAAATGATCTCTAAGGGTTATTGTATCAACATACCGTATATATGCTGTGTTAGATACATACAATATATGTCTGTTTATAGCAACCACTGCATGTGTTGGGAGAGGGTCTTATCTCATGTTTTGTGCCAATGTAAAGTTAAACTTTAAAAAAAAAAATCTCAGCTGCAGAAGCAAATTTCCAACTGTCAACCCACCATCCCACTTTCATTTAAAAAAAAAAAAAAACCTAGCTACTTGAGGCTTCATGATTAGCTCATAGTTTTGTGATTTATTTATGTTTTTCAAGAGATGAACAGAAGGAACTTTTCCCACCAAACATTTTGGCTCTGGACATGCAGAATGGACATGCTAGACTTTAGCAGTCCAGGGAAGGGGAGCTTGGGAGAGGCCTCGTGCATTCTCACTGGTAGACCGTGTTGAACACACCCACATTTCTCAGAGTAATTACAGATTGAAAATGAGTGTATAATAGGTTCTCTGTGCTTTGAGGAAGACATTTTTGTCATTCAAGATGACATTTGAGTAAAAGGAGCTGGTAGTTATGCTCTACAAGAAAAGAGGGTCAGAGCTATCTTCACGAAGATCCTGTTTTTTTGCAGAACTTTCTTCACATCAGATGTGTCAGTCTTGAACAAATATGTTGTTGAATACAATTTTTTTTCTTTAACTATATTATCCAGTTTATGTCAGCTTGTGTTATCATGAAGTAAAAATGTTTGATCAATTCTGCAGTTCATAATCCTGTATATATTTATCTGCATGGTTCAAGTGTAAACTGATAGGCCCCATTTTACACGGATTTAGTTAATATGCCATTTCAAATTCTCAAAGTACATTACCAGATGTCTTGCTTCTACTATTAGTGTATTGATATAGCGGCATTGATCTCTCAGGGCTCAGATATAGTTCAGTCTGGTGTATAAGAGTGTTCCTGCCAGTCTGAGGTTCAGGGGCCGCTGGCAAAGTGGTACCTAAGTATGTTTGAGCTCATGGCAGAGCTGGTTCCTTCTTCCTCTACCCGCACAGGTGCCAGGGCTTTGGGGGAGGGAACACCTGCCAGCCAGTTTCCCCATGGCCACGGCAGGCTGGAGAGGCATTTTCCCAGGCTCCCCAGATGAATGGTCACTAATAGCCGTGGGAGAGGGCTTTGCGAGCGCTGCACAGTGTACCACTGACTCCTCTTGGCAGGCCTATGAAGGGGGCTTAAGGCGGCCTGGCCACAACCATTGCAAGGAGAGCACAAGTGTTGCTGGATAACTTTACTTTTGGAGAATGTGTTTATGAATGACCATTTCCCTCCCAAGGAAGAATGTGGAGGATGTGTAGGGACTACAAGGGAGATGCTCCATTTGTGATGTGTCATAGATTTATCTTTGTTTTGGTTTCTTTGACCATTTAAAGCTGCACATCCTCAGGCTAATACGGTTTATGTGATTTAGAAAAGCTTCCCAGTTAAAGTGTGAGGCCCATTGAGAACAGAATACACATAAATTCTTTGTGTGTTTTAATGGAGAGTCAATAATTGTTGATCTTTCAGCCTCAAAGTGCTTCTTGTGTGATGATCTTAAGAAAAGTGTGTCACAAGTAGTTTTGTGGTGACAACCTGTATAAACCAACTTCTCTTTAGTGCTACCTCTACTATTACTATTTATGTGAGTGGCTATTATGCCGGGGCAGAGCTGTAAATAGAGAGGCATGCTTGTGGCAGAGTTACCTGCCCTGCTCTGTTACTGGGCGTGAGGCAGGCTGGGATTAGGGTGAGAGGGAAATGGAGACCTGTGACAGGAACAAAGGAATTCCAATGCCCAGGCTGGAAATGGATCCTGATCATAGTAGCCGCTCCAGCCAGCCTGCCCCTCTCCCCACTTGCTCTCCCTCCTCTAGCCCCTGCTGGGCAACCCCCTTCCCCCTGGTGTTTTGTGGTGTTGCTGTGGCTCTTTAAATCCTTCCTGTAAGCCCCTGGCCTTACTCAGCAGCAACACATAGGACAGTCTGACTCCACTGCTAACCCCACTCCATATTATTGTACATACTCACACCCACAAGTTTTTATTTATATATATATATATAGTTTACATAGTTCACTTGTATCCATTTGTGCTCTCCTGTTCCTCTCCATCTCTGCACGTTTTGGCCTTCCTCACATCATCTCTTAACGTTTTTCTCACTCTGTTCTTCTCTTCTTCTACAGGGTCAGCTGCAGTCTTTTAGGACACAACCGCAAGCCCCACCATAGCTGTCACACCACACTCTTTTCCCATATAATTAGGGCCTAAGCCTAAGCCTGAGCCTGAGCATGGATCACATTCATGTGACTGTTCCCTTTCACCACAATCTGGTCTGGGAGACAGCACACACTCTCTTGAACTCAAGCTAAGTGTTTTGCCTGACCAGAATGCCCCGTTTCAGGAATTACTGAAACGTTTCAGAGGGTGCCATTGTTGTTCGGCTCCACTTCTAAAGAAATGGGCTTGTGGCATGTGCTCTTGTGAGTGTGTGTGTGTTTTGGTTTTCTTTCCCCCCTTCCTGTGGACAGGTGTCATTATATAGTCAAATGCCTTGTGGTGTTAGGAAAAGCTAGCCTAGTGTGGTCTTAAATAATGAGTGCAGATTTTCTTTTTTTTATCCCCTTAATTCTTGCCTCACTCGCCTGCTATCACTTGACACCGGCAGCAAAAACCTGAGTAAAATCATCTATGGGCATGTTTATATTATTAAATACAGATTTATAGAAGACCGCAAAAAATCTGAATCAGCTTCCAATGAGACTTTGTTCTAGGCTTTCAAGGACCAGCAAAGTGCATAACTCAAGTCCCCACAGTGCTGCGCACCACGAAACCAAAGGATCTTAATGCAGAAGTGTATCCTCCTCATTCTGAATGCTCTTAAACATAAATGGTGGCTACACTTTGGGAGATTTGTGGCCCTTTAGGCTGATTAAGGTATAATTATGATTGAAAATGACATTTAGTATTGTGAGTGCATTTCTCTCATCAGATTAAGCTTCTGAAAAAAACACTTTTTTCCCCCTTGATAATCGTTCTGTGCTCCAAAATGCTCCCCACCACTTTAGTCACATGCTGGATTATGGGTTGGCCTGAGCTACCATGCTGCGGCGTATTTTGTAACTGCGATGAAGGGGTCACCCAAATGTTAAATTGAACACTCATGTGCAAATATTGTTTCAGGTGGACATTGTGCAGGACGATAAGGCGCAGTGCTCTGCTACGGCCGTAGTTACAGTTGCACACAGAGAGTGATGTCCTTCCAGGAAAGCCCCCACTTACATATGGGTAACTTCCTCAGGCTCTCTCGTCCTTCACCACTCCACCCCACTCTCTCACTCTAAGCCCCAACTCTCCACCCACACTTGAGGACAGAGGGAGGGGGTCCACATCAAAGCAGAGATGTCAAAAGAGCAGGATTCTCAGGCACTGATGTCTGACTGTCCTGCTGATTCAACTCCTGTTCATAAAGGGCTTGCGTGGGAATTATTGTTCTCCTTACAGTGAGTCATTGCATTTACATGCACATAAGAAACATTGTTAATGAGTGAAATAAGGTTACAGGAGGAAACTGGACGATGTCTTTACAGTCCAATAATCTGATTTCCATTTAAACTGCATGCAGCTGGACGTTAATCAGTGTTCTCTGATCACTTTTTGAAACCTTCTGTAAATAAAGTGTTTTAATTGTATGCCACAAGCCGAAAAGAACATTTATATTTGGTGGAAACATTCAAGCTCACTGATATTTGTCCTAAATAGTGCAAATTAAGTAAAGTTTTAGATATTATCTAATCAACTGTCAAGGATGCATGGCCTCAAGTTTACTTGTGTTCTTCCATCCAAGGGCACAATGCCATGATGTCTTTTTTCCATGCCAGAAGTATCACCACAAATGTCTGCTTCTAGAAAAAAGTCAGCTGAAATCAAGCTAATAACGTACTTTGAGGAGTACATCCTTAAATTTATCTCTGAAACCACTTGTCTATAAGTCACATTATTATGGAAACATTTCCCTAATGATATCGGCTTTTGAGTAACTTAAGGGTTTGTGCAGTGAGTACACTAAGAGAAGAAAAACACTGAAGTATTCCTTGTTATTGGTCATGGGTGCGTTGTATTCAGGCTGATACATGGCCAAGACCTGCAAAGAAAAGCCTCCATATCGGAGAAGAAATTCTTATGAATTCCTCCATGAGTCACAAAAGCACCAGCTGCCAGGAATGCAGATGACGAGCAGAAGTCAACGATGTTTTCTATGGCTGTTTTAATGATCTTGTCAGGAAAAGACTGAAGTTAATGAAGTCGGTTCCATGGGGGGCTTACCTTTGACCCTGGACTGAAAGACTCTCACCCCACTATGTTCCATTTTACAGTGCTAGTCACTCTGGAAGCTTTTCGGTTTGTTGACTTTTCCTTCCTCTCATTGTTTTCCCAGGAAATGGTGAAAGCTACGCTTTGTGTGTGTGTGCGCGTGTGTGTGTAATGTGTGTCGAAAGTACAGTATTTTGATCTTGGCACAACCGTGTGGAGTCCAAGTCATCTTTTTTTTTTTTTTTTACAATTGTTCTGTGGCATATTACAAGATGGCAGAAGTCTCTCCAAACAAGTGGTTACAGTATTATCTACCACATTTCTGAAAACATAGCATGCTGGCTTGTTTACTGTTTAAATTGACCTGTCATAATACTGTTGTGGATTGGATTTCATAACAATTAAGAAAGACCTTCTTCTCTATATGGACAGACAAATGAAACCCTTTAAAGTCCTTGCTCTGCAGATTTGGGTATTGCACCACTGTGGGCTACAGTTGCCACAAAAAGGGGCCACTCGTTCCCAGAGGAGGCACTAGCAAGCTGTTTGTGAGAGAGAAACATGAATGTAAGCTTAGCACGAGAGAACCCAGGCAGAGAGCCAAGAGCAACTCTGCGCTGTGCAGGACGTTATAAAGTTGGAGCAACAGCTGATGTCTCAGGCCATGTCATTGCACTGGTTCCCAACTCTGTGTCCAGACATCCCTGTCAAATTTGTCCTGGGAATTGGCAAGCTCAACCCACCAAGGAAAACCAGTAAGAACACTAGCTAGACAAGAGGCTAAAAAGTCTAACAGGCTGAATCAGAGCCTCCTAAAAACATGAGAGCCATGAGTTTGCAATGAAAGATGTTTGGGTCTTGGTCCCTGCTGGACCCAGAATGGATAGAGAAAACAAAACACAGATAGAGATCTGCATGCTTCTCTGGGGAGATATTCAGAATGTGTGATATATGACCATTGCTTTGCTATTTAAGGAGTAACAGAATATTCCTCTGCCCCCAATAAAGGTATGCTGTTATTAAACAAAAATGGTCAAATCAGCATAGAATGCTTTAATGCCATTTCACTTGTGGATTAAAAACAATCTATTTTAGGATTGCTGGCTTATTCATTATTATTTTATACGTGTTTGCACAAAGTTCAAAAGGGACAGAATTTCAGCTCTAAATACAGTTAAAATATGTGGTAAGCCAATTTCATGTACTCATAATTCCACCATTTAAGCATGTGTCCTGTTACAAATAGATCTACCCAGTACAGTGGAGTTTATATGTCAGCTCCAGGTTTCATTTAACCTTTACACAATATTTGTTTCATACCATTTTATTGATAGGTTTTATAGTGTTTAACTTTCTGAAGATCAGACTTAAGCCCACCCCAAAGTCCCCCCAGACAACAAACAATTGAAGATGGCTGCCTTACAGGCATGGAAGAAGTCCACTGGGGAAAGTTAACAAGCTGATTTCAGTGGTGAAAAACCCTTCGAGCATCATTAACTGCAAAGAATTTGCTACCAAAATTTTAAATATAATTTTCTGGTGTTTATTGTGGACAGAATGGTCTGCATTTACAACACTATGAATTAATCATAGTTATAAACCCTCAAAGCTAAAAGTTGGCAGTTTAACATCTTGCAAATATAGGGTGGCAGGGCACACACCCAGTACTGCAAGAACATTTCACACATTACACTACAATTATAGAGCTACAGGATTATGGTTGATAACAGTTAATAAAATTATTCATATAAAGCTCTAATTATTCTTTACAAAACACGTCATTTAGCTGCTCTGTTGCATGGCTTTCTTGCTGCAGGGCAGGGTACTGTAATTCAATGCTGTGCAAAACGACAAGGTTAAAGTCACTCCCCTAGGTTACCATCTTACCCAATAATTTTCCTAGAAAATATTGATTGTAATTGCTTAGTATCATAGCAACGGGCAGGTATCTGTATGTTTAAGGCCCCCAGAGTTGCTTCATCACTTTACTTTAATTCATATTCAGCTCAGGGTGTTTGTTTAATGAATTTGTTGCTTTCATTTTTCCATATTACAGTTCAAGAAGAAGAAAGCAGAGCTCTTGCCACTAATCCCTCGTCAGTTGACTCAAGCATGCAGTACATCTGTGACAGTTTTGTGTCTCTGTAATTGCACGTCATTGCCCTAAGACAACTTAGATTTTTTTGAAAGAGAGTAATTAAATGCTCTGAGTTGTATTGAGATTCCATCAGCCAACAGAGAAATGTTCACAAAGGCCTCTTCACATTTGCGCCTGGGCCAGCACTATTAATATTCTGTCTGTTCTTTATGTTGAACGCTCATGCTAACTCACCATGTGGGACATATTTGTCCTAGTTGTGAACCAACTTAAGGAGGAGGCTTGTCCAAGTCGCCCCCCCCCCAAATTTTTTTTATTGATGGGTGTTTTGTGAGTGTTGTCTCTGATGGGGAAAAGCCTCCCCACTTCCAAAATTCCAGCTTTTCAAAAGTGAAGACGACCTTGTTTTTAGCTTGATGTAAGTGCATATTTGACATTATCCAGGGACTTTTGAAAGAACTGGGAGAGCAAGAGGTCAGGATTTTCTCTCACTGTGGAGGACACATAATCCTTTAATTGAAGTTAAAACACTAAAATCCTCCCCAACACTCCGCGGATTGTAGTTAAGGAGGTTTACATCGCAACAGCAACACAGGAGAGTGCAAACTGAGAATAAGAACTAGTATATTTAACAAAAGGTGGTGATAAAGTTAGGGGTAGAGTTTTACAGTTTAAAGTATCAAGAGGTAGAAAGAGTATGAAGAAGGTGCTAAAGAGTAAGCATGCTCAGCCAACCTCCCAGCACTGTGGTCCTCTTTGTAAAGAACAACTGGATAGCGTGTTAGCCAGACCTTTGCTTTTAGTAAACAAATTCCTGCCAGATTAGGCAACAGGCCACTATTTCTGCCCAGCACATCTTACATACCGTGACAAACATTCCATGAGAACTGGAGTAGAGACCCAAAACATGACTTCTCTGCTTCGGCTCAATTGGGAGGTAATGAAGATGGAATGGTTTGTTTCACAATGAAAAGGAAAAAGGTTTGCTCTTTTTACTGTGCAAGATTTTAAATCTAGCACAATGTTGATGATTTTAAGCATATAAATGTCATAAACCAGCATTATTTTCTGGATTAATGAAGTTAAGTCTGTTGTTTTCTGACTTGTTTGATCCTAGTCAATTAATTGAATGCTGATTCTGCATTAAATTAACATATCATATGAACACCTTTGTATTGAATCATAAATGTTTGCATTGTATGTCCGTTAATTAGTTTATCCGATCAGTGCATCATTGCTTGCACGCAGCGTCTAGAGTCCCACTAGAAGTTGCCATTGGTGGCGGTTCAAATGTTCAAACTATCTTTCTGTCTTTTTTTATAGGGGAAAACTTCAACCTTGTGGCCAATTTTCTGAAGAGACACTCCAATCTCAGATGTGTTGTCAAGCAGGGTATGTGACCTTCATGTTTTCAGTGACTTCGTTCCGGTTGTGGGGATCAGAAATAGACGTCTCAATGGTTCATTTTGAGCCAAATTTCCCACAGAAAGAGCAAGTCATCTGTGGTCCGCATGTTGATTTTTCTCCCCCTCACTTGTTTTTATGTCCTGTCCCTACCTGCTCAGGGTGTTGTTGAGAACAGGCAGCCAGTAAGTGGTTCCCTTGAGAGGCTACTGGGAGTGGGAGAGAAAAAGACTGCAGGGCTGTATATGGAAGGCAGTGAGAATTTATCTCCATGGCCCATCTAGTGCCTGTGACCCTCGGTCACCTTTTCATGGGACCAACATGGTTCTCTTCCTGTCAGTAAAGTTAATATCAGCTCCCTCAGGGCCGAGGCCTGGAAGTTAAGGCAGCTCTGACCTGCTGCAGAGTGAGACAACGGCTTCTCTCAGCAGGTCCATTATGCATCAAATTAGGCCCTGTCTTCCGGGGTCAAAGGTTGTGCAATTCGGTCCACTGCATTTGCTGTAGCCTGCACATGTGATTTATGTGATGATATGTTGCAAAGTTAAAAAGTTTTTATTGTTTGCTAGACTCCTACCAGTTAATACTTAGTTAAAAACTATTTGAAAGATTACAGGGGTAAAACATAGTGAGCCTAATTAAGCTTATCGCTGCTGTATTTACTCAGAAATGTATCGAATTAACAAGTGTTCATCGTCCTATTAAAACTTGATTTATTCTGTATTTGAGAATTTGTAAAGAAGGATGCTCATAAGTTTTTATTGCAAGTCCAGATAATTTTCCTTGACTGCAATGTAGAACTTTGTCTGAAAATGTTCTAAAGGATTTCTCTTTGATATCCTGACACTTTTGTCTGTAAGAAAGCAATCTTGCAATCTTGTTTAGCTATCAGTCACACCTCCCCCCTAAATTCTCACAATTTAGCTCCCTGCTGCACCAAACTTATAGAATCAGACAATACATTAAAGGTTTCCTAGCTTGACTGCCCCTTTGAGGTCAGTTTATCTGGTGCTCTTACAGACAGATTTATTATAACGATATGACACATGCAATAATATTATCATGGTACTGTGAATTCTCTTTCTCATTGTAGTCAATTAGACAGTCATATTATATTATTCCCAAAAGTCACTGTTAATGTAAAACTTTCTATTATTTAATGCTGTGTACTCGGCTCGTAAAGTTCAGGAATTATATGTAAACTGCCATTTTCTCCGTGGTCTGAGGGATAGTAAATACTTGGTGTTTGTAGATGTTAATTCAAGCATCCACCACAATTCCATCTGTCTGACTTTAACTCATAATTAGAGGTAAGCCTGCATTATTAACCGGCAAGCTCTGTGTTGTTTCCCTTCCTGCTTTCAGATTTGCGTTTGTTTCCCGAACGATACATAGTGTGTGTGAGCTGTCCAGAGGATGCCTCAGCGCACCGAAGAAACCCGAGCCTGGCCGCAGTGAGTGCTGTTTATGCTCTTCTATTTCCTCTTCCAGTCGCTTGGCAAAAAGTCTGACATTGGTCTGCGTGTTATTATAGGGATGCGTTGCCAAATTGCTCTCTCACATTATATA
>JAOXYM010000017.1:8962605-9007648 GCA_028567055.1 Leptatherina wallacei
GACTGTACATGTGTTGCTTTTAACTCCAGTATCTATTCTTTTTACATATGCTACTCATATCACAGACGCACACACACGCGCACACACACAGACACAAAGACAAATGCTGAACACTTCAATTGATACACAAGCATTTGAGTTATGCTTTGTCAAATACTTGAAACAGATTTTGTCTCCACCCTTAAGTAGTGGTGGTCAAGAGAGGCTCGCAAATGAAAGTCGAAAAACCTTTAATTGGAGTTTAGATTTGGTTTTGTGTTAAAGATTGGGGATTTCAGACAGGCAGGAGCCGTGCAGTACGTCATGGCTCTCAGACTGAAATTCTGGCTCCTACGCGTCTGAAAACTGTCCAGTATCCCCGCTGAAGCTCTGATGTGATTGATAGTGGTTTCCAGAATTATTTCATCACCCCATTCTCAAAAATGTAACTTTTTTTTTAAAGACTTAATTCATATACAATTTGCTCAATACTTAGTTGCTAAGCACCTGAAATGAATCTGTAAATTGGAAGGTATTATGCAGCTTTTCTTTCTGAACTTTAGCCAAGTATGTGTGGCTATGTGAGCAGTGGTGTTATTGTTTCGAAACAGCAGAACAGCTACAGTATTACAGCTTTAAAGAAGTTGCCGGTTTTGCCCCCTCGAATGCCGGAGCAAAACTCTGATTTATTCCTTTTGATGACATTATTGCCTTGCACTTTATTTCTCCAGTTTTACATTTTATGATAAATAAATTCACTTTTGCCAAAAGTAAAACTTGTAAAAATGCTTGAAATAAACTCTTATGAATCTCTTTACATTTCTTTGATTTCCTCACAAAGGCCAGATGAGCTAATGCTTGCAGCAGGATGAGTCAGGACCAGTAGCCTGATCTTTGAGACAATATGGTAGATTAGTGTAGCTGGTCCTAATGTTTTAAGGTCATCCTGAAGAGGTGTCGCTAATTTCTCGACCGTGCTTTAATCCTGTTAAACTGATTCTAAAAAGGAGAGATCATCTGAAACTCTAGTTTGTACTCGGATCTGCTTGTTCAGAAAGGTTTTAAAAAAGGAAAGCTGCTACTTAAACCGGACCAACAAGAGAAACGTTGTCTGAGGATCATGAGGCGCGAGGGGTATTTTTGTCTCCGGGATCGACCTAATACAAGGATGTGCTAGCTGCAACGCAATTAGCTGTAAACATATTTGGACAGGGACCTCGCTGCTGTCTATGATGTCTCTCCAGCTCCTAGTCCCCACGGCAGCTGCATGAGAAAAGCTTTCAGATGATCTGACATGTTTGGCCGGATGCAGCACAGACGAGACTCTTCACTCGCTCTCCAGAACAAAGACGACTTTAATTCTCTTTTCATACAAAATATTTAATAAATATGACTTTCAAAAATATATTGCCAGATCAACACATAATTCTCAAGTTCATAACACAAAAGTCAAAAATAGGACAAAATGTTGCCATGATCTCAAAGGGTTAACAAATGAGATAAAACATGTTTGTCTTTAAGAGCCTCATTTAAAAAATTAAAAAAAAATAAAAAGGAAAGAAATGTGCACAGAAACAAAGCAGACTCTAGCAGAGCAAGGCAGTGTGTACTTTATCCGACTCTACAGTGATCCCATTGCCCCCCTACTGTTCAAGTACTCGTGGTCTAGCTTATGATATTACGCCGACTAAAGCAGATGGGAATTCTGGTGCGTCATATTGATGAGAGTTGCCTTGCAAATTGGTGGATTTTTGACAGCCTTTGAAACATGTCAATGGGTTCAACTGCAGCTGCTGAAGAATTTTTGTTCCCTTAAAAGTGTTTATCCATTAGTGGCAAGCAATATGTCTGCCACCATGTCCAACCCTTGCAGCAGCTGGGATCTTTTGTTGTCCTAACCTCACTTGCCTTCAATTAAAAGGTCCTGGCAACAAATAAATGAAATGTCAAATGTATTGAAAAACTAAAAATAATTAAAAAAAAATCATCAGGCCAAAAGTGCCCATCTTATTTCTTCTAGAAAATGTTTGAAATTTGGCTTTTTATTGAATTCATTGAAAAAACAAAATAGTCAATGAAAGAAATGGTAGGCTTCCGCAGCTATCAAAATCTTCAAACTAGACAGAACATATAAATAAAAAGGAATGATATCTTAAGGCTCTTGATTATTAAGTTAATAAATCAAATATACACAATGATTAATAAAAAAAATGTACATATCTACATGTTCTAATTTGTCACATAAATTCTTCATATTGGCAGCAACTGCTGACATTGAACCCTTTCTTCTCCCGCCCCTCCCACGCAAAACTAAAAATAAATAATAAAGTGGATTTTTTTTTTCTTATTCGACAGTTGCTGAAGTCTAAAGCTGAAAAAGGCACTTTTTCTCCAAACAGAACTAAAAGGAATTCAAGCACATCCTAAAAATAATTAGCTCTAGTGTTGAACACGTCAGACAGTTTTAGTCATTGTACAACAATTACACCAGGAGCGCCTTCCATGTGTCCGCTAAATTAAAAAAGAAAAAAGTGAAATGAAATGAAATGCACAGGAGGACACTTTTGCGAGTAGTTCTACAGTGAAATGTAGACCAGTGCCTCGTGTTTCCAGCCAACCAAAGCAACTGTCACTGCCAGTGTAAGCCAGCTTGTCAAAACTTAAATTAACACGGGGAATATCTGAAAAATACTGTGGGGGGGTCACAGCTGACATGACCGTTTACGAAACTACACATGCCGAAGCTCCCCGGTTTCACCCACCACCTGGGTGTGAAGGCGTAAGACTTGGTTGCACAGCAACGCAGCTGTCTGCTATACAATGTAGTCCATCCTGTTTATGCTGTTTGCTGTCTCCAAGTCTCTGTTGTCCTGTTTATTAGTCCAATTCGGATGCTTGGATGTCGAGTTGGGATTGGATATGGGCGCCTTCTCGTCCCTCTCCACCAGTGTGTATGCTGGCTGTTTGGCAAAGCGGCCCTTCTGTAAGTGCCTCTCCTTGTCGTCCTCATCCCCCTCGGGATGATTTGTCCTTATTTTGGCAATGATGGAGTTCTTGTTTTCGTAGTCTTTGATGGCCACAGTGAGGCCCACGTGCTTCTCTATAGGGTTTTTGATCTGGTTGAGCTGCTCCCGGACGTTATTAGTCGTGTTGTCCTCGGACCCCGTCGCCGATGTCCCGTTGTGGTTGCTCTGTTTCCGCCGCCGCCGCATGCACCACAGCAAAACGGAGACCAGCAAGAGGACCCAGATCACGATGAAGACGGAGCTGAGGAGGGGCACTAGGTAGTCTGATGGAAGAGGACAATCACGTCACAAAAAGAGGTGTCAGATTTAGTAGAAATCACTCCCATATGCTGCCCCAACATTAAAATGGCATGTCTCATCGTATTGCCACATCAAATAATAGATGTTTAGCAAATTCTACGAGTACAACGTGACCTCTGAGCCCCAAACAGAGGAGGAGGAGGCTGCTTCTACTTGGCTATGGCACCAGTCTCCTGTCAACATGCTGATGAATGGTGGACACATGCAGGAGTCCAGCCAGTCACAGTGTGAGCCAATTTAAAGCCACGCAGCCAAGCAGTTCTGCTCTTTCCATCGAAATCCTGGCTAGATTGTGATACAGCTCTGTTACAGCTACCATGAGAGGGCCAGTCTGTTTCGTGTGGGAGGGTAAGGAAATCATTTTGATGTAAACACATTTTTTCTTTGGGACTCAGCATTGCTGTCATATTCAGGACTTGGATCCAACTCATCTAATCTTTTCAAAAGGGGGGGGGGGGAAGAGAGATCCTCCCACCCACTTCCACACATGCGAGTCTGGAAACGATGGATTTGGTACATACCAGTTTTGCTGGGGCTTGGCACACGGACTTCGACGATGGCGGAGATGATGGTGTTGTTCCCGTTCCGTTTGCTAACCAAGTCGATTATCCTGTCCGTGATCTCTTTAATGGGACTGCGGTCCAAGCGATGGTCTTCAGTGGACTAGATACAAAGAAAAAGTGAGGTTTAAACTCCATTTGTTTGGTTTTGAGTTTCATCTTCTCGGGCAAGAAACTATGTTTACTTGCTGCCAGCTAATGACACAAAATAACCCGACCAAAAATTCATCACAGATCCCTGCAGAGCATCTTTAAGTGCTACTAGGAATGCCGGCTGTAAATCAAAGAGGATTTTTCTGGGGATGTATCAATGGAGCAACATATGGCAGACAGAGAGGGAGGAGGTGCTTACGATGCAGACGTGGATCTCGTTGCTGTTTGAGAACGACGGGTCACAGGTTATAGACACAGAATGCTCCAAGGAGAAATTCTTAACTACGTTCAAGTTCCTCAGCTGCTTACATACTCCCTCCACAGTCAAGCCCTGCACACCAAGAAGAGACCAAGCAAATGTTGGCACGTATGGAAATGGAAGGTAATCAAAATTAACATAGGAGAGCTGAGTTTGCATTTTGGCAGAAGGCTCGACATCCTATCTGGCTGAAATCCACTCAATTTAGATTAAAGACCACAGGCTCATATGCTTGTCACCATAAGCTGTCATGCTTGTTAAAGAACTGGCGAGTGATCCCGTGTGGTGACAGAGTCGCCAGTGGTCTTGTTTAGTTCAAATCCATATTATCCTGAATGTAATCGTGCTGTGTGGTTTGTTTGGTTTTTTCTTCCTTTTAATAAAAAAAAAAAAAAAAGGAATGCCAAAACTTGAATTCAGAAAAATCTGTAGCTTGATCTGTAGCCTTCATTAATTTATGAGTGGTGCTGGAGGAGATGCATGAAAAATGACCCAAAATCCCCCCCCCCACCGATGCCTAGGTAACTCACTGGAAGCAAGTTCTCTTTGTTAAATGTGAAGGTGATGTTGGCACAGCTGTTGTCCTGGTAACAGGAGCTGGGGTGGCATTTGATGGGAGGCTGGGGAGGGTTGGAGCGCCAGCACTCTCCGAGCTCAGGGCAGGGCTTCACGAAGCAGTGGCCCTCCCTGAGGGGGATGCAGCTCTGGCCTAGTGGACACCCGCCCCGTCCTTTGGCACTCAGTTTGCATGAGAGAGGGCCACACCACATCTGTAAGAAAAGCAAAATACTGATTATGTCAGATTTTTCTTTGAATCTATCAATATTTTAATTTTCAAATATTAAATTTTTTATCAAAAAATTGCTATATGTAACAGTTTGTCCCATTTCTGGACCATATTTTGAGCCTTTATGAACCAAGAGGTTGATGCGGCACATGAATATCACCATGATAAAAATGGTAGCTCACAGTATATTTTACAACTCCAGATCATTTTCACCCCATGAGCTGCATCAGCAATGCCCCATTGTTAATCTGCTGGCTAGATGAGCATGATAACAGCACCCCAAGCTGCTGCTGGAAACCACTCAATCTCAGGTTCACTCAGTGGAACTGTGGGAGATTCTGAAATGGCATCCGACTCCAATTTCTAACAGCGCTATTGTTTCTTTTCAAAACAAACTGCATCATCCCAGTATAGAATTTGACACTCCTGAACCAACTCCACCCTGACACACACACACACACACTGTATTTGGAACCTAACATGACTACCTGCAACTGAGAACAACCACAAATGGAGCCTTTGAGTCCATTACCGTTTTGCCCACGGTTGTCTACTGATTTTCTCCCATCAGTAAACAGTGACATCATGAACTTCACAGCTGTACAGTCAATATAAATACTTCTTTTTTTGCAATGCGTCTACATACAGTGCATACAGGGTTTGATTAGAAAATACCTTTGTGCACACAACTTTCCCATTCGAGCATTGGCATGTGTTGCAGTCTTCATCCCATGTGGTTCCATCAGTGGAGACGTGGCCATTAACTGAACAGTGTTTTTTGGTCACTGTGTTGAAAAGAATAATGATGTCAGGAACATATATATATATGCACGAGAAACAAGTTGCATGTGGATTTTTCTTTTCTCATCCTGTGAAGTCGTACATTCTTGACAGTGGGGCCCCGTCCTGTCTGGTGGACACAGGCAGCGATACCCGTTAATCTCATCCACACAGGTGGAGCCCGAGGCACACGGGGAGGACTGGCACTCATTAATATCTGTCACAAAAGAGAAGAAGAGGAACAGAAAAATGTTTCTCATGGAATAAAGAGCACAGCCAGACACAATTCAAATACTGGGTTAAGCAAATCAGCACACAAATCCAATTTCATGACTGCATTCGCTGAGATCATGTGTCATTGCGCAGTGCGTACACAGACACGTTAATAACAAACAAGCAAACATGCTTTAAATCAGCCCTGGCTCGATGGGTTTTTTTGTTTTTTGTTTTCTGTTGCCCCCTCGAAGCTTTCATAAAAAGGCAGCGTCATTAGCAGGTATGCAGGAGCTAAAGGCTGGACTCAGCAGAACAAAGGCTTTGCAATGGGAAAGAATGTGGCCATCTGAAAGCCTTTAAGAGGGAAAACAATCTGTATAATCAGTGTCAGAGAGCATGGCTGATTAGCTGCTGGCCTGCTAAGCTGGTTTACCCCAGGGACGGCAGCACGGCCCGGTGAAGTGACACTAGAATGGCTCGGCCTGGCCTGAAGCCCAGTGCGCAGATAATTAGCCGACTAGACCTTCCATTTGGAGGGACTGTGATGGTCCTGGTGCCTGGTCTAACTTTCTGCTTCAAACGGGGATCAGAGAGAAGCTGGAGTTAGGGTTAATACTCACTGATCCGACAGTCTGGACCCGCGAAGCCTGGAGCGCACTCACAACGGTACCAGTTATCCCCGTCCACACAGGTCCCACTGTTGTAGCTGCAGGAAAAAAAAAAAAAAAAAAAAAAAAAAAAGAGAGTTCATATTTTAGATGCACCATGTTTGTTATTATAGTGAATAATTTCAGGCTGGGATTTTCCCATCGGTTTCTCAAAGACAATGAAGCCATCAGTCTTATTATTATTATTATTGGACAAGCGTGAAGCGGTGTGGGAGTGAGTTCGAGAAGTGTTAAATAAGAGTTGCATATGGGAGGTTACAAAACATGGTTTGCTGATTGCATCCCAGGAATGACAGAAAGGAAAAAGGTGTTTGCCTGGATCTCAGCCAGAACACATGCAGGTGAGGAACACCGTGTTTACATCAAGTCTAAAGGAAATTTTTGGTTTTCACTTACCATGGGTGGGGACTGCAGTCGTTGGTATCTGGAAAAGAAAAAAAAAGAAAAAAGCAGTGAGTGTGTTTTGTTTTCACTCCCTCATGTTGGCGTGTTCAGTGCAGATGACGGTAAAAAGCATGTCTGAGCTTGTGTGTGCAGAGGTGTGGTGGGCCGGTCAGGCTTGGACGCCACACTGCCTGGTTAACCTGCCTTACTAGCGAAACAGAGTCGACTCTCACTCTCAAAATAGCCACAGCCCCACCGACCTACACCTCCTCACCTGAATCCCCCCCCCCCGCTGTTTATCCTTCATTTGCAAAAGCTACAAGAGGAATTTATGTTTTGGAGAACATGCATTCAGGGCAGGGATCCCAGGAAAATCAGGGAAATAGAGGAGGGCTGCAGAACAAGGAGACATGTCACTGTTTGGACAGGAATGTAACGACAAGAGAGAGAGGGGGGGGGGGTGCTGGACTAGAAGAAAGAGGGAGAAACATCTGTCTCCACTTTCCTGAGCCCTTTTCTCCCTCCTCTTTTGCTTTTTTCCCTTATGGCCAGCAGCAGCCAGCAAGAGGAAAGAGATTTAAAAAGGGAATAAATAAATAAAAGGGCAACAGATCAAAAGATGATGGGAGAGTCGACTTTAATCAGAAGCACTGTATGGTTTTATCATCATTTAATAGCAATAACTCCATCTTTATTTCAATCTACTCACTCTGGGTGCATGTGGGACCCTCCCAGCCTTCCTTGCAGACGCAGGTGAATGAATCCCCCTTCACTACACAGGTACCTCCATTCTCGCATGGGTTGGGAAGACAGCTGGAGTTTTTGGCTGATATAGGGACAAAAAAAAAAGAAAAAAGGTGAAAGTCAGAGAGCTTTCCCCAACACTAAACATAATCAAAGCTGCAGTCATACTGATTAATCTGTTGTGAATGATGGCTTGGCTTTGGGTTATGTTTGATGTGCACCATCAGTGTAATGATGGATTTTCAGCTGATATCTGTCAGCGCTCAGAAGAGATGGTGAAATAGGGGAGGGGGGGGGGGGGGGGGGGGGGGGGGGGGAGAGCGCTGACAGAATGAGGGGATAAAAAAGTGTTTGTGGATCTCGCAGATCTGACAAATGTGACTAATATTAAAGACAAGACAGAACTCTTCCACCGAGCAATCTTCTATGTTTGCGAGAGTGAGGCCGCGTAAATATGCGCCGCGACCACACGACTCACCTATATTACATGTCGTCCCCTCCCACCCCGGGGAACACTTGCACTGGAATGTATCGCCCTCATCGTGGCAGGTGCCTCCGTTGTTGCACGTGGCTTCATCACACTGACTCTCACCTGAAGGGAGCGTTAAATAAAAACAAAAACAAAAGAGAAGAACTTAAGGTTACTAAGGTAATTGATAATTAAACAGAGCCATGAGCACATACCATGAGCCTGCACAGACAGACAAGATGGGTGTGGACAGAAAGAAAAAAAAAAAAAGGGACTTACGGGAGTGGCAGGTTTTTCCCTTCCAGCCGTTTTTGCATTCGCAGAAGAAATCCGTCACCAGGTCTCGACACGTCCCTCCATTATGACAGGGGTTGGTGCTGCAGTCATCTATGTCTGGACACATTAGAGGGGAAGATGATTTATGCGCCGCATTTCAAACACAGAATCAAAACTTTTTATTGAGTTTAGACATGCATATGGCAGTCTGACGTGGGAACTCACTGATCTCGCAGTGGTCACCCTCCCAGCCGTCACCACAGATGCACTGGTACACGCTGACTTTATCTATGCAGGTACCTCCGTTGTGGCACGGATTGCTCTCACAGTCGTTGATGTCTGAAATTTACGTGAAAGACGGGGAAAAAAAGCGTGAGACATGGTGATGCCTGCGATCCGCCGCGCCTTGTGCACGAGACGAGTCTAGCCTTACTCTCGTGGCAGTAGGTGCCTCTGAAGCCCTCCTGGCACTCGCAGCTGAACTGACCCCCGGCTTGACTCCGGCAGCGGCCGTGAGGTCCGCACACGTTAGAAGAAATGTAGCGCTCTCCTCCTGGCGTACTGTTGGATGCCACGGCGACGGTGCAGCTGTCAATCACTGAATACAGATAATTCCCGTCAAACCTTAGTTGTAACCTCAGTAATAGGAAAGGTACAAGTGGCACAGAAGAATGACATTTACATGGAAACAGCCCTTTACAGTTCACAGCATCTGATGATCAGTATGCCAATGAGGAGAAACAAATGACAGGAGATAAAGCAAATCAGCTATCATGCTTTCATAAGCACTTCCAAGTGATCTTTTCACCGCACACTGAAATCCTCTCCTTTCCCCCTGTCTGATCAGGTTAGGCAAACTGGGCGAATTTACTCCCCTATAATCGCTTAATGCTTGCCAAGAGCAGAGAGAATCTCACTGTGTATCTGACTCTGTGGTTGGTCCCTCTCACTCAATTACACAAAGAAAAACGTGCACATTGAGGGGGAAAAGAAGAGGTAGCCCACCAAGTCATTACCAAGAACACACACGGCGCTATCCGTCGTTTGCCAGACTTTTAGGGAATTTAGAAGACGGCAGATTCATTGGAAAAGCTCTGCTGAGGAGAGCGAGGAGGGGGGGGGGCGATCATGAAGCCTGCACACCTTGGCCAAATAACTTTACTGTATGAAAGCAAAACATAGGTATGACCCCGATGGGAAAATGTGGGAAAAGCGTGCACGCAAATAGTGAAAATCTGGCCGCCTTCGGCATTTTTTACTGCAGCACGCTACACAGATCATCTTTCAGAGGTCCTCTGGAAAAAGCTTGTGGTTATTGTACCTTTGCACGTGGTGGTGCGACAGTGGTCCTTCAGGTGGGAGCAGTTTTTGCCCTCGTAGTCTTCCGGGCAGGAGCAGTAGTAGTCCTTGGCCAGGTTGAAGCAGGGTGCTCCGTTCTGGCATGGGTTGGGCGAGCAGTAATCGATATCCAGCTAGGGGAGAAAGGTATTGAATAGAGAGCGGTGAACCTGATAGCTGACATAGTTTCTGCTACAGAAAACAGAGCAAAACCCACAGCATCCTCCCTGCAGGCCGTGCCAGGAAACAACACACACACACGGCGCTGGGAGGAAGGGGGAAAAACAAGGCAGAGACATAGGAGCCGTCCTCTGAGTCTGGGCTTCAGCGCTGAGGAATGTATCCCACTGTAGCCAGGAGCAGCTTCAACAAAGCACTCCATTTTAAAAAAAGGAGGACTGTGGAACAACAGCCATTTAACAGGGTGGGGCAGGAAACCTTTACAACAAACCCAAAGATACAGCGATCCCAGCAGAAAGGCTTAAGATGCTCAAATGATAGAAGGGAGGATGCTCGCATGGGTGCTTAATCACGCGTGAGGCCTGTCTTACCTGGCAGAGATTTCCAGAGAAGCCCGTCAGACACAGGCAGTGGAAGCCGTTCACTTCGTCTTGACAGCGGCCGCCGTTCAGACACGGCGAGCTGCCGCACTCGTCGATGTCCCTCTCGCAGTGCTCGCCAGCGAAACCGGGGGGACACATGCAGCGATAGCCGTTTACCAAGTCCTGAGAGGAACAAACCGACATCGGCCTCAATGAAACCACAAACACGATTCACTGCTTCAGAAAGGGGGTGGAGTCTAAACGAGCACCGTCAAACCAGGAAGCAAAGTGAAGTGAAGGGAGAGGAGGGGTAATATCACAGCTTTGCAATTATTTCAGCACATTTTCCTGGCACGGGCTCAACGCAATAATGTTTATGGTAATTCAATCTGGTGTGGTCAAGAAAGTTGTGTGTCCTTCCCTGAGAAACTCCTCTGAAGCCATTTCTCTCAGATTTGATTTCAGAGGAATTCCACAACAATTCCACTGCTGGTTTGGAAAGAACAGTATACAGCAGCTATTTATACAGCCACTGTAAATGTCTGTCTGGCATAGACAAAAAGAGACAATAAAAAAAAACAAACAAGCTGGCAAACAAAGCAGTGATACCCGATAAAAGATAGATGGAGTTCGACCCGTCACCTACCTTGCAAGTTCCCCCATTCTGGCACTGGTCCTTGCAGTCGTTTATATCTGCATGGGAAAACAAATCTGAGGATTAATTCTGAACAGCTTGACTAAATAGTCTGTCTTTGAAAACAAGTCTGCACTTTATGTTTCCCATGCTAGGGGCCTTTAAAAACATGGTCTGAGCTGGAGAATGCAGTGCGAGAGTTGGATAATGTGGCTGCAAAAATCAGTACAAAACAAGAGTATTGAGCAATTCCTGTCGGCTGCCAAGTGAAACTAGAGCTAGGATCGCTTTGAGCCACCCCTAATCACCGCAGCCATGGCCACACACATGTCTAATAATCACACAGCAGACGAATTTACACTGCAGGGAAAGAGACTGTGCGAGAACAACTGGTTTTGCTTCACGCCTTCATGTCGCAGCTTTAATTTGGCACGGACTGAGCCAATGGAAATGAATGAAGAAAGAAAGCAAGAGCTGGACATGTGTCCTGCTCCACAGCTGCAGCTCTCAACTCACTGATGTCACAGTTCTGTCCCGTCCAACCGGGGAGGCATTCGCAGAAGTATCCGCCAATCAGGTTGCGGCAGGAGTTGGCATTGACACAGGGCTTGCTATCGCACTCGTTGGCATCTAGATGTGGGAGGGAGAGGGTTAGTGGAATGTGCACGTACGGTTGAAGGGCAGGAAGAGACTGGGTACCCCACCTATTAGACACGTCTTCCCCGTCCACTGTGAAGGACACTGACACTTGTAGCCGTTAACGAGATCTTGGCAGGTACCTCCGTGATTACAGGGGTTTGGAGAGCAGTCGTCGACATCTACACAGGATGAGGGATATCTGGTTAATCAAAATGATAATAACTACGAGAGTGTCCAGGTTCAGTGGGTCAGTTCCGTGCAGTCTTACTGATATTGCAGGAGGGGCCGCTCCAGCCTGGCGCACACTGACACTCGTAGCCTTGACTGGTTTCTGAGCAGCTTCCTCCATTAGAACAGGGATTGGACAAACAGGCATGCTCCGCTACGAAGAGAGACACAAAGAACTGTAATCTCCTGCCAATTTATGACACTCATTTTGCAAGGAAAATATATTTTTCTTTTATTGTGGCTATTGAGCGAGTAAGTCACCGCAAAGCGAAATCAGATGGTAAAGCCTCCGACTAATCTGCGGAAAACCTCACTGCTCTGCCCAGTTCCACTTTGTTACCACAACACGTCCAAAGGTCGACTCCTCTCCTCACCCACTGACAGAACCGCGTCTTCCCCTGCTCCAAAAAACCACTCATAACCCCCCCCCCTCACGCTCATTACCTGCCCCAACAGACCACGCCACCAGGAAATCATCTTTCGTGCTACGTTGACCTGACCAACGCACCGTGACTTCCCTCCGACTCCCCGCCATTCTTCTTCTGAGCAGCGGCACATGATGAGAGAGTGGCGGGAGAGAGGATCGCAGAGTTAAGGATGAGTGCTTCCCAAATGAATTAAAAATGAATGATTCACTCAAAGAATAACCAGGCAGTAAAGGGTGATCTGGGTAAGCTCTGAGGGTTGGGGGAGAGAGAGAGAGAGAGAAGATGCAGGGCTGCACCCTGGGGGCCATTGTGTAACAATAGCCTGACGTATCCCCTGGTCACCTCCTGTTACCAAGGGCAACGTTTTCTGACATCTCTGCAGTTAAGCTGTCAGCACCCTGCGAGGCTCAGATTTAATGAGGAAAAAAAACATCATCTCTACGGTAAGTGTTCACAACAGCTGAACCTCAGCACCACACCCATCCGTCTCAAGGAGCAAAAAGGGATGACCGGCCTCAGAAGATCAAACCGGTGGATTACCTGACTTGGGGAGGGGGGCACTTCCACTCAAGTGGAAACAGATTATTGCGAGTTATCGCCTCCTCTGATTACAAACTCAAAGCACCTCTGACCTTTTGTCTGCTAGCTCATTGAGCCCAGAGTCCTCCCACTAATTTTAACAGCAAACATGATTTTTAAAGCCCCCGGGACGAGCACTCCCCTCAGATCTCAGCCTTACTATAAAAAGAGAGATAGTCTTCCATTTGAAATTCAAGGGTGAGATTACAGGAAACCTTTACGCTGCTCATCTTCCTCTAAACCTTTCCATAGATCTTCCAAAATTTGAATAAAAACTAAGCAATAGTAAACAAACTGTTGTGACCTTTCACGCTAACTACATGCAATTTTAAAGCACACCTTCGACCCTCACCTCTCGCACAGTTTGCACCGGAGTAACCCTCGGCGCAGGTACACTGATACTTGTCAGGCCCCGTGTTGATGCATGTCCCTCCGTTCAGGCACGGCTGATGAGTGCCGCAGTAGTTCAGATCTGTGGGGGAAAAGATTTCGTTTGTTCAGACACAACATGGAATAAATCACTCTGTGTGACTGCAACTGAAATAAAAGAAACAAAATGTACCTTTGTCACAAAGGTGGCCACCCCAGTTGGTTTCACACAGGCACTGCCACGGCTCCACACAGGTGCCGTGTACGCAGCCAGGATGAGGGATGCACTTGTCGCAGTATTGGCCCTGCCAACCATACAGACACCTGCAACACACACACACACACAGGCATACTGTCAGCATCAAATTGAGACAAGATTTAAACAATAACCTCAAATAAACAGACAAGCAAATTCAAAACAGTTTCAGCGAGGCCAAATTCCTGTGGTATCTGGACATGTTAAGATCTTAATCTTCCACTTATTCCAGATTCCTTTGCAAGGAACACAACGGTAATCTGAGCTTAATGAACTACACATCAGCATATGCAACATGGGAGCTGCACGAATGAAACAAAAGAGGCAGTATTCTCGCCCTCACAACTGGGCTGAATCTTTAAAGACCACAAATGAATTTTAAGCAGCAGCGTGTTTCTGCAACAGCTTTTTAACAATACTTGGGCACAAGGAAACAGGAGTATTAAGCATTTTACCAAACAAAAAAAAAAAATATAACAAAACTCTAGATTATAGTTCCAATGGGACCTTTCGCACTGCTAACATTAGCATGCGGCCAGACGCTCCCTTTAACAACACTGTGCCTGTGGCTTGGCAGTGGCGGCATTCTTGCAGGGAGGAGAGTTCAGCCCTCCTCTCGGCTGCAACTCTGCTGCTCGTCCTGGTTCTCATGAGTCAGGACTCAGGCTTGTGCCCCCCGAGGCCGGAGGATGAGAAAACAGCTTGCTGACCACTAAAATGTCCAGGTCCATAATTACGCTGATAATGCTGCCCTTTTCTTCCTCCACTCCACAATTAAGACAGCAAATCGAGCCTTGCTGATAAGTCTGCTCTTAATAGGTGGCGAAGTGGCGATACAGTTGCTGCTGTGGAACCCAGCGACAGGAAACACAGAGTCCCTCTGGGGGAGCGGCGCACTGATTAGCCTCAAGAAACGGACGGACTGTAAAAATAAATGCAGTGCTTAAGTAAACCTCAGTCTGTGATTAAGGGGGGCGATTTAAAAAAAAAAAAAAACAATTTGTGCTAATCCTCACCATGAGAAATGGAGTGGGAATCACCAGCAGGATCCCAAATCATTGCACAGCCTAACCGCCGGGGTATGTGACATTACATTGTGAAGCACTGCTGTTGCACATAAACACATTAACGGTCTTTACAATATAGTTTTCTCCCTCCCACAGGTGGACTGTTATTACTCCATTAGCAACAATTAAAGTTAGAAACTGTGCTGCAATGACGAGGAGGCTGCCCTCCCCTGCAGCCGATGTTGCTATGTACCGCTGTTGTTAAACCCGACGGTGGGAAACAGCTCGCCGACTACAATCAAAGAAAAGCTTGCTTGGAGATTGTGGTAAAGAAAAGATAAATCCTTGAGCTTTGTAAAATAGCCACACCTGTGTAGAGACGAAAGCAAGTCAAACTCTTGTTCTGCCAGTGGCCACACAAGCTCTTACAAGAAACCTGATCAAGTCAAAAGCTTGGTGAAAAACAACAAAGCTGCTGTACAAAAAGTACAAACCTGATCATCCCTGTGCTTGATTTATAGCCAAATCAGACAACTAAGGAAGCAGCCAATGGCTGCACTATGGGAAGAGTTGGACAGTCGTTGCAGCGCAAAATGCCCCAGCTCTGATATCCATCTGTGTCTGGCTTTTCCTCTGGCTGTGTGCATAAACAGCATTAGGAAGCCATTAGCTACATAAACAGTACACTTTAAGGCTCATCCGAAAGTTGCACCTGATTTGACTGATAAAACTCGCCTCATTTGAGGGTTGGTTACATTTTTAGCTTTGAATTGTGGCAGCTGAGTTTCCTTTTTGCTCAGGCTGGCAGCTCTGGCTTTAAACCTCAGTTCAAAGCTCTGTTAAAAGTTCTGATACTGAAAGAGCTTTGGCCAGAAAACCACGCATGCACAGGGGAAGATCAGTGCCATGACACAATTGATGCTTGGATGCAATCCTTACAGATGTGTAGCGGCCCACACCGCAAGTTTCTGGCACCATCCTCCGCGGCAACAAAAAAGGAACACGAGCAAACTGTGTCTGACAGTAAAATCAAAGATGGCAGGATGATAAATCACACAGATCGGCTGTGGCCACTTACTTGCATCCACCTGGCTCTTTACACGATCCATGCTCAGTGCTGCAGCCCTGTCGACATATAGCTAGAGCAAAAAGAAGAATCGACTTAACTAGATTCCTTGTTTGTAATGGAAAAAAAGTACAGTGAGAGCTCAGGAACAAGGTGTCATCAATGCAGACCATGCTACAGACAGTACATCAGCGTGAATCACAGATTCAGTCTGGCTTTATACTTTCAGAAGACTCATCCAGTCATGTTTGCATTTAGAAGTGATGTCTTTCATGTGTGCCACCTCAGCAGGGCTTACCAGTGTTGCAGTCAGGTCCAGACCAGCCTTCCAGACAGGTTTTATTTCCATTGTAGTCGCACGTGTAATGCCCAAAGAACTCATCCCTGGGCCGACAAAACTTGTTGCAGCCGAAGCCGTAGTAGTGCTCATCACAGCTGACTCGGATTTGGTACTCAAACTGGGCGATGGGGCCGTTGTGAGTCAGCTTCTGCCAGTGCGGGCTTGGGTTGATCATGCCAGAGTGCGAGGCTTTCTCTATCAACTTCCCATCAGCACCTAAAACATCATTTAAAAAAAAGACAATCAAATGAGTGTCTAAATGCATTTAGGTCCCACCCCCCCACCCCTCCCTTCAACTAAATCAGGGTTGAAATATTTGAGCTAACAGTGCTTTTGGGTGTTGCAGTGTTCTTGATCGTAAATTGGGAACCCAAAAATGCCCCAGAAATTCTGACACAAATTGCAGAAGATCTCAGCGATAGCAGATTATATGTAATTAAAGCAACTATGTGTCCTAAAGAGGAAGAAAAGTACAAGGAGGAAACGTAGGGAAAAAAAGGAAAAGGATGCCTGTAATGAGCACGTTTAACTGCTTTTTTTCTCACGCTCCCGGTCCAACTCTCCCCGCTCGCTTTCTGAATCTAAGCTTTACAGCCTGAGGATAATACCGGTCTACGATGCTGCTCTCTGCATCTGCTCAGGCGAGGAAAGAACCACAGTCGCCATAAATTACAGTGTGATGCTGCAGTCACTGCTGGGAGGCCCGCCAGCGTGCCATCAGCACTTTTTTTCCTGGATTTTTCATACGCATTTTTGTTTAACATTGACAATCGTATTGAAATCAACACTTTCATGCACTTCAGAAGTATCCATCCACACTTTGCATGTAGAGCGACGTCGCAGCCTACGCTGTGATTGTTAAGTACACACAGATTTAGACCCAGAACCAGACATATTTTCTTGTCAAACACAAAGAGGTCACAGCTCTGTCAAACAGGGGAGTACTGAAGCCAAGGGCTGTAATGAGCTTCACACACAGAGCAAACACACTTGAACTGAGCAAACAGTCTCAGCCCAATCTCCAGACACTACGCTGTCTACTTACAAGCCCTGCACATTCACTTGCGCATGAAGCACTCACTACTCGATGTCTAAATCTTCCACCTGGGAGAGAATGAAAAATATGTCACAATCATTATTTACTGTGGCTCACACGAGCAGAGGTGGCTGACCGGGAGGCCAATCGCTCCTCTGTGTAGTATGACGCAATGCAATGCAGAAAGGGGGGGGGCGCTGTCATTTATTTACTGCGTGGTGGGGTGCATAGGGAGGGGGACCAGGACGTGGCAGCGCTCTGAAATCACAGCGCCCAGTAACATTTAGCAGGAGTCTGAAATCCAGCGTTTAGCCGTGTGGCATTTCTCTACCGACTGCTGGCCTGCAGTGTCAGGAGTAGCACGGCCTTGCTACCTGCTGCCTGGCCTGGAGCTATGCATAAATCAAACAAACTTTAAACAATGAATCTGATTCTCAAGCATAAACTTTCTAAAGCCGCGTAAGAGCATCTTCTCCACTCAAAACACACAAATCTTCAGGGGTGGGAATCTGATCATGTAACTGCTCGCAAACTGACATAAAAGCCAAGATTTTTATTTTGATTAGCAATCTATTTAAATCTCAGTTAGGACAGTCACAACACGCAAGGCTAACAGGACCGTGACCCAACCTGAAGGTGCTCAGAAAAGGCTTAACCACCACTGAGAGTACATTCTGGGGGCTTTTCACACCAGTGCCCTAATAGTTCTCTGGGGAGCGGCAAATACAGCAGAAAAGACCGAAACCTTGTTGAGCTCAAATAGACGTAAACAAGCACGGAGATGAGGCCCTGCCCTCATCTGGGATCACCACGCTGTCGCCAACCTGACCACCAACCAGCAGGAATCTCAACAGCAGCCAGAAGTCAGATTTCAGCATGATGTTACTGCTGTGTTATTCCCACGTTGATGAGGAAAAACACCCAGAGACTGAGTAATACACTCTGCTCATGCTCTGAGCTCACCTGCACAAGAAAAAGGAACCTTTAACCCACGACACAGCAAAGCTGGAGGCCTTGCCCCCCCCCTCTCTGCATGGTGACTGCAGACTGGTTGCAGCACCAGGCTGCAGGGTCTGGATGAACTCTGTGTTTCATGCTTGAGTGACAGTGAGACAGTATGACCTCAACCCCGGCTCGCAGCACCTGCCATCAGTCATCGGCCAAATAAAAACATTTTTATAGGTTGGGGGGGGGGGGGGGGGGGGGGGGGGGGTAGGCGGTCAGCCTCTCCTCTACCTCACCAACCAACCTCTCGTCTTCTTCCCCCTCACTTCCTAAAAACTGCTCTCGGTCCTCACAGGCACCTGTCAGCACACTTTAAACACACACACACACACACACACACCCGTGGACCTTGTGGAAGAGTGTGGAGGGGGGTGTTCAGGAAGAATAAACTTCCTTTGCTGACCTTCAACATAACTCGTCCCAGGCATTGCCACACGAGACCGTAAAAGACAGAAGAGGGTAAGATGGAGATCCCAGACAAGGAGAAGTACTCACCACTGGTTTCATTGTTGAAGTCCCAGGCCTCCACTATCAAAGTGTAGGACCTCTGAGGGAAACAAAGACAGATACAAGCAGCGTTAGTGAACAGTAGGATCACAGCAGGGTCCCTGCATCAGAAAAGCACTACTAGGTAAATATGACAATAACAGCCTTTGTTTTTAGTAGTAGGGCTGGATAATATATGGAAAATGTATCATTATAGCAACTGCAATGTCACAAGGACATTTTAACCTTAAACAGGACGAGCACAGGTATGCTAATGAGGGTTACATTTAGAGGAATGAGCTTAGCACCATAATGAAGTATTTGTTTACACAAATTCCCTGAATTTCCTTTAAGGTCTGATGTGAAATACACAAAGGAATCTACTTATTTTTTCGGTAGAAATAACATTTTCAAGACATTGAGCCTTAAAAATGCAGAACTTTCCCATTTCCCATGACCTCATCCGTCACACCAGTGACGTTTCATCTCCCTCTCATCGAGTTAGCTTACAACAAAGCCTGGAACAGAATCTGCTGTGAACTTACAACAATGGCCCCCGTTGATCTGATTAAGAGGATAAGCCCGAGGTGCTGCAGAGGTCTCGCAATGATTAGAATGGCGGACACATGGTCAGTGGTCTGGTCTAGCTGGTCGCCCACCCAGCGGGAGGGTGTCTGATGCACCAAAAACCAGCACAGCCCTTCTAGTAAAAGAGTGATATAACTCTAAATGTGAGCATGCACATAGAAAAAGGAGACTTCACCCTGCAAAGCCAGCCTTAAGTCTTCATATTAGCTCTTGCAACCAGTTTTTCCATGTGTTTATTAAATGTGGCGAGAGAAGAAAGTGGATGTTTGCCAGTTCTGAAAGGGTACACAGTTAGTCGTGTTATGTAGTGCGCATGGGGATTTCAACATGTGACAGAGTGCTGGGGATGCTGATGACAGTTTAGGCAGAAGGGCTTCAGGACATTACTGAAGGCATGGAAAAAGACAAGTGTATGTAATGGACAGCAAAATGAAGAAAAAAATATGCAATCAAAGGAAAGGGTAAGGCCGGAGAGACTGAATGGGTGCTACACTCTGAAGGGCCTGTCTAGATTTCAGCACTCCAGAAAATGCTTTGTCTGATTCAGGGTTGGTAGCGCTCACACCAATATCGGCTTACACGTTCACCCTGCCCTGCGCCCAGTCAAGCGGGGGGGGGGAGCGACGACGATGCTTCTGCAAGTACACACACACATGACAGATTCAGAGCCTGCAGTGCTCTGGAATCCACAAGAAATGCCACTTCCATGCACACAGTTCCTAGCAGAGCTGCATGGAGGCATCTCAGAAATTTGGCAGTGCCAGTAAAGCCCTCTTTGCTGCGATGACTTCATGGTAAACAAACCTGCTCGAAGGAAAACCCCTGCTCACTTTCCACACAAAGAAAGAAAGGGTATGACTCACTCCCTAAGCCCCCCCCCTTCCTCCTAATTCATTCACATTACCTTGTTTTCTCAGGCATTCAACTTTCCTTCTTTCCAGAAGACATTCGTCTCTTCCTCTGCCAAAATTTTACTGCAATCAGGGCAACTATTATTTACATGCTGTGTGCATCAGCAGCAGAGTGCAAGGTACATTCTGCTTCACAATTGTCCAGCACACGAGTCATCTAACAGCAAGAGCCACAACCTTCCTTTTAAGCACTAAGTAGCATCATGTTCGTGCTCTTGTTGTTCACGTCTCGGATGCAAAGCTCGACACAATCGCAAATTCACTTTAGTGTTGCGGCAAACTTCCCATCAAGGGACCCAAGCCTAAACGATTGCACTCAGATGCATCAGCAATAGGTTTTACTGGATGACTTTTGAAACCTCTTGGGTTTTTGGGATGACAGAAATAACTCCCACACATGTGTTACGAGCAGAGTCACAAGTGCTGACCTCATCCTAAAAATGGGAACTCAAATGCACAAATCACTGAGCTTACACGGCGCGCTCGTATAGTTTTGGACAATTTTTAAATTTAAGTCATCATTGTGAAATTAAGCTGACGTGTTTGTGACTATTAGTTGAGGAAGGAAAAAAAAAAAAAGTATTCTGCTTCGTGTAAGTCACCCTTCTGTGAACAGCACGATCTGAACAATTTGTTTTGGTTTGCATAAACGTTTTACTGGCAGTTACACTGGGAACAGTGATGGATCACTGCCAGGTGAAAAACAACAGCAGCCCTGGTTCACCTGCTACACAATGAAATGTCAGCATCTAAGACTGACAAGATGGTGGGAAATCCCACTCACTAAAGAGTTATAGGCCAAACCTGTACCTGTCCATATGTTAAGAGGGCGCCTGAGGTCTTGATACATTAAAAGAAACACACAGGAACACAAACACACACACACCCATATCTTGCAGGATTTGGATTTGCCTCAACATGGAGGCAACTTCAGCATTATACTCCACATCCCCAGAGTAATCATATATAAGTCCAACATTAACATGATGAAAGACCGTGCCATTAACTAATAACACAGCTGCCTTAGATTCCAGCATCTAGACTCTGTTCTTGGCTGAAATTTCTTGAATAATTATAATCGGGTAGCTGCACCATTAAGCTCCCATCTACCAGAAGTGCCTGACTCCTCATTCACAAACACTCCATAACTCCTTGGCGCTTATCAGCTTGGAACCGTCTGCCACTACCAGGTCCACTTTTCCCAGGCTCCCAGCTGACTCACCACTTCTCTTTGAACTACAGAGAACACACTCCCTTTCTCTCCTCCTCTCTCACTCACATACTCTCTTACAGACACACATACACACAAGAATAATAAGTGTGGCTGTATGTCTTCTTATCTTTCCTGGCAAAGCAGACACTGTCCAACAGACAAGCAACATAAGCGATAAAGATCCTTCCAGTTCAAATCGCACTTACTTGCCAAAGAACACTACAGAACCCTCTCAGTAGGGGAATTTTTTCCAAACACGCACTCTCATTCTGCCCTCCACTGACAACTGACCCATCTGATGGACCAGGAAATATAACAAAATGATAATAATAATTCAAAAAAAGTCAATGTCTCATGGAATAACAGGCAGAAGCCAAAGGTTGACATCAAGGCAAGGCACAGCAGATTAGACAGGGTAGGCCTTCACTCAGCACACAGGAAATGTAAACAGTCTGGTCAAAGATATGTTGACTCTCTGTATCAGTTTTCCTGGGCCGATCACTTCAACAGTATCAACCTGCAGTCTAACCAATGACCAGGACTGCTAAACATTACACCCTTTTTTTGCAGTACAGCCTCGGCTCCTTAACATGCAAAGCCAACTCTTGTGATCACCTTCAAAGTCTCTGAAAGGAAGGAATGCACCATTTCCCCAAGAGATTTCCATCTCAAGAGTTTAAGGAAGACTATTGCACAATCAAGAGCTTATCAAATCGCACCCAAACAAAAGAATATCACCTGTTGCCAACTAAAACTGAACACCCAAAACAGGTTTCTCACAGGGAAAATAAGATAAAACATGAACCTGAAACCAAGGAAGAACGCTGCATTCAAATTGGCTGTAATCCATCTTCTGCACGGGTTGCTAGCCATCAATACACAGGCTATTCCAATTAAATGCATTTTGAATGCATGCCATGCTTCTATGCAGCCTGAGGACAAGCATGATAAGCATCAGAAGTCACTCTGTAACGTCACATCCACAAAGAACCACAAGTACCCCATAAAAGCGAAGAACAGGGAGAGGTTGAGTGGCAAAAAAAGACAGCATTTCTTATGTACTCCTTCACTTGAGCAATTTCATTTAACTGCCATATCAGAGCCAACTTTATAACACAACATGCCATTCTCACAGCAGCCAGCTTCACTGATCCTCAAGGCTGAACTGACTATTGTTCTGTGACACACCTGATTCAAGTTCCCAAGACTGCTCCGACTTGTCAACAGAATCAATCACGCATATATGGACCTGTCTCTTGTCTGAGAGATGGAATGGCATTGTGTGTAAAATGAAAGGAGGATAATTATGCTGCGTAATTTAGATGTAATTCAGTTAGAGCATAAAGGCATGGTACAGGGTTAGGCCTGAGAAGAAAAGACAGGGATAGCTTGAGGAGAAAATAAAGAATAAATACAAGAACTCAGCCACCAGGGTAGCTGGACTAATTCTCCCGATTCAAATACGCTGAAGTAGCCAAAGAGGCAAGGTTACGGTGTTCCTGAGAGCCAAATACATCACTGCTGAGTCTACGACAACTGCTTCCTGTTGCTTGCCCCGCGCTGGCATTACAGCTGCGCTGCCTCCATTATGCTCCATAATCCTCACTGTAGTCACCGAGGGCACACCATTGTCCCTGCTTGATACACTGTGAGGGCCGGTGGAGCTGGGCCCTCACAGGCCCTCGCTCCTCTGTGAAATAAAAGCACCAAGCAGACACTATGAATCCACACAAGGCTCTAAAACACCGGCGGGCTTATGTCAAAGATGTCCAGCCAACATCGCTCTGTCCAGCTGGACGCCTGGCTCTTGCCCTACCTGATCTAAGCACATGTGTGTAGCCTCATTAAGTGCAGCAGTTACCGTGGGTGGCAAGGTTAAAACGATGAAATGCCTGGGGTCCAACCGAGCGTGACTTAAACAAAGCCTTTGGCCTGGACAAGAGGCCAACTTCATGCAGCTCACAAGAGAGGATGAAGGGAAGGGGGAGGGCTTCGTGAACTCTGAGTACCCAACAACCCAATTGCACCACACTGCCATCTGTCCACAACAGCCAATCAACTGATGAAAAGGACAAAGAGTGATATCATACCAAACCTGACAATTGTTAGTGTGCACTGAAGTAAAGCACTTGAAGTGAAGGATGAGAGAACATGGTCTTTCCCCGATTCTTAGACTGGCTGCTTCAAACTCTTTTGTATAACCGAGCTGCATTAAATGCAGTTACCTGAGCTATTCAATCTGGACTTTCAGGTATTTCTATTTATCTGGCATTCGCCACATGACAAGAAACTCCTTCGTTAGTTTAAAAGACTTTTCCTTTCAAGTTCCTGGTCAATCGCTGCACATGCCCATTCAACAAATGGGAATGATTTTCAACCAGTAAGATGAGACTAGAATGGCTGCAAGGGTTTCATGCTGACACAGCATGAACATAAACAGAAAACTCTGTTAGAAAAAAAGGGGGAAAAAAGTGTGAGGCGCCAATGTCCAAGAGGAGTCCAAATTAAAGAATAAAGACAATATCAAATTGCGTGAGCCTCCTGGAGACATCATTTCACTGGCAGATCATGGGAGAAAGAAAAAAACTAAATGACCTGCTCTTCCTGTTTCCACAGGTAACGCACACATAAAAAAGGGGGGAAATGACACTTAATAGTCCAGTTCTTTCACTCATCTGGGCCATCAGTGTGGACACAATGCTCGATATTACAACCAGGACGTCCATTGAGATTGAAGCAAAAATAGCCTTGATGTAATTGGACACACACATACCAGTGGACTGTGCCTTTCAGCTATCAGGCACAGCGGAGGAGTTTGCGGGCCAAGCTGTGGGGCCAGTCAGTCTGTGCAGTCCTTTTTTCCCCCCCTTCACTACATAGAAATGTGCTCCAGCATGGCAAATCATCTCTCTCACACAGAGCTCCAACACTCCCACAGGCCTGTCAGGCCCATTTATTTACCCAAGGAAGAAGAGCTGACACTTAAAGAAACCAGAAAGTTGGTTTTCTCTCTAGAGCTGCTGCACTGTGCAACAAGACCAGCTGCCAGTGAGGCAGAACGGGGGGGGGGGTGATCTGGGAGAGTGAGGCTCACACAACTTCTCATCTCACTTTTAATCTGCTGGATCAGGCCTGGCAAGGCAAGATGCAATGTAATCAAAGAAAAATTTTTGTCAAAAGGGATCTGTTTTGACACATTTGAAAAAGACGATTACGAGTGCCTGAAAAATCACTTTTTTTTTTTTAAATTCTCGCTGATCATTTTGAGTCGAATTTGGACATTTCAAGGTTAATAATATGCAAAATAGTTCAGCAACCTGAAAATACTTAAATGGACACGTCTAGCCTGATGGAGAAAAATACCTGCACATGGCAAATTAGCGCACATAATGAGACGGGGGAAGGGGGGGGGGGCTTTAACAAAACAAAAAAAAAAGCACAAAAAAACACAAGAGAAACTTTCTATGCAACTTTTTAAAGAGGGGGTGATTGAAGCGCAGCAATTGCACATAACTGCCCTGCAAACAGACATTTTCTCTTTACTTTGTTTGGAGATGCGCGTTCAGGAAAGTGTGTGTTTTTATGTTTTGTTTTGTCTCCACTCACCGGCCAGGCAAAACTGAAGGGCAAAATTATCCTGGATTTGTCATTCCGGACAGAGCTCCTGAAAGATAACGTATTCCCTCCGAGGATAGGCGTAGATCCCATTCCGAAGCTGCATGGCCCAGCAGCAGAAACCCTCGACTGGTATTCCTTCAGACAAACTTTAAAAAACGTATCGCACTCGTCCCGCGTGCACTTTCTATCCGCCGTGTTCCGCGTGCCGTCGCAACACATGCCGTTCAGCAGCTCTCCGTTCACATTTTGCATCGATAAAATTTGCAACTCGAATTGTCCCGATCCCTCTGACACCTGTTGGAGAGACAGGACAGTGAATGCAGAGGTAAAACTTTGAACTTGACACTCAAAAAGAAGAAGAGGGGGAAAAAGTGGATACTCTATTATTCACCCCTTTGCAAGCATGCTTTACAGAGTGAGGGCTAAATTTCTCGTGAAGCATGGTTACATGTTGTGTTAGCATAGCCGTGCACATACAAGGAGAGACGCATGCAATCACAGTACATCCACACGGCTGAACCGAGTGACCTTTCCCGCTGTAGTCCCCCCCCCCTCACCAGAGTGCTCCAACATACCTTTACAATAAAGCAGAGCAAAAAGGCGGCCACGACTGAGCCCCGTCTCAAAATCATGCCTCCGGACTGCTGTTGCCACTCGTTTGTACTAGTCGTCTGGCCGACACACGGCACCAGAGCTCTGCTCTGGTTTAAACATGCACGAGTGGGGGAAACAACACTTTGCTTAGCGGAGCACGGGATCCGGGTTCAAAAAAGAGCTTTCCCCTTTTATATGTCCCCTCAACCACTCCGAGCGTCTGCTCTTCTTAGATATCCGACTGTCTCCACTTGTTGCTGAAGAAAGTTTTTACACAGTAGCCATGCGGCGGCCGAGCCCACTGCTGACTGACTGCTGGTCCGAGCTGGAACTGGGCTACACAAGTTCAGCAGAGAGGGAGTGTCTGCGGGGCCCCGGGGCTCCATATTCATGAGCGCAGCACACTGAGCCCGCCCCCTTGTCTTATTATGAGGATAATCATACACTCTCTTCAAGATTGGCTTTTAAAGAGTTTCTGGCACTGCTTTGGTGGAAAATAAAAGTGGAAATACTCTATGACCTGAACTCATATTGATGCACATAACTCTTCACAACCACAAACCTAAACAAAAATGAATTATATTTTCAGACATGCCTCAATTCATACCCCACCCCTCTTTTAAGAGACTGTATCTTTCTACATCTTGCATTATTGCATACTACACTCACCACAATTTTTCCTGTAATTTTACCTCATAGAGATTTATGTCAGCTTGTAAAGGTGGAAAGACCCAGTTTAAGCTGGGTTTTACTCTCTGCTGCCTTTGTGCCATTAGGTAGCATACTAAATCATCTGGCCTGCAAATAGAGCTTACATCAAGGCCAGTGGCTGAGCCAAGGGCATATACTAAAAGTGAGGTATGTTCGATGAGCCTTGGATGAAGAGAATGAAATTCCACTGCACATTTTAAACATATTGTTCTGGTCAGAAATCCTCTGAATGTCTGTAAATGTTGAATCTTGGAGACCACACAAAGCTGCTGGAGTGGAGACAGACCTGCAGGTTTTTATCAATGCCTGAAGAATGTAACACCTTTTAAACCACTTGCTGTTTCCAGCAATCAACCTGTAGTTTATGGCCAAACGCAGCAGTGCCAGGTGGATATTTGTTTGAATGAGATCCCTGTTGACCAGATTCACAGCTTCAACATTCAGTTTATGTTGATGTGGTCACAGATAAACTCCTTTTGGTGTCAAAGGGTAATTGTGACCAGGTGTATTTCTGCAAGAAGGTAATCTGTGAACTAGATCAGTGACTGGGACAACACACACACACACACACACACATACATTTAAATGAGGGATGGGAACCCCCTCTGCCCTGTCGTTACTGATTTGTGCAAACCAATTACACAGGTCATTCAATGGGTCACAATCAAGGAAATGCAGTTGGAAACTGTGGCGTTACATAGCGAGGGAGCAGATGAATCAGTAACTACATAATATTTCATCATCACTCTTTATTGCCATTTATGAGGATGTCACACATCTCACATGTGTGTGTGTGTACCTGATAAGCAGAGAGGTCTCATTTTCTTGTTATGTTTCTCAGAAACTGTACAATGAGGTGTAGTTCATGTGAAATTCAGAGTGTAGAGGTTATCTTATCTTTAGGTGCATCAGTAACTCAGAGATATGCACAGTAGCCTTGAAGTGGATTTAAACCTTAAAAACCTTGTTTTTAAGTCGTAGTGGTGAACTGATTTGTTTCATTTCCAAGGAGGAAAACATCTATGAGTTGTTTTCACTCTCTTAAATCACTGCTGTGAATATTCAAATGTCACATTTCCTGTGGTTGAACTTCAAGATGAAAGATGCAACTTCCTCCATGCCTGCCTCAGTCACAGAGCTGATAGACATCTCAGGTTACAGGCCTCATTGAAATTCTCTCTTTGGGTAATTAGGGTTAATTGGAGAAGTTTTTAACCCTTGGAAGCGTTTCTTTTTTTCTTTTTTCCCTCTTATTCCTTGATGGCAAGAGCCAAAGTTGAGTCTGTAGATTGTAGACGATTCAGGGTGGGGGGATGTGTTGGGATCCTATCTGTCGTGCCCCCATGACCTGGCCAAAAGTGATGCTTGTGTTGGGATGATGACAGGGGTGGGAGAAAACTGTGTTGAAAAAAGTTGCTTTTTTTCTCAGAAAGAAAATGTCTGGCATAACAATGACCTCATGAAATTGATTTATTAATTTTTTTGTAAATTTACAGAAAAAAGCCAAAACATCTGTACACAATTCTGAAGAAATGCATAAAAAAAAGATTATCTGTATTGCCAGCGGCCTTTTTGAAAACTTAGACCTCTTCCACTTAAGCGCTGCTTCTCTCATCTATCATTCAGCTAATAGGTATGTAAACAGCATGTTCACTGTTCCCTATAAGCTTGGTGTGTAGTCGTCATGGAGCACAGACATGGTTTCTCCTCTGAGACTATGGTGCTAATCTCTTGCAGCCTTAATGTGATTATGGTAATGATCACAGAAATGACCCCTGGGCTTGTGGGGGGGGGGGGTCCGTGGTTCATACATCCTCACACATAGGCTGCACAGGCACTGTGACTCCAGAAGAGACCACCAGACTCAGCCAGTCCTGGTGGCCCTCTCCTGTTCTTATGTCCTCTCTAAGCTTCGAAGAGACGAGTGAATGAACAAATAAATTCCAGCCAGCTACAAAAGAGCTGAACAGCCAGGGGAGAGAGATGGATATCTTTTGTTGTCTGGCAATCAATGCCGTATTCCAATCCAATTACCTCAGCCTTTTGCGACCCCTCCTATCACAGTGTATGGCATTGAAGCCTGCAGGAATTCAGACTCCTAACAAGAATGTGGTGGATTAGGTGCTCAATGAGTATCCGCCCCTCTACTTTTTCTATACAAAAAAAAAAACTAGTTATTGTCAAGCTACCAAAGTCAAGAAACAGGATCATGTCCCCTGTCTTGCATTGCTAAAAGTGATGTGGCCGTGTTGCTTCAACAAGGATTTTTATTGTGGACAGTCAACAATGAAAGACAAGAAAGTGCCGTGTGACTGGATTTATCCTTCTGCATCAAAGTGAGGGGAAAATGATGCGTACATCAGGTGCTTTTTAAAAAGGCACCTACATATTTGAGCTGTGAGGGTTATTTGACTGCGATTGGTCACAGCTACTTGTGTGTTCCCCTTTCTGCTTCTAATGAAGGTTTGCTGATAGTGAAAACAAATGCTCCTTCATTCAAAGATGCACTTTTCTTATCACTGTGCCATCTGTACAGTTCATTATCACCTTGTGCACACATTAGGCTTCATAATTCTGGATGAAATTCTATGAATAATATCTTATACACGGGATCCACTCTAGCTTACAGTGGACACATGCAGGGCACGATCGAGTTTTGCTGTCTATATGTGTTTAAACAATCAACAACAAATCCCTACAAATGTAAGCTACTTTGTTGTCAAGCATTATGGTGGGAAAGCCAGAAATTTTCCGACCTGGAGAATTCGAGAGGTGAAACGTCACATCTGAGTCGGAGATTAGAGCTCAAAAAGAATAAAAAGAGACGCTTTCTCTGTAGTTTAGTTGTTTTTTTGTCTTTTTAAAGATATTATAGTGTTTATGTGGTGTGTTTATGGGAGCTGCTTTTACAAAATGTGTTACAGATGGTATCATCCTTCAGGATTCAGATAAATATTATCTTCCACTGTTAAAGGAGACCACTTTTCTGTTTTCAACATGAGGTGATGGGATTTTGATGTTTAAGTGGATATGTGGTGAGTACCTCGGTGCGGTTAGTGCTTGGAGAGTCCAGCTGCTATATGTGGAGGTTAAGTACAAATTGAATTATACTATAGAGGGTTTGGTTAAGAGCATTGATTTTGATTTTCATTGGTTCAAACTGTTCTTAATTGCTGTGGTGATGGTGCGGGTGACTCATTTATGTTATGTTTATTGTAGTTGTCTTCCCCCCCTTCTAAAATGGTTCGGCATATGTCAGTGGCACTGGGGACCTGCTGCAAAAGGATTTAGATGGTTACTTTTAGTGTGCACGTCAACGGTGTCATAAGAGATTAATGGATCTGCGCTCTGGGTAAGCACATATGTCAAGATAAGAATCTCTGAATAGATCATCAGTCTGTGCGCGAATGTGTGTTCTCTCACATGCTTAATGACCAGAGGTGTTTGATCCTCTGTGGGGAGGGGAAGCTATAGGACTGGAGATTATCCCGTTTTTATCCTTCTCTAGCATTTCCTCCTGGTTTACAATACCAGGTCTCCAACAGCTGAGCTGACCCTGCGATCATCTGATGAAGCCATTTGTGTGTGCTGTTGTAGAGGAGATGTTTCACGGTGGAGTGATACATGTTTGATTAGATTTGTTCCTGTGTTTGAAGGAACAGTTTGAGAATAAGCCAGAGTGCAGAGGAATGTTTGCGGTCTCAGTCATTGATCAATGTGACAGTTTCTCAGGTGGGAGGACGCAAACTACTCAGGCGAGAAGATTAGATCCATTGCACATCACACCATCCAAGGTGGTCTCCTAAAGTTAGGAGGGCCTGTGTGTTACCCTCGGGAACAGTGAGTCAGAACAGTGCTCTCTTCAAACAGGATATTGGCCCTCGCTTTTGGTGAGTGCGGCTAATTACCTGGACTTCCTATCTGGGGGAGGTGACACTGATAAAACTCTTTCTCTTTTTGTCACTGTTGTTATCAGTCGCGTTACGCTTTGGATCATGAGGGTGAGTGTCACTTCATTCTTGGACCTGCACCCTTTCTTAGAAAAATGACCTGCAGACTTGCCGAGAGGAACATTAGCCCCGTCAAAACGACATCCGTTGCCAGCCTTGAGGGAAAATATTGATGCTGGCAACCTTTTGACGTCCCCTGCACCATGACGTAGCGGTTTTTCCATGACACATTTGATGATTGCTTCCAAATGGGCCTGTCAGTTTTAATATAGATGACCCATGCATTTTGCTTTCCTCTAAAGTAAACAAAATCCACCAGCCCCCCCCCACCCCCACACACACATACATAATGTGTGATCACACAGCAGGAATGAGCCTTGAGATAGAACAGGCATTTGTGAGTTGATATATGCTTTCATGTTCAATCTTCTTGCCCATGAGTGAAGTAGTTTGAATTGATGTTGTTTTTGTAAGTTTGTAGATCGAAAGCCACAATGTTATTTCAGGAAGCTGGATGTAAGTCCATGAAATGGCTTTAAACTCTTGTATGTGGTGGCTGTAAAAAAGGAGGAGACATTACTTCAGTAGAACAAGCCTGCCAGAATGTTTACCTTATGTGCTTTTCTTATACTTCAAGAGAGCGTTCTTAATTTTATGTGACAATAAACAAATTTCTTGTCACATTAAGTCCTGGACTTGGACCAAATGCCAACAATTAAGAGAGTCAATACACTCATATATACATTTAGATTATACAGTGTCAACTAACAAGTGAAGGTAAGCATTCAGATTGTTTACAGATCTGTGTGTGTGTGTGTGTGTGTGTGGCTGGGTTCCAGGAGTACTGGTGCAGTCAGCGAGAACGTGGAAATATGTGGGAACAGCTCAGTTACGAGACACATGGTGAAGCTGAAAATTGGACGGGCCCACTTCACTGGAGCATATCAACTACCTGTTAATGTTAAACTAATGAGCCATTCCCTTTGTGAACGTGTTGCCGGGTAAAGCATTTGACACAAAGTGTAAATCACAATGCACAGGTGTATGTGTGGGCCGTGGTAGGAAAAGAGCTTACCGCTGCTGCGATGTGCACTGCAATTTATACGTACTGAGACATTCGTCTGAGTTGTTTTGACATTTTGAAGCATGTGCTCATTTGGTTTGAGACTGATGTATGCTTGATATAAGGATAGAGAGCTTTAGGCATGGTTTCAGCTTAGATTAAAGACTCAAAATGAAGGAGAAACAGCACTGCTTCACAAACAGCAAATCTCCATATAGGCATTTACTCACATGGGGTCTGTGGAAGCATTTAAAACTGTACTGCAAATAAACTCCATATTGCTGCTTTGAATACTTTAGCACTATTATTTTTTCAAAACTGGAGGTGTGTATAAGCATGTTACTTTAACTAAATGCCTACTTTACAAAAAATGGTTGGCAGCATGAAAAAAAGAATTAATGAAGTTTGCACAGCAGAAAAAAGGGTCTATTCTTTATAACTGCTTCATAGTCTGCTGACAGTTCTTTGAAAGTAATTTCTTTGAGGTACTTCCTTTATGTACAAGAAGTCATGAGGTCCAATGTTGGTATGGAAATACAGATTACTCATTTATTGTTTGAAGCTTGTTTGCAGAAGTTTTACAGTCCCCACCATGAGGTGTTAATGTTTGTATTCCTTCAGATAAATGCACTTTTCTGTACCGATAAAGCTGCAACACCAACATTTTTCTTTTTTTCTTATTTTGTATGTGGGTTCCAAATCTTATAAGTAAATAAAAGATTTTTCAAACCGATTTAGAAAGTAAAAAAAAAATAAAGTGCATCTGTTCATTTTGTATAAAAGAGGCAGAGACACTCAATCAATGGTAAACCTCAGTATGGTTAAATTTCACTGGGGCTTAATCTGCAACAGGAGGGTTTTTATTGCCATGTCTTTCTTCTCAGCCACGACTCTCAAAAGTAGTGCAAAGTAGTTGTAAAGCTGACAGCGGGAAGAATATTTTCCACATAGCATGATGACAAATAGCATGTAGGCATTACACATGTGGGTGACATACAGACGTCACATTGTCACTGTAGTGCTTTTTTTTCTTCATATGATCAGATTATCAGTGTGGCTCACTGGGTTGAGTGAATTCTGCATGTTTTGTTTGTATATGAGAAAAAAACCCCACAAAAAACAACACAACTTACTGGTCATGGGTTTTTTCCCCAGGTATTCTTTAATTTTAATACATTTTTATTCTTTCTTTTTCAGATAATATAGAAATGAGCTTTGATTAAAATGTCCAGCTAAATAAATTCTCCATGTGTCTTCAGTGCAACATGTCAGCTCCAGGATTTTGTTTCCTTCATAATGGGAAAATCTGTACACAGCATCCAAGATGTTATGAAAAATGAGAAATGCAGGTACAAAAAGACTAAACAGGTTTTTATTTGACCATTTATTGCACTCAAAACTTTATGCGCAACAGCCAGAGAGAAGATAACTCTGCCTTTTGAAGAGGTGTCAGCTTGCAACAAACTGGAAATCCATGACTGGTTCACTATTGTGGTTACTCCACACCAAATAGTTCAATAAGACCAAAGCAAAGTAGTCCTATTAGCCACAAATGAAACAGATAAAAATAAATCATCTAAAGATACTGATATGCTGAGGTAATTGACAACAGAGGCAAAACATGATGAGGCTCCAAAACCATTAAATGCAGAGATTACACAATTAATTGAAAAACTATTTAACAGTAAAATATAATGACTGTTAATTAGGCTTGGCTGCTTTTTCTGCATTACAATCTTACCCTAATATATTACATATGTTGTCATGTGTACAAGAATGTGCTGTATACATAAATATGTGAGGGTGACAGCAACTGGGCCTTTCTGCACACGGTCTGCAGGCCGGCAGAAGCAGACAGTGTTTTGACATGAGGGTGCACGTCTGTCACTGGCCAAGTCGACTTGTGCTGAAAGAGAGCAAAGCGCTGGCAAGTCTCACAGGATCTGCGAATCAAGGTCGGCGCAGCAGAAGGGGCCCAGTATTTTTTTAATTCACTGACAGACACTGCTAACTCTGTTTACGACGGCTAAACAAAAGCAGTCTGGAAACTATAGACTCGCTGCCTTGGTTTAATTATTTTTATATGATAATGTTTTTCATTCTGATCAGAATCCCTAAATGCATTTTAATGTGGTGTGCGAATGCTTGAATGTCTCATCTCCCTCGGTGCATGGCGCTTTATGTAAATCAAGGAGAAAGAGGGAGATCTTTTGTGTCAGCACATCTGACATTCCTTTGTGCTAAGTTAAAGGCTTGTCTTGTGAAATCATGCTTCACTGCTATTGTGGGCATGTGGTTTGTGCACATTCATTATGAGGAGCCTATGAGTGACATTATGTTAGCTCCTAAGGTTGAAAGTGAGAGTTGCGCTCATTAACAAACCCCGGGTCTAGGACCAGACTATCCAGTCTTAATGATCATCCGCCCCAATAATGTCGGCTATGTAAGAAAATAAAGGAATGGACAACATAGAAATTTGGTCATGGCTACAGGATGCTACAAGCAAGGTTCCTCGCTGACTTGTATAAAAAATGTCCAAACTTCATATTAATTCTGGCTCAATTAACCCAGAGTGCATTCACGTTAACCAGTAATCATTACGCTCCACTGATCTAAAGGCCATTGTCACACAGGCACTTGAAGAAGTCTTTTGTGTAATAGAAGAATGGCAGAGTGACCCCCGGCAGTGCCGTGCAAGGCCAGGGAGACGTTTTGTTAGCCCCATCACCCATTCCTCTCTGCGGCCTGGAGTAAGATTTCAAGGTCTGAGTGGCCATGAGTGTTGCTGAGTGATAGGCAGAGAGAAGAGACCCTCAACCCAATAGCTTTGATGATTGAAACAAAACACAGAGTCCCGGCAGACTATAGCTTGCAAATCTGTGACTAAGCATGCCACTTAGATGTAGGCATCAGCCACCAAAGTTTAATCATGTTTAATGTGTTCAGTCTAACAATTCAATGAAAAACTATGAAACAAGGCAGGAGCTAATATTAAGCCCACTGACATCACTCAATACTTTCTGCTGATGGCGAGGAGAAGAGCAGACAGTCTTGACAATGACAGTGATTTTGGGAGGTCAAAGGTGGATTTGTGGGGTCCCACCTCTCTGACCTTCCATGGAATAAAATACATCATGAATCAGCTCTGAATTATCTCCATTCATTTATGTCTCCTACAAAACACATAGCCATACTTTTAAACTGATTTGCTAAATACTTTTTTGGAGGAAATTACAAACATAAACCACCCAAGTTTTTTTTGGATTCAATGCAGGGAGTGAGCTGTGCAGCTCAATCATCCTGTTATCAACCATTAGAGTGTTAACGTGAGAAAAATGGCCAATGTCACTTGTATCATAAAGGTAACTTGAATTCAAGCGTAAAGAAGGAAAGGACTGTCAGAATCTGGGAAAAGTATAGTTGATGCATTTTTTTGGCCAGTGAAGTATTTGTTTACCCAGCACAGGGATGTGGATAATATTTTCAATATTTTGAGGTATAAACCATGTCCTGTGGGTGTGTTTCCTTTAGGTGTGGTGGCCAGCATTTAGCTGGTTGTGGTTACTATTTGGCTGCAACATTGGGAAATCACAAAACCGTAACAAATGTAAAAAGCAGTACCAAGAAAAAAAAATCCAGATTAGCATGTCATTACTCCAGTGTCCTGCTGGGTGATTGAAAGCTGACGTCCTGTCAGGATGAGTGGTGTGCTGGGGTGGGTGGGAGGGGATGCATTAACAATGGTCTTACTAACTCAACAGCCAACATGCAACACTGTGTGGCCATACAGACTGGTGTTACGCTGACCCAGTCCCTTTAACTATGAAATTGTTTTGGCTAGGAGTTTTTGCATGATGAAAAATTTGATGTTGAAAAGTTCAATATAAATGCTGATTTGTTATGTGGCTAAAACATCTGGGCAGCTGTGTAGTTTCAACAAAAGGCACAACAAATTGGATTAATGCAGTTTTCAAGGTCTTTTCCCAAAAGAATGCGTTAGAATTTGAGCCTTTTACACTGTAGCTCTTTGGCATAGTAGGAGTCTATATTCACCATTATCAAATGACAAATGTTTAACATCAAAGCCACAACAAATCTGATCTCTTTGAGCGTTACAAAGAAAATAATTCTTTCAGCCTTTCAACTCTGCTGCACGCTCCTAGACTTCAGGATGTGTGAGAAGGAGAGAAAACACTGGATGGTAAAATGTTCCAGGTTCATGGGATGTGCTTAAATCTGCTGTTGCTCAATCAAAGAGCAGATAGCGGCTCCTACTCATTTTATGACCCTTTGGAAACATGCTTGGAGTATTATGTTATCAAACTGGGAGAAGGGAGGGAGTGCACGGACAGCTGAACAAAGGCAGTGCAAACAGCTGTGCCAGTGCAAACAGCAGACAGATTATTTGCAGGAGGAAAAGTTAGGCAGGTCTCGCTATCATAATACTGACATCAAATCATAGCAGCCACAAAGCGCTCTTCAGCTGTGTTGCTTTGTAGATTGAGTGTTTTTATTTTGTCTGAGCATTTTGCAGGAGTTGAAAGTTGTATTCAGTGAAGATTGGTCATTAAACCAAATATCAAGCCCTGATGTTTGCTATACGACTCAGCTGAATGACGACATTTGCCTCATGACTTCTCGAACACACTTAGAGGACGACTTCAAACTTGATGGTTTCTCACTTGAGGTGGCTGGCTGCAGTAGGAGGATCAGTGTTGATACAGCTGATCGTTGTTATTCCAAGTGAAATATATGGCCCTGTTTGTTTTCAGAGATAGACCCAATGCTTTGCTTCAAGTTCATATTTATCTATCAAGGGAAATATGTCAGCACAGATCCAGTTTGTTCTTATTACACAGTCTCTTCTCATTATCATGCTACTGAAGAGGAGTATGTAATCCACCCCATGTGTTTAACTTGAAACTAGCACATCAATTACATACAATTATACCTGTGTGAAATGCATATGATGAGAGGCGGCAGACTTTATGAGCTATGTCCCAACAGATATGAGCACAGTTACCTGCAGTGTTTGGATCTGTTTTTCTGTATTTTTCTTTTAAGAAATGACACCTTTCAGCAGCCCAAAGGTGTTAAAGGAGTGGCAGTAAGGGCGGATAGCAGTGATTTTAGAGTTGCGTGCAAGAGACAATACCTCATAGAGTTGCTGTACACCCACGTGATGGATTTCCCCTGAAGAAGATTGAGTTGGTATCTTTCAGGGGAAAAGATATGAAAATGACTAAGAGCATTGTTTGATACTCTTGGCAAGAGACAAGGCGTGCATTCTGTTTTCGAAAACTCTCAGACTTATGTTGAGACTAATGCTGCAACAAAAAAAGCACTGAAATGTATTTGATAATCCCAGAGTAATGGTAATGTTATCTCCTCAGTATTTCTTGGGATAGATTAGTCTTGTACTAACACACTGTATACCAAACATGCACTTTCACACAATGTAGTTTAGCACTGGAGACAATACACAGGTTAGACTTTGCTGGATTTGGTTGAAGTAATGATATTACCTCAGTGGTGCATGAGGCAATACAGTATTCCTCTACGTCTTTGGAGGGAAGGGGAAGTCCCCGTGTCTGTGTGCTGTTTGACTGGACTGGTTGAGTAATGCGGCCTGGGATTAGGTGGAGCAGCCACACAACAGCAAACCCTCCCTCTCTCTCTCTCTGATCTGTCTGGACACACACATGTGAACATTTGGATCAGAACCACAGCTGGCCTACATCCCTCAAAGGTGTCAAACCAGTCTTATACGTGTACATTTTTGTAATAAATTAACAAATGAACAGAGTCTATTATATCATTATGTCAAAACTTCTTAGGATATGTGTGTTGACTGGCTGTTTGGTTGTAGCCTGTAAACATTAATCACATATGAGTGAGCACTCATCAAGACAGAAAAAATGTGTATTCTGTTGCCCTGACAAAACGCATGCAAAGAAGTGGAGCTGTGCTCACTTTTATGTCCTCTGTCAGCTATAAAATGGCTTTTGAATGAATGTTTTTTCACTTGTTTAATGAAGATTTTAGGTTTGGCATTGTCAGGGTTTGAGGGGAGGGAATTTGTGTGTTTGTTATTTGCAAGAGGTTCAAGAACAAATCCAAAATATGAGCGATGAGCGTGTGAAACTATGTCAGTCACTTTCTGTGCTTGCAAATAAGAAAAAAAAGTAAACTTACAGAAACATATATCAAAACTTCATAACCTGAACTCTATTAATCTCTTTAAATAGAATTTGATAAATAAGTTGTACTCTGTCAATATTATTTAAAAAGTTTCTGAATTTACAAGAAGTTGATGTACTCTTTTTTTTTCTTTTTTGGCCAGTGGAATATTTGTTTACCAAACACGTGGATAATGATAATATTTGCAATATTTTGAGGTATAAACAATGTCCTGTGGGTGTGTTCCCTATAGGAGTGGTGACCAGCAGTCAGCTGAGTTGTGGTTGCTGAGGTTAGTGGCCACAATGTTGGGAAATGATAGCATACTAGTAAATGCGTAACAGCATTACGAAGCGTGGGATACTGAGGCAAGGAAGGGGGAGGTGAAGACATAATTCACAACGATGATAAAAAGTCTTGTGAACTTCTTCTTGTGGACATTCTGAGGACAAAAAGTAGCTAAGTCAGCAATACTTTACACATTACAGTCATTTAAAACTTAAAAAAGACACGTCATTAATGTGGCTGCACACATATTTGCGGACTGACTGTTCAAACAGAATGTGCCCAAGTCTCACCATATCAAATCTAATATGATGCTGAGCGCTAATTTGGTTAAAATGAATTACAACGCTTCATTGCATTAAGGCATCAGAATATACCAGTGGCAGAAAAACAACTCACTGTGTAATATGTCCACAGTAAATCATTAGACAGATGTTGAGGGAGGAGGTTTAAAGGCCCAGTTAAAAAAAAAGAAAAGAAAAGATTAATGCTGGGACATGACAAAATGAGAATTAATGAACGATCCAATCATATAAGCGGTTAAACAAACCACCAAAAACAGAGAACACCCCTCATTTAGTGCTGAAAGACAGCAGCAAGTATGTGACAGCCCCCTCCCTGCATAGCAATCATTGCTATCTTGCAACATCTCTGTGGAAAGCTAATCAAACTGTAAATTACAGATGTGCAGTTGTGTATACAAAGGAGTGCATATGCCTAATTAAAAAAAAAACAATGATTAGTCTGTAAGACATTGTAGTGGGGAGCAGGAGCTTGTGCAGAGCATCCTGATGAAAAGCTTCATTATTTGATTGTTTATACAGAAACACTGGGACTCGTCCCATTGAAGGCATGGGCTGCTCGACTGACTCTGCACCAATCAGCTATATGTAGCAGTGTGGAAATTGGCTGTATATTATGAAAGATTACAATCTAAGCAGTGCGGTGTGCGCACATAATTCATGCCACATCCTGTGAAGGCCTGGGGTTAAACAGCCGGACTTAGTGACATGAACAAGACTTCAATCACAGTGAGGCCCGGAAGAATAAAAAGAAAATACACTGCTGGCACTCAATTGAGTGACATTAGTCAGGACGGAAATGGAGCTGTTATTGGAAAAATGTGTTTGAGTGATTTTTAGTTTTGAGAGGTGTTTCAAGTTAGGAGTTTCACTTTTATTGAAGATTTTAGTATCGTAACAGAATGATGAATTCAGCAGGCATTAGAGGGAGCAGGAACGATCAGGCAAATTTGATGTGGTGATAGGGTGTGTGTGGGTCACAGCTGGCTTGTGTGCTTCTTCTGAGGCGGCAGTCGGAGTCCCTCTACGGTGTTTACGTGTACAGACCTATATTCAGATCCAGTCCCTGCAGTGTGGACAGAGATTGAAATGCAGAGTGAAACAGTAAACCTCTGCCACCCCTTCATTTGTCCAACTTGTGTCCAATTTCCTTAAAGATCTTGAGAACATGTTTAGTGGCAAACATTCTTTCATTGGACCAGATTTGGTTCTTTGTATATAAGAATTACGTCTCTCAGTCTTTCGTCGCTCCATGATTTGAATCACAAGGCAGTGCATTGGACAGTTAAAACTGCAGATGGAGCAAAGTTATGTCTATTTTACCCACAAGCCAGCTGTCAGAGCTAAATATTTACACACAAAACATGGAAAACATTATAATTGCATGAAAAATAATGAAACCAGTGACTGTGAACATGTGCTTAAGTAACACATGCCTCCTTTCTCCCAGGTGTTTGTGCTGTCATTGATAACAATGAGATGGTGTTAAGGCATAATTACCCTTTTCTTCAAACTCCGAAAGGCTCCCAAACTGCCAATCAGCACGTGATTAGCACCAAAGGCTTGTTTGTTTCCTCTCCCTGCTTTCATCTCTGCAGTGATCAGCCGTTGGAATGAAATAGAAACTGCGGACGTGTCAAAACTAAACCTGCGGACAGTCTGTGTCTTGTAATTTGCACCTCAACTATTTTTTTTTCTTTTTCTTTTTTTTAACCAAAGCCAAAGAGAAATAAATCCCAAACATAGTTTTTCATGTTTGTCTTAATTCATTTTCTTTTCTACTAAAAGCTTACAGCAACAAGGAAATTATTATTAAGCTTCAACATGACCCCATCACGGTTCTTTTGAAACTTGTCCAAACCAGCTCTTAAATTAGGTTATTTCCTTGGACTGTTCTACCTACTCAACATGACTGCTTTGAACTTGAATTTTGAAAAAAGGAGAAATTCAATATATCCAACTCAAAAGCTTTTCACGAAGAACTGAGGAAAATCCTCACAGGTTAACGATAGGTCAGTGCTGGATGGGGAACTCGGGCTTGTGCATTCCAAGTCCCGAGAGAGGAGCTATCTGCAAGTTCATCTGGTCCGCAGGTATAACGGGAACGGGTCACAGGTGAGCAACAGATGGTCGATGCTTGTGTATCAGCATGTGTAGATCTTAAAAGCCCAAATGATACGTAAACTACTGTTTGAGGGCAATAGTCTTATATTTCAAAGAGACAGACTGCTCACATGTTTGAACAGTTTTTCTTCTTTTGTACCATACTATAAAATGTATGGATGTATACAACAGATCAGTCCATTTCTCCATACGTGTAACATACATATCAACCCATATCAAGTTACAAAAATTTAATATTTAGAGCTTATTTTTTTGTCAGACTTCAGCTGGAGACATTCAGTGGCTTATGTGCTGTCTCTAAAATATCTTACTTAAGAGCTCATTACATGTTTCAACACCATGATACTCAAACAGCTGCCTGTTTATTACTTTGTTGCCATGTAACAAATGCAACTCGCAGTGCTGATTCTGAAACAAATGTAGTGATAGTGACAATAAATTCATGCATCTTGACAAGAAATCTCAAGTATTTTCTCTTACAATACCTATTGTAAGCAGAAGTGATATTTGTGAAATCAAACCCCATGGACGTTCAAATGGGGATTATTCTTTGGTAAAGGGGACAGTTTTAAGCCTTTTTACCAAATTTATCAGAATAACTGTCATTATGGAAAATTATGTGATTTAAATACTGATTGTTGGAAATATATTAGTGTTTTGAAGTGGCACTACTGAATTTTGGCACCCCTAACGGAGGTAATTTAGCATCCTTTTTGCATCCTGTCTCTCCTCTGAGCTCTGTAAAATCCAGTCCAATGTTGATTTTCTCTCTTTCTTTTCTTTTCTTCCTCCAATAATATCCACTTTGCTGACTCCATAATGGTGCATGTCCAAAACAGCCAGTGTGTTAATATCCAGTTTCTGTCATGTGACTCGGTGCAGTAAATTAAAATACAGCAGTCACGTGATGCTCCGGGCTGGACCACAAAGTTGCGAAATAGCTTCTCAGCTGCAGGATGCTGCAGGGCATGGGCACCAGGAATGTTCGTAATGAATCTCAGTGTGCCATCAAAATGAGTCATAAGCACAGGGTAAGAAAAGAAACTTATGTAGTATTCCTTTAATGGGACCCTTCTTAAGGGAGCCCCTGGATTGTAAATAAATCAAAGCCCTCTGTTCTTTTTAGTTTGATTTAGCTGCAGTTTGGTTATTTTTAGGAACTTACAACACTTCCAACCTGATGAACAATCAAACATTATTGTACCTTATCTGGTGAGGTTTGGTAACACTGTGTAGATTTCACACTCTGGGGAAACAAAATGTGAAACTGACACAGTATCCAGTAGTGAGTTCACCAGTCTGTATGCACAACCCAATAAATCAATAAATGGATTTGTCAGACATATGTTCTGACTCTGACAGCTGAGGTATTGATTTCTTTTTAGCAATAACTTTGAAAGTGAAGAAGCTGTACCATAAATGTGAGTCGCCTCTATACCCACAAGTAGAAATTGCATGTTATTGTTCAAAGGTTTTGTAACATTACCATAAGTGAGGGAGCGTGACACAGACACGCATTAGCCACACAGTGCTCCCACCTTACCTCTAAAACAAAACTTTCACTATAGTGCTCATGTTGCCTACATTTCCATATGTGATGTCTACTTAACAGAAAACCTCAACCTTTAAAGTATGTGAGAGGACATCGCAAAACACAGAAAAAATACACCCAAACTGGAATATTTCTGATGACGAAATATTTTCTGTAGGTTTACCACAATCAGGCCCAATAGCAGCATGTTTATTTGACTCCAATCCAACAACACATGCATATAGTATTTTATTACTAAAGCATTGCCATAGGACTTTTGGGGTAGATTTGGGGTGTGCTCTCAGGAAAACACAACCACTTATTAAAGTCTAGACGCAACATAAAACCATCAGAAGTCCTGAAGTAAGCACTCACAGGCTCACATGCAGAGCTGACAGTGTCTGTTCAACCATGCTGGTTTTCCGTTGCTGTCTGTGTAGTGTCGGGGGGATGCTGCACATTGATAATTAAGGATGGTGTCAGTGGAAGTGGAAGCATCTTGACAGCGCTGGTCTCAGATGCAGGAGTTTTTAGATAATCGTACAGTCCATCTGAGTTGAAGTGTTAAACATGTTGCAAATCAACATACAGAAAGACAAAATCCGGCTTCCATGGAGCTATAAGTCAGCCTGTGTTTTCTTTAAGATCACTTAAGATGATCTGTTCTATGTCAAACTTGAGCAGATTTTAAATTTTTTATTTTTCGCTTATGACTTCCTTCGCAGAAGAGCCAAGGCATTCCAGAATGTCCAGAGGTCTCCCACCTGCAGCAGGGTGAAGATGTTCAAGCAAGATTTACAAGGTCTGAAACTACATTTTGGTGGTTCAACCTGCGTGCACAGGAAGAAACCTGCGGGCAGGGCTCAAGGGAGTACGAAATTTTTGGTTTTAAAACAATTTCCTGTTCCAACATCTTTTTGCAGGTAAGGACACGGAGAGCTTAAGCCCTTGCACAAAAGATTCCCTTAATAAAAATAAACTTTCGATTTAAAAAAAGGAAAATCCTAATATTGTTAGAATGAATCAGGAATGCAAGAATGACATTCATTGAGAACTGCTTATGTAACCGAAAGACTAACGTTTCCTTTTTTGGGTGAAGCTTTTGCAATACAAATCTAAGTGTAGACAGAACTCTGGTGGGATCATGAGTTTGAGTCTTCTCATAGTTTTCAATGTGACTCGTCATGGTGATAACCATGACTTAATGACCTTAAACAGAAGAGAAGGGGGGAGCTTTGAGGGCTGTCTCAGCCTCTGTCAGCATCTTGACATTCAAAGAGAAATTGTGAGCACTTTTGGAATGAAAGCATTTCTCTAATCTCTTAGCGAGACATTGAGATAGAGAACATAGCAAGGTGAAAGGAATGGTGCTGCCTGCGTCTGTGCACAGGAGCGGGTCTCAGGAGTCCGGAGGTCTGGCCCACTCTTCAAATGGCACAGTGTTTGTTGGGGAATGTGCAATTATGGAGGCCAGGCCTTTGATCCAGGTTTTCCATCAGGGCTAAATTGTCCTCACATTGAGCGCCACAGTGTATCCTTGGGCACTCCTTTATATTCTGCTGCTCTTTCATGTGCACCCCTCTGGAACTCAAAGCATCCCCTCTTGAAAAGTGAGCTTTGGCCTGTCCATGCTCCAGTGCGGTAGAGAAATACTGCCCAGTACGTCTGTGTGTGTGTGTTTGTGAGTGTGCAAATGAGCAAACAGTAATTATCAATAAATTACATAAAAAGTTAAAAAAGTTTGCGCGCACAAGACTCTATGAAGAAAGTCTTAATGTAAAAATACTGGTGTAAAAAGGTGGTTTTTAAAGGGGTCATATTTCATATTGCACGTGTGTGGAACAAGTGTTTGTGGCAGGATGTTTGTGTTCCTGTGCTTGCGTGAGTTGGACTCTGTGATTGTGATTCTTTCCACATGCTCCCATATGTTATCTGTCCTCATAATAACTACCATCTCTGTCAAATTAACCACAGGGACTTTCTCTCTTTGCTTATTTCTGCTGATAGTGACCTTAGCTACTCATTTTCTTTCTCACATCAAGGTTGACTATTTGTTGGGCTTTTTCACAAGAGCATCACTTTACGCACTTCATGCAATGTGAGCTCATGTGAACAATTGCAGAGCCTATTTATAAACCCTGTGGTCACCTCAGATCATTAGATAGCTTCCCTAACAAGATTGAGCTTGTGTAGCGTCCTCTGTGTGTGTCCTCGTGTGACTTAATCGTCTGACACTCTGAGGAAGCCTCTATCATCAGCCACAAAGTGAGACCACATGTTTTAAGGAGGAACATAACAGTGCTCATGGAGGTGTTTCACTGGAATGTTCTATTTGAAGCTTTCATGCAAGTGGCAAGCGTTGTGTGCTATGCTGTCTTTTACAATCACAATCACTTGCTGTCTAAATGTGCTGGAACTGTGTGTATGTTGGAATACTTCACTCTGAAGTCTACATGCATCTGCAGAGGAATGCAAACATCAGCATGTCACGTTTTTCCCCAGGACAAAAACTGTTGAAAGGTACACTATTCTCTCCAAGGAAGTTATTTGGGCATGAATAAAAGCTCTTTTGAAGTTAAAATTGTCCTGTCTTCAGACATTAATCAACTTCACAGCTAAAATAATTCAAAAACAAAACTTAAATTTGTCATGTGAAGTCCTCCTTTTATGTGCTGCCTGTTAGCTAAATTGAATTAAATTTGGTTCAGTTTCTGTCTACACCTTCTAACACATAAATTAACAAAGAGAAAGAAAAAATAATCCGTGAATCAATGAATCACAAATCTATCCACTATGTTTTCTTTAAATCTTTTTTTTTAATCATTTTGGACATTTAGTCCACATGGAACTGGCCTTTTGGGAGCCCAATACACATTTTTCCCCCACATACTGTCTCTGAAAACGCCACCATTTTATTTATGTTTACAACCCATACAAATCTTTCCTGCTCCATGTTTTATTCTCTGTTTTTGGGGTGTTTCTGTGGCAGTACCACTTACAGGCTAAAAATTATACTTCAGAACTTTTTTTGTGGCCCAGACCATCACACTACTCTTGTGTTTTGCTTTACAACACCGCGTCACATGGCAGCAACTGGTTATCAACACACTGGCAATTTTGGATGTGCACCATGGCAGATTCAGTAAAGACACAAGAGGAGGAAGAGTGAGACAAGAGTCAACATCAGAGGGTCTTTTCTTAGCTTGAGAGAGATAGGATGAAAGATATATGCTGAATTAACCTTTGTTAGGATGGACCAAAGTATGAAAACCTGGCAAAGTTCAATAGTACGGCTTTAGTGCTGCTTTTCCTTTTTTTTTCTGTGCTGTATGTTAAATTAGGGTACCGTACCGTCTTCTTCCGCTTATCCGGGGTCGGGTCGCGGGGGCAGCAGCTTGAGCAGGGACGCCCAGACTTCC
>JAOXYM010000017.1:9008421-9021407 GCA_028567055.1 Leptatherina wallacei
TGGGCCGCGCTTTGTCTGGTCCCTTGACGGGACACGCAAACCCCTCCACCACGATAAGGTGGCGGCCCAGGGAGGGGGTTAAATTAGGGTTCAAACCAAATTCAATTAACCAAGTTTGGTTTTGATGGATTGAAAAGAAGTGATTGATGAAGGCTTAGAAAATGGGGGAAAAAAGAAAGAAATCAATATGATTTTTATAACTATTGTAATTTTTCAGGCTTTATTTAAAGTTAATCTGTGGCAATTTTGGTGAAGTTTAGAAAATAACGAGTGCCTGACATTTTTTCCAACAAATCCAACTTAATCAAAACAGCTTCTTGGTTTGTGATCAATCTGTACAGACTACATATCACTCTGTGTCCCACTATGTTCTGCCAGATAACTAATACTGTAAAAAACTTAAATCTAGAGATAAGAGTTTAGCTATAAAAAAAATAACACTTTCACAGAAACACACAACTAAAAAAGAGGTTCAGGGAAATTGCAAGGTTTCATATTTCATCTTCTTCCTGTGGTTAAGGTTATAGCTTAATCCCACAGCCCCTACGATCAGCCCTCTGCACCCACCCCAACAGTTAACTGCTCTCCTAGTTTGTAAGACATCAGCTGTTGAGCTCTGTTGAGTCGTTGTGTTAAATAGCAACAGGAATGTGTTTTAAGTGGTCTCTGGGACTGGAATGAGGCTGGGGCAGGCTCTGCACTAACCCCCCCCACACCTCTTCCCTCTCCACTGGTGAGGTGCCAGGTCCTGCTGCAGGGTGGTGGGTCCCCTCTGATGGTGTGAGAGTGTATTAACTTCAGGCATGTTAGCAGGGGCAAGCCTTCGTTAGTGGCTCCTGCTGTGGTGAGGAGGGTTCTGACGTGATGTCGCTGCTCTCTGAAGTCTGGATCTTGCACTGGGTTCGCTGTTCGTCACGTCCAAAATAAACATGTATCTTCTACACACCCAGAGACCAACCTGCAGCATGTCTCAGAATATCCACTTGGCCTTTTCACAGGTTTCCACTGTGCCTACCAACTGACGGTTGCTCATTATACTCTGCAGACGGTGCTCTGCAGTTGACAGGCTAAGATGGGGAATGATTCACCTTTCATGATAATTTCATTGTAAAAAAGAGACAAATGGGTTGATCTATTTTGTATCGCAAGCTTCAAATAACTTGGAAACAGCCTCATCTGTTTCAGACTTACCAACAGAGCTACATAGACCAAAGAGTTCCTTGAAGCTGTTTGTTCAAGAGTTTCAGGAAATGTGAGTAGAAAGAGATATTTCAATCCTATGAGAGACATTCCCCTCTGATAAAAATGTGTCACTACAGACAAAGGAGTCACTTGGTAGAATTAGATCAGACTGGGACTGGTGCCGATGAGAGATTGGCTGGCTGCCTTGAAAAACCACACAAGTGTATTTAATTGCCAGACAGACCAGAATAATTCTTCCATAATCTCAATTTATACAGTCACTTGAGTGGGGCCATAACACGCTGACAGTGTGTGTTGGATATCAAGAATGACTGCCTGCTGCACATCTGTAGAGGGAGAGAAACAGAGAGGGATAATGTGGACATTGTCGCACTGAAGGGGAACCGTACGAGTGACTGTAACAGCCGTGAACAAGCCCTCCTTCATATTTGACCTTCTATGTCTCTGTCAGACGGCGTAAGGGAGACATAAAAATGGCCCTCAGCCCTAGACAGAGGACACTTGTCTGGGTACAGCATTTCAATCTGGCAGACATGCGAGAGACTCCCTCTAGAATGGAGAGCCCGTGTTAAGAGTAAGAGAGCCTTGCATCCTTTCAAGGATCTTCTGAGTTACAGATGTCCTGTCATGAAAAGAGGATGGATGACAGTGTGTTGAGGTGTTATTTCTATCTGGATGTTGTGGTTTATATGTGTGTTTGGTAAGGTGCCAACATCTTCAATGGATGACAGACAGCTCCAGTGAGTTCAGCATCCCGCCTCCTCCGGCGTCCCTGTGTTTATCCTTGACCCTTCCGTGAGGTCGCCTTGCCTTGTTGCATCTGTCCCACTGGAGACGCTCAAGGAGAACGAGTGCTTTTTAAAAGGCAGGGTGCAAGGCTAGGCTTCTCCTCCAGTTGTAGATCTTTCATGCCTGCCTGACTCTGGCCTTGAAGAGCCATGAAAGATTATTCTGTGTGGTCCCAGATTTCTCTGATGACACAGCTGTCAATGCAACATCTCCTCTAAGTGCATAGAAACAAAAATTTCTTCTTTTTTTAAACAATTTTGAACTAATGGTGAGTTAAAGGCATGTAGTCCTTGTTTAGATCAGTTGATAGTCTGTGCTGCTGGCACATCTGATATCCTGAAAGACTTTGAAGGATTTGAAAACATTCTTATATCCTTTTTAGCTTCAGTTATTTGCATGAAGGCTACAGGAGAACATTTATATTCACTTATAAACACAGTTGTTTTAGCACACAAAGTTTTAATTTGTTATGAATTCCAGTTTCTTTCAGCAAGCTGAAAGAAAAGCACAACACTTCTTATCATTCATAGATTACATTTGTGAAGCTTACCCCGAAGTCAGTTTAGCATGTTTAATGCTGTCTTTAAAATGTCATTTCACCAAAGACAGGCAGCTTAACTGTGCAATTGAGAGTTTTGAATTTGTGGGTAAATCTGATCTCTCATCTGGAAAGTGCATAATGGTGGTCCATCTGCTATCTACATCCAGCCCAAGCACGACATTAGATATTATCTTCCGGATGAGGTGTATGTGTTTTGGGTTTGGAGGCAAACTGATGATTTTTTGACTTACTGAATGCATTCTCTCCTTGACCAGGGGGTGTGCTTTCATCCATCCTTCTCCTCCATGTGATGAATGGCTCAGCCCCAAGTGGGCAATAAGTGGTTTTCATAGCTGAAGGTGGTACACAGTGCTTTTGGCCCCTTGTAGCTGCTATTGCTCAACAGCAGCCCCTGCACCCCCTGTGTGTTCAGCAGAAGGTGGAAGATAAACAAATGTGCATTTACCTCATCCTCATGCATTTCAGCACTTATCTCTCCCTAGAGTATCAGTTTTAATTAGAGCGCAATACCTCAGCTGGCCCATCAGTAACATAATCCTATCCTGAATCTTGACTAATTGAAGGTGGATGACCAGAGGTGACTCTGCAGCTGAGCTTTCCCAATCAAAATCAGTTTAGCTTGCCAGCAAGTGATTGCGTAATAGCAACCATTACCCTGCCAGCTCAATAACAAATTGAATTGCAAGCTTTCGCTTGCCAAACACCAATGATACAACTCTGAGAATATCAGCTATACCCAATCTTCTCATTAATCTATTACTGTGGTTAACCAAGAAATTGCAAAATGTAACACAGAATCTTCCAGGTCTGTCCAGCTACAGTATAAATGTTGCTGACACATGCAATGGCTTGGTCCTTGGAAACTTCCGTGCAACATGGAGCAAAGACTTTAGGCCTCAGTCATGAAGAAACGGGTTGGACGGTGCAGAGGAACCCCCCGCTTAGAAGCAATTTAGGCTGAAGAGATGCACTTAAAACACATGCCTGCAACAAAAGAGAAATGGAGCCTCTCAGTGCATTAACTATCCCCTCTCTGCAAAAATGCTACTTGAAATAATAAGAACTCATCTGAGCCCTGTTATAAACAATATGAGAGTCAATAAAACTCCAAATGCAGTGTGCAAATCTCATCTTCAGTGAAACTAATGGTCTCTATTTGATTTATCCAAAAGGAGAGCTGAGACAAGAAGCAACAGCACATGAATGAAGCAATAACACATAAAGGAGAGTGGAATGTTTTAATTACAGTAATTTGGATGTGAGGTTGCATGTGGCTACTGTGCTCTGGTGAAATGTATTGTATGTGCTTCATGGTTAGGCTATCATTACTAAATGTGTGGGAGGACCTTCACAGCATGGAGCTGACCTCAGACTGTAATCAAATGCATCTATAGGTTAATGAATATCCACGGCCTGGGAGCAAAACAAAAGCAGTTTGCAAACTTCTAAAGGCTCCTCTAAATGCCCGCTTTATCATTATGGAAAATGGTTTTTGCCTGCTACAATAGTTTTGCCAGCGTTTTACAGCCCTCATGTGTTGGATGTGACCGTGTCAAAGTTTAAAAACGGACACAGGATGTCGAGCTGTGAGAAATGTGCCTATGAGAGAGTACATGAAAGCAAAGAGGGGCACTGTGGTTCACAAAACTACACACTGTGATAGAGATTGAGAGAATGAGGACACGAGCGAGGAAGTGGGAGAGAGGAGGGGAGAGTTCAACAGTGAGGGAAGCTGGTGGGGAGGGCAGAGGGAGAGAGGAGGGATAAAAGCAGGAGGCCCAGACAGGCTAGAACAAGAAAGCAAAGAAAAATATCTAATTGGAATCAAGTGTCCTGACAGATTGCGTGGGCGACTGAATTCCACCTAGCGTGCTGCTTTTCCACTTGCGAAAAAGAAGCGCAAAAGTGTAAGTGAGTGGGGATGGGGTATCGAAAATACCCTCGCATTTGAGTGATTTTATTTTCTGGGCGGGTTTGGTTAAGACAAATGACAGAGGGGTGTGGAGGCCAACCACAACAGCATTTCCATTTCAAACTCTTTCTTTTTTTTTTTTTGCCAGCAGGCGAAAGACATCATACTGCTTGTGTGGTTGGCTTTCAGACCCGAGGAAATGCTATCCGTTGACAAACTGCAACCACTGTTAAAATTCCAATTTCTAATGCATCCTAATTGCTAATGAAGGTAAGTGGTCTGTATTTTTGTGTGTGTCCAAAAATGTGTTCCTCTGAGAAGAAAGTGAATGAGGTCAAAGGGCACGTCTGCATTTTATGGGTCAGTTTCTGGGACAGTTTGCTTGGTTTCTATACTCCCTGCTGCTCATCTGCTCAAATGCTGAAGAAACTTAATGCTCACCTTTTCTGATGCCATACTTTATGTGTGCATAAAAACACAGCACCGTGTCATTTTTACATTTTGTTATAGGAATTGAAGAAAAATGCGATTTGAGATTACAATAATTTGCCAAATGATAGCTTTAGAGGGGCTGCGAGGGGATTTTGTAATTCATTTTCACACAGCTATGCCGCCAGCGCTGTATTCATGTTTATTTTACAGATTTAACAGCCGCATCAGTTTTGTTATCTTATTATCTTTGCATGTAATCTTTGCAAGAGGGTTAAATAAAGTCAGTTTCCCAAAATATCAATTTTCATTTGGCAAAAAAGACCCCTAGATCATGTGCACAGACTGTATGACCCCTAATGTCACATTCATGAGTCCTCATTTAATTCTCATGCCGTTAAAAGCAAATCAAGGCTTTGAGTTGTTATCTCAGCCAAAGGAATGATCTTTTTTTTTGGTCGAAGGTAAACCTTAATGTTTGCCTTCAGGCCTTGGTGAGGGACTAGAGGTCCCCCAGCCACTCTGCCTGACCACCAAGCAGAACATATCGCAAAGGAAGCCGGCAATATTTTTCTTTTTTTTCCCTGTGTTGCTCTTATAACTGATGAAAATCAACCCGAGGTTGTTTTCCCATTACACGGTACTGTACTGTTGTTCCTGCTGTGTGGGCTTCCCCTTCAGAGTCCCCTGGATCAGGAGAACAGACACAACGCTGTCTCTCTGGCTCTCTTGCTCTTATTCCCTGGGAAATGTGTGCTCCACACTGGTGGCTTGTTGCCCACCTCCCACCCCAAAATAACACATGTATTACAGATGAGTGTGGATAGAAGAAGGTGGGTGGGACTTTTATAACATTATGTAGCCCAAGACCCCCCAAGGCAAAATGGGACCACCCGGGGAAAAACACAAGCACGAGGTGACCAAAAACTAACTAGTCACTGATGGTGTGAGCATTAATGCATTAATGATAGGGACTTTTTCCCCTTTTGGCAAAGGTTTTACATATCATGCTCCAGCCTCTGTATTCTTTGGTTGCGCCATATGCCGGCTTTTCCATCATCCTATGATGGTCCTAATTTCTGTGGTTTGCAGGTTGTGGAGAAAAGACATTACTTTTTCTGTAACTATATAACATTTTAAATTTCTAAATCAGGTTTTCCCCACATATTTCTTAAATGAAACACCAGATTTTGCCCACCACCTGTGACAGGGGGACCGATTGGGGACCACTTTGAAAGCGTAATTGAAAATCTAAGCGTCTCTCTGCAGCGGATATGGTATTTGAAGCACACAGGGCACAGATGGAAACTCAACTCCAGTTATTGTTTGCTCTATAACCATAATCAAGGGAACACCCTTTCTTACCATAAAGCCAAAAATAGTGGCATGAAGTGAGAGTGAGCTGCTGATAAAATGCAGTTATTTGTGAACTTTGTGGTTAGTCTGGAAAAAAAGGATGGAAATATGGTGTATTATTGCAGCTATGGGGCCACTTCTCCTCCAGATGCAGGCAGGAGGACATTTTTCATCAGTAACTGTGTTGTTGGTGTATTGTTCTGCAGCATATCTACACTTGACATTCAACTCTGGCTTTGAGAGCAGGGTGTACCTCCCTTTCTCTCAAAGAATCTCAATGGAGCACACTCATCCTGACACACCCCTTAAAGCATAAACATTTGGAGATCTCAGGCTGATAGTTTGACAGTCCTTCTCCTGAAAGGCCATCTTTCATAAGTTATTCATTCATTCAGTCAGAGATCAAGCCTTTGGAGGCCATTTGGGGGTCATGCAAATTTACAAATCTGCATTTGAGATGGATTGGAGGGGGGGGGGGAGTTACCTACCTATTCTATTCCTTTGTCCAATTGTAGCTGGATGTGTTGGATGTTTTTTTTTTAGATTTCCACAATCTCTAAACAACAAAAAAAGTATTTAATTTTGTACCCACAGCATTAGTAAAAGTCACAATCACTGATATTTAACACTCCTTCCATCAAAAAGATCCCTTTTTCTCTTTTTTAATGAAAGCTAATTCTAACCACCCAACCCAGACTCACAACAATACATAATATTGACACAATAACTTATATTGATTTGTGTCTACACACACCTTTTTATTGTTCAAGAGGCTACAAAGTCATATATTCAGAGGTCGGAGGGGATTGAGTGGAGGAGCAGTTCTCACGATTCTTAAGCCTAACAAGCAAGTTTGACTCTCGTCCCAACCACTAATGTTTTAAATTCTCTTTGAAAAGTCATTTAAGGATTCAGCTACTGCCTTTCACTTTCAGTTGCCGTTTTAAACATTAAAATGACTTAGTTTAAGTTTAGACCTGAAAAAGTAATTGATTACATTTTGGTTTTAAGTTCCACATGAATAAAGTTAGGCATCAAAAAAACTGCATGGCTAAGGCTAGGAAAACATCATGGCTTGTGTTAAAACAGACACTGTCATAACTCATCACAAGAAAATAAGCTTTTTCTGGATTACTGGCTGTCGAATCCCGCCCCATTGGCTAAACACATAAACCGTCATGGGCACACATACCAGACATCCTCCTGAAAGGCTTTACTTAGTTGTAATGGGTGCCACAAAATAAAAGAAGAAGCAGAATTTCTGTTTATCAGCGCAGTTGCAAAGTCTTTCGTTTTGTGTCTATCTTACTATTTTCTATTAGACTGTGCTGGAGCTTATTTAGTGACACGTACCATATACATATTTTCATCATGTCACTTTTAGTTCTGTTCTACCAACCTCTTCCACCTCCAAGTGGATTCCAAGTTGTTCCTGAGCTAGTCAAAAGATATTATCTCTTCAGTAGGTCCTGGGTCTTCCCCAAAGCCTCCTCAAGATAAGGTATGTATGGAACACCTGTCTTGTCAGGCATCTGGAAGACATTCCTTGATTAAGTGCCCAAACCATTTCAACTGGCACCTATCAGAAGAGTAAAAGCTATTCAGTGAGGAGCTCTGAATTAGAGGGGCTCTCCTCTGAGCCTCTCCTCACCCTATCCCTAAGGGTCAGCTCAGCTATTTTCAGAAGGGAAATTTCTGCAGCTCATATTAACAGTCTCATTGTATCAATCACTGCCTGCAGCGCATGCTTATAGGTAAGGGTTGAAACATATTGACTGGTAAATCGACAGCTTCACCTTCTGACTCATCTCTCATCACCATGACAGGCCAAGACCACATCCACATCCAGCAGATGCAACAAACTGTCAATCTTCTGCTTCTTTCTACCCTCACTCTTGAAGGCAGTGCCTCACTCCGAACCAAAGGAGGACAATCCACCAGCACCAGAAACGAGTCCAACTTGCTGGCCATAGAAACTGAGCTCTCAATTTGCTTGTGTAGGGCCATGATATTCCATACCCCTAAAGTACATAAACACAGTTTGGAATTTTCTACTTGATTATTTAATGGACAGTCTACTAGCTTTTTGGAAGCTTTAAAACATCTTTTATGAGTTGTAAATGCTGTTTTTAACCATTTTCCACACTTAACACAGCTTTGTCCAAGCTTATTAAACAATCACACATCACCTTTTGAAAACTATTAACCAAACAGTGTTCATCATGCCATAGGTCATAAACAGGCGTAAATGTTGTTTTCTGACCTCCGAGGAGAGCTTACGGTGTCTGTTACTGTAAATAATGGCAAATAACTCAATACTGCCTTGCTCCTAACCCTGTCCAGATGGGATGTCTGAACCGTGGTTTGGAAAAGTTAAAAATAGTCCACAAAGTAACACTTCATCTATCATCCTCAGCCCTGTGGCAACCAGCTGAGAACAAACCACGTCACTTTTTCTTAAGACTGAAGGAGACGCTGGAAGAGCCCTGACATTTACAGAGACATTTTCTTTTTTGTGGAGAAAAGAAAAGAAGCTCTTTGCAACGCTTAATAGAGACCGTCCTTCCTTCTAGATGTCAACCTCAAGCATGTAGAACATGGATGCAGCGTCCTCAGTGTTGTGGTGGACTGAGATTACTTTCACTTTGCTTTTAACACTCAGCAGATTGTAAGTTAAAGGGATGCCGCAAGGGTAATTTTGGTAAAGACACAAATCAAAAGAGAACCAACAAATGAATCTTAAATTATTTCTGGGTTACAGAGAAATGCTGTTTTTGCTCAGGTGTCACAGTGATGTTTACCTCAGGCCCAGAGGCATGCCCTTATCTTCAATACGCATGTTGTGAAATATTTTCAGTAGATGGATCGTTAATAGTACACGCAAAATGCCTGTTGCAGGTGTGTACATGTGTGCTCTGTTGGTGTGTTTGACGTGCTTGGGAGAAGAAGGGAGGAAGAGAAAAAGGAAGTGAGAGGAAAAGCGTGAGTTGGATCGTGCTCAATGTGGTTCACCACAGATGGTTATTGTTTAGAATTCCAGGGTCATGATCTCATGCTGTGCTCTCTCTCTATCTCACAGACCCTGTGGGCTATGAATTAATCAAACGAAACAAAAGCCTTGATATTGTAAGTAGTCTCCTATCAGATTACCAACTGTCAACAGAAATCGGATTACTTCAGCAATAGGCAGAGATGCTTGTGATTATACTTGTAGCCAGCAGCGCTTTGTAGAGGAACACCAGCCCTGCCAAAGTTTAGGAACTAATATTTTATACATCGAACAACATCTGCAAGCATCTCACCTTGGGTCTGTGTAACAGAGGTAGACTTCCTTTCTCTTCCTTTCTACTGTTTACTTTGCTGTTGGCCAGAGGGGATATCCTGTCAGTGCACACTCTCTTTCTTCTTTCTGTCTCCTCAGCTAGTCACACTCTCGGCTGCAGTGAGGATGTCAGCAGGAGAAGCCTCTGATAGATAACGCTCCAAAAAAGCCTCTTTGTCTGCACAAGACAACCAGCAAAAAAGCTTTGATGGGATGAAGTGTCCCGCCTGTCACCCACTGCCTCACACCCACCGCCTCACACCTCCCATTATCTCCGTCTCCTCCTCCCTGTGTGTGATTCCCGTGCACAGTGACGCAGGACTGAGGCATTTAGCTGCTGTCAGTCAGCGAGAACGAGACTACGGAAGAGGACATAGAGGAGCTGTCTTGGCTGACTGCTGGTAAACGAGCCACAGAGGCCCCATTACTTTCCCTGCTTGTCAGGAAGGAGTTAACCCCAGGGGTGTGGAGGCCAGACATTAGGCTCAATGGTAACTGAGTGTGTAATTAATGCTGCAATGTGTCCAGTCCCCAGGACCTTCTCAACCTCAGTACTCTTTCTCAGACACTGGAAGAGCGATAGAGGTCAGAAGGAGGAGAGGGGGGCATCCGGGGCCCCCTTATGCCATTGCATCTGTCCAGAGAAGGGATATCGTCTCCAACTGGGCCTCAGGCAAATGACCCTTGTCAACCATGAAGTTATGGGAGACAACAGATTGGTCTCCGATGATGGATGTGTGGAAGGAAAGGACATTTCACAGTCTCATAATTTACATTTATTTCTTTAAACAATTACTAATGTCCACAGAAATTACTGGCACCCAAGTAAAGGTATAAGAATGTCTTAAGGCATATATACAGATGAAACAATTTTGTAAAATCTGAATATTTCATAAATATTCTAAGTTATGTCATCAAAAGAAAGATTTTACATAGTAAGATGGCAATTAATTAACCTTTTCCTGCTAATGGATGATGATTTTACTGCATACAAAGGGCACAAAAAGTTTCTTTTTCAAGAAAAGAGAGCATCAGCATTTATCTTTTTAGAGCTTCAGAAATACAATTATTCACAAAACACTTCAACCTCAGGAGTTAAAAAAGGGATGCATGAAAAAAGGTGACGGAGAAAATTGATATCAAAATAAAGGAGGATGTGATAACATCTAGGGGGTAGCCTTGTGGCTAATTTGGATACATTTACATTAATCTTGTGTATATGTTATGCATAGCTGCTCTTTTATGAATCAATTAATTCTCGTTCAAAGTGTAAATGTCAGCTACATGAACTCTAGACTAAAATTGCAAAGGCTCCCACAACCGTTTGTATAATATACAGGACAATAGACACTGGAAACCAAGTTGAAGTGTTTGGGATGTCAGTGCATCAGTTTATTTACAACCCTCCCTCCCCCCTCCCCCCCTCCCACTACATTTACTATAAATACATGAACATGCATATTGGAGGAAATTCCTCCCCTTGCATTTTGTGTCTGTACCACAGTGCTGGGGCTATTGCTGTTCATTTATCTTCTTTTACAGGGTGTTTTTTTAAATTCCTCTTTCAGAGTGTGAACTTCCCGATATGAAGTAATCATGGGATTTTGATTCATCTATCGCCTGTAAATGAACTGTTACATCAGTTCAGTGTTCTTGTTTGCTGTGTGAATACAACCAGCAAAGGCAAAAAAAGCCCTTGAAGGTATGTTGTGCTTCAGGCTGTTCACCAGTCCCGATGAGCCTGTAAAAGAGCACATTTGTTTGGCCTGAAAGCACTTGTGGTAGGGGTTCTGTCATGCTGTGACGCTGCTCTGCTGAGTCACTGCAACAGGAGGTATTGAATGAATCAAAAAGAATGACTTGGACATTTTAATGTGTTAGCAACAAAACCAGTGACATGAAAAAGGTTAAAAAGAAGAACCTGCTTTTTAACTAGCAAGCAATGAATCCTAAAAATAAAGCTTATGGACCATCTTTATGAAGAGTTGAAAAAGACTTATGCAAGCTCCAAAAAGCTTGAAGATATAGGAAGTGAAAGAGTGTCACAAACCATCAGCAGACACCTGCAAGAAACCTCTCAGCGACCTCAAAACATGGTTAGAGGCTGTCGATGTGACAAGAGGTTCTGCAACCAAAGAGAGCCAATAATTGTTTATAGGATGTGTTTTGCAATTGTGTTATTTATTTATTTTGGGAGAGGATTCATTTTCAGATTTAAGGAGCTGTATTTTGCTATCATTTATTATATTCAGTATGGTCTGTTTAAAAAAAAAGAATCTAAATAATTGAAGAAGCAAGTGTCATTCTGACAATTACCTGCAACACAAAGAGTAACAGGTTCAAAAAATATATTTTGGGCTGACTGGTGATGGTAGAAAATTAGTTTGGCTTTTTTTCTCTCAGCACAATGTATAATAAAATCAAAGATAGCCCAGTCACTGCATCATCAGTCAGGGTGAATGTTTTTCCCTTTGGTCAGGAGGGAGATAAAGCAGTGGCTGCTGTACTTCAAATTACAAGTTGCAGATGCAGTTAGTTTGTTCAGGCTGAAGGTCTTTGATGGAGCAGCAGGATTTGGGCAAGTTTAAATCAGTTTTGGCTCGGGAGGGTCAGGTCATGTTCTGTCCAGTTGCATCAAAGTACCAAAAGACAGCACGCTACACTAAGAGTGTGTTCAGAATGTCGGTCTGCATTACATGTGTAGATGTGCATAATTTGGATAACTCTGGATTTAAGTGATTAATGTGCTTACAACTAAAACTGATGTTATCATTCCTGATATTTTATTTGGCAAATCAATTTTATTTATAGCCAATTCCAACAACAGTCCAAGCCAGGCAGAAAAGCTGCAGGACTTCAGACTCACTGAGGGTGTGAGAGCATTTTTCAGTTGTATAAATAAAAAGACGGTCATAGAATTACATTTGATCTGGGAAATGTTGCTGTTGGTCATGTCATTCCCTGTTTGTTTCAGATGCTGGTAACTGGTGATTAAGTGCATTTTTGGCCCCGACCAAGATCAGTCAGCCAGTACACAATAGTGTGATTGGTTGCGTCGTCAAAGTACGGAATAAACAAATAACACGCTTTAGTGAGAGACTTCAGCCAGAAAGGAAACTGGCATCGGCCTCAAGTCTTGAAGTTGAACGGCCTCTTATGCAGCTCTCCCCACCAGGAATCTTGATGACCAAAAGCCATCTAACTTACTTGTCAATGGTGGTGAGAGCCGCTCCACCACATGTGAGCATTCCTGGGGCACCACGGCTTCACCACAAGCTCATATTTATCGTGTGTGGTTCAAACGCCACAGAGCAGCCCACAGCAATCACATAGCTCAAGGAACACACACACACACACACACACACACACACACACACACACACACACACACACACACACACACACACACACAC
>JAOXYM010000017.1:9027844-9040891 GCA_028567055.1 Leptatherina wallacei
CACACACACACACACACACACACACACACACACACACACACACACACACACACACACACACACACACACACAATCAGAGTCAAGAGAAACAGGATGCTTACAGGCTCCCCAACGTGATCTTTTGAGACTCTAATGGCGCCCTGATGAAACACAGGTGCCTACTGAGAGTTGCACCACTTATACTGAATACACATGAGATGACTCAGTGCCCGCTCTCCAGGTTTGATCATTTAATGATCATTATGTCTTCAGGTATTTCCTCATACTCAGACTTTGGTCCTGCTTGGGAGCTTCGGTCTGGTTTCTTAGAACAGAGTTAAAAGACTTGATAATAAAGTGATGAGAAAACAAGTTTCTGTGGCAGCCACATAAACATGTCCTGGACTTTTAAGGGATTTTCCTTGAGACATCGGATGCAGGTGCTCTGCTGAGATCAAAGCAGCCAAGTAAAACCTACTTAGTTTGAAAACTCCAAGAGAGTTGATTTATTTAGCTATACCACTGTAAAAATGCCCTGTAGTTTGGTTCAGAACCTTCATCTAATGATGTTTTATTCCCTCAGAACAGATGAACAGGGTGAAGCATTTTTTCTGTCACTGTAATGAGAAAATAACTGTCTTTTGGGGGAATATGCTTATTAGCTGTGTTGGTTTTTTTGGTTTAAATTAGTTAATGACAAAATGCAGCTAGTTTAAGCTTAAGATGTGACACCTTTTTGTCTTACATTTTCTTTGGAAGATGCAATGCATCATGCTACACATGGCTTTAATTAGGAGCATTGTGGTTCTAAGAGACTGCATCAGTATAGCACACGACCTATCATGGCCATGTGCTCAAGGCTGGGGAATTCTCCTCTTTGGAAAGTAAAAGGAATGCACTCAATGAACACAAAAATGCCACACACTGTTTTTTTTCAGTGTGTCTCCAATGACCCAGCCACACTAGCGACAGTTGTTTTTAATATGGCATTTTAGCTAACAGTGTAGACCAGAAAACTGGGTCAGAAATGGACCAGTTCCAGAACACAGTGAACATTTTGCTGTTCGCTCATCAAACCCACCAAACATGTGAGTCCAACCCAAGGCACTGAACCAGTGAGGGTGAGGAAACCATTCGGCAAACAAATAAGGCTTTTACTGTAGTGCCTCTCCATCACCATGGAAACTCTGTGTTTTACCGTGCAAATCAAACATAATGAAGTATAATAACATGGGCTAATACAGAACACAAGTGTATAGCAGTAGACTAAAGTGCACCAGGACAGGACATAGAAAGGGCAAGTAGAGTTTGTGTTTTAGCAGAAAGACATAGCAACGACACCCCCCTTAGTCTGAGAACACAACTCAGTGTTTATCATCCCCAAAAAAAGAACATCTTCAAAGCAAAAAATCACTTGTGTGGGTGCTATGAGCCTGTGCACATCTAGCTTTTTGTGCTGTTGAGTCTATGACACAATTCTGTTTTGTGTAGGCACCAACCTGCCTTGAAACCCTCTAACTATACTTCATGAGAAACTGAATAGTGAAAATATGACATCAACATTTTAATTGCAAGGAGCCTAAAGGACATTAATCACATAATGTGATCAAACGCTCCCAACCCAGGGGTGACATCATCATGAAACAGTGACTCCTGTTTGGCAAAAGCAGATATGCAATCATATTTTACCTGTCAATACATGACGGATTTTCCACTAAATCACTATATTTTGTGTCTTAATGCATTACATGCAGGAGTAATGGGTTTATTTACTGTAGGTTCTAACCCTGACTACAGGCTATATGCAAATTTATTGATTTAAGAGTTACAGGAGGGGTACAGAGGAGGTAATAAGAACCCTTATCAATCTTAAAGGGGAAAATAAGTGGAAATGCATCATTTCTAGATTGAAGGAATTAAAAAATCGCTATGTGAAGAACTAGAGGTGTAATTTCATCTGGAGTATAGCACAACGTCACGCACCATCTCTCTGTGTGATTTCCAGCCCCCTGTTTACAAGCCGGTCCGGCTGTACATTCATGTACATTCATGTGAATCGCCACCTCTTTCTTCCTTTCGGAGCCCTTGGCCCTCCCTCCTTATAAAAAGCTACAGCCAGTGAGCAATGGCAGCGCGTATTTTTGAAGCGAAATGGCAGAGTGGAATGAAACGTTTACCTGAAGACCACTACGATCCGACATTACCTCTAAAGAAACAACAGTCATTGGCGAAGAAGTTGTCGGATAAAGAATGGGACAGAACCCGGATAAACATTGGCCTTGCATTTCCAAGGTGGAGAGCACTTCGAGAGCTAAAGGGGCTACAATTTGACTCAGAGCTAGTGCTTCTTCTCCTGGACAGTAAGTAACAACATGAATGTTTTAAGTTACTTACTTCCTTACTCAACATGTTCAGAAAAAAAGTGATGTTGTTTTGCTCAGTGTGTTTACACAGATTTTCATTTGCAGATGAGGTGAGGGTAGGGAGCAGAGGTGGGAAGGGTGGCGCATGACACACTTCGTTTTGGTCTACAGGCAGTGCACAGCAGCAAACCTTGAAGTGAAATGATTTCGCCTCTGATTTTCCCCACATCAGTGCTCATTACTACTGATATTTCTAGGGTGTCAACTGTGCACGTCTCTGTTTGCTCTTGTTTTCATATTCTCAACACACTAAATGCCGTGTTGCTTTCTGAACAAGAATTGTTTTTTTGTAAACTGTTTGAAGTTGGTTTCTTTGTTCAAATCTTTTGAATGAACATTAGTCAAAGTTGCCATAAATGACTTTAATTCAGTGCTGAAGCAGATTTCCCTCCTTAAGGCATCCAGGAGATAAATGGCTTATCTAAATTTGGAGCTATGAAACATAACATGTACAAACAAAACTATTAACAAACACATGAGGTATGTGTGCTTTTACCTGTGTGATTTACACCCAACGCTACTGGGGCTTATTTTACTGATACGCCCTTGTTCCAGTAGTGATAATAAAGCTGAACAGTCTCCAGACTCCTCTTCAACAATGCTTGATATTGTGCACAACCGCTTAAGGGCGCAGTCAAGAACGAGGATCATAGATCTCAACGCTGCAAACATAAGTGAGATCTGTCCATACGGATGACATGCACCAATTCATTATGGAGCTCAGGGATCAGAGCTCTGGCTTTGTTCCCTTGTCATGACGTTTTTAAGGTTGAAATCCTCGGGACTAAGGTTTGTGTCTTTTGACGAGGCCTCTTCAGCTTAAACACCATCGAGTCCCATATCCTGTCAGCAAACCATGTCTAATGGTCACCGTGGGGATGAGTGGATTTTCTGCATGGTTTGTCCCCAATGCAGGCTTCTGTAACCACTGTATCCCTGTTGAGTGAATGCCTCACAGATATCATCATGGGGAATTGACAGAGGCTGAAGCACAGCTTGTAACAAGACATATTTTACAAGAAAGGTGACGCGCAGCTGAGAGCAACAGGAGTTAAAAAATGGACAAAAAGCATCAAGGAGCATTATAAACACTACCTGCAAGGTTTGAATGTCTTGTTTTAACATGCACGGTACATACTCCAGAGAGAAATACTGGAGGCATGAATGCAATGGTGACGGCTGGAGTGATTGAGCACCTCCATGCTGTGTATGATCACCTGAGCACACACGCAAGAGCCCCCACAGTCCTGAGTAGCCACCTATTTATGAGTCATGAAGGTTCTACAATGACAAAAACAAATAAAAAATGCATGCATTGATCACATGAAGCGTCAAAGAAATTTTCCAATCATAATCAATTTTAGATCAAATCAATTTTTACACAATCAGCTGAGGCACACAAACACTTAATGTTCTTTCCAAAGCATCAGTACAGACAGGTACACAGCTGATATAATGATAGACTAAATAATTAAACACAGCATTTAAATCAATTTTACAGGAATTTCTCAAATTGACAGTTATTGATGAAAGTGTATGGTAACAAACAGTTGTGTGAGTTAAAGGAGGCAAACAGTTTGTGGTGATTCTGCAGGGTGCATTGTTAAAGTATTTTCTTTTATTAGGTTTTGTAAGCTAGGCTTTTGAAGACAACTTTACAGAATCTGCCTTCTGATGCATCCTGGCTTTGCTTGGAGTGTCAATTGACCAAGAGTGTAAGCATCATACCATGTAGCTCTAGAAGTACTGAAATACTTGCAAAACTGACTTGCAAATCAACCATGTTGAACAGAATAATAATAAAATGAATAATGATTTACTAAAAATGTAAATCATTATGGTTTGATTTGAAATTAAATTAATCAAGTGCTAATAAAGTTTTTGTACTAATTGAATATAATAATTTCGTTTTTTCACATAGCCTTTGTACAACTACACGTATAACAATTGCTAACTTTGTGTGTATCTGGAAGACGCAACAATGGGCAACAAATAAAAATCGCACTAGCCTCACTTTGGAAATAAAAATCTAGAAGGTGGTGGTACATGTTTAACAGGGGCTTGATGGTGAATTGGAAATTTTTAAAATGGGACTGTCATCGGTTGAACGACTAAGCCTGCAAGTATCTCTAAAAGGATCTGGCAACCTAGTGGATGATGCATGGACAGCTCTCCCACTTTGCACCTTGAATAAACCAATGATTTGGGTCAATGCAAAATGCTTTGAGGAAGGATTTTAGGCACCACTGAAACATCTCATTTTACTGAGGATATGTCTTTGGTCAGTCTGTTAATCTCTCTTCAGCATTCAGCATTTAAGAAAAAGACGCAACCCAGGTAAGTAGACTAGTAGATTTTGTTTCATAGGAAAATACCTCAATATTCATCAGTCTGACTTCTGGTCCAAAGGGCTGCATGGTCACTGCAAAGCAGGATGTGATGTGCTGAATGACTCTAAGTATGTGCAACAACAGCAGTATCACTGCATCTCAGTGATGCAACCAATCTTGTTGTCTTTGTGCAAACCTGCCACAGATGAAACAGGCTGCAGGCAGTTTCAGCAAAAATGCTGAAACATGCTATCATTTTGGTCAAACTTTGCAGTGGTTTGTTGAACATGTAAAAGAGATTTGATGCAATCCTACTTTCCTCCACTGATGATAGGGAATGGACCCAAGAGGTCACCATTGACACTGTCCCAATGAAGATGTTTTTTGGAGATAAAATATCAAATTAAATAACTTCGAGGATAAAACAAACAAACAAATAAACTTGCATGTTTTAGCCAATCTTCCGAGTTTCTGAGAAAGGCCTCATCTTTTCCCCATTTTCACTTTAAATCCGGAAGAGACCAAGCTTATAAGGTTTTTCCTCCTAAACTGAGAAAAGTCCTTACTAAATTCTTCTGATCTGCTGAATTAAACTCAACAGGCTGATCTTTCTCTGCTCGGTTGTACCATATTTGCTCTTATTTTGTGTCTACTTTGCCTCACAACTCTTAAATTGGTACCTTACTAATGTTTTTGTTTTGATATATTTATGCTTGTGTGTAATATTGTTGCATTAACATAATTTCATATTAAAGGAAAATGTTGTATCATACATAAAATACAATGATTAGGAACGTGTCCAAGATTTACCCAGCCTCTTGCCTAATGTCAGCTGTGATTGTATCCACCTCCTACAACCCTCAAAGGACCCATTTATTCTCGGTTGTGGTTGTACATACGAATAACTGTGACCAACACACACCAGTGGTTGTTTCTAATCTAGTGTTCGCATGGAGGATCTCAACTTGAGAAATGACTCCCTTGAGTAAAGTTACTAATATACCCTATTACATAAAGGTGATTCTGTTTCTGATGGATTATATTAAAGTTTCGTTAGCAGATCAGTAGAGCACCAAGAGTAAGAATAAAGGGGACTTTGGCCTGATTGACCAGTGGCCTCAGATGGATCATGGGACTAAATGACGAATGCTCAGACTTGGTGTCAGTTGTGAAACACAGATTCAGAGGATGCAGAGTCCAAGCCTAATAGCTTAAGAAAATGGGCTTGGCTACAGTCACTAATTTGTAGTGTAGTGGTCATTACTGAGAGACAGCAGCCAGCTGTGGTGTTCTGCTGCTTATCTGGAGGTAATGAGAGGTAACATGGGTGTAATGCGGTTCCATGCACACATACTTGTCTCCACATCCACAAGGTCCCTTAACTTCCTTCTCTCTCTCTTTCTCCCTCTGTCAAATAAATCCTCTGTGGCTTTTTTGAAAAATCCTTCCACCTTTTTTTTCTGCCAAACGTTCTTTCTGCCTCTCTTTCTCCTATTCCTCATTAAACTCATGAAGAAGAAAGCTTGTTTAGTGTGAGCTCAGGGGGCCCCCTGGCTCAGTTGTGGGAAGGGAGCTGTAATGGTTAATGGAGGGAGGTCTCGCACAGGGAGAGAAGACACCCACATTCAACACACACATAGATCAGAGAGCAACAATGTTTTCGGGTGATGTTCAGGGTGGCGGATGAACAGAGTTTGTCTTGAGGAGCTGTGGGACTCCTGATGGGACTTGGGTGAGAGGGAGAGAGAGAGGAATAGCCCAAGGAGACATGCCGCTCGTCTGGCCTGTTTCCTGGCCTCCCGTGTTGGAGCATGAAAAGGAGCAGGTCGTTTACACTCCGGTGAAAAAAGCCACCATAGCCACAGCAGCACCTGGATGTTATTTGTGCTAATGGACTTTGGGCTCACTCAATAGTAATCAACTCAGGGAGGGCTTGTCGCTTGGATTCATGCGCCACCTTTCTCCAAAACTTCCTTTCATTGTCTTGCAAAATCTTTTCTCCACTTTTTTTCCCACTACTACCTGCTTTCTCTCGCTATCCTTATCTCTCCCCACCCTCTCCTCTTTGTGTTTATTTTATTTTGCGAAGAGCTGTGTTATGACAAAGCCTTCACTCCCCGGATGTATGCAGTCAGTGCTTGTGTCATGCCCTTATGAGGTATGAGGGCCCTCACAGCCCTGCCAGCCCCACCCGGCCTGCCCTTCCCATGCAGAGACTGTTGAGAGGAGGGGCTGGAGCAGGGTGGAGAGGGGTGACTCCTGCTCATACCCAGTCCTACTCTGCCTGGTGTTGATGGAAACCCAACATATGCAACACCACAAATAGAGGAGAGCTACATTCACCTGAAAACTTTGGTTTTCTTTTTTTCTGACAGGAGACTTCCTGTGTCAGTCCATTTTCCGGTCTCCCTCCTATTAGCGCATTCGTATGAGTTTCTGGATTGTTTACCATCCATCACAAAGCCCCAAAGGCCTAAAACCTTTAGCTGAATTAATATAGCCTCAATAGCACCATTGAATATTTTATCATGCAGAAGACTCATTTATCCTATACACACTCTTTTCATTTAAATCACCACAGGGTTTCTTTTTTCTTTTCTTTTTTCTGCAGTGGAGTGTTTTCTATTACAGAGTTTCACTCTCCCAGTCTTTTTCATTCTTCTGGACAAACATTTGTCTTTTTTTTGCCATGTAATTCACGTAAATGATCACATCATGTAATAATACCAGCCAAAATCACAAAGAGAAGAAACAAGGTAAGGGGGGTCATTGCATGTGGCATCTTCTGAATGAATTGAAAAAGAAAGTTAAGGAGGAATGATGACATACTAAATCCTTTAAGACTTTACAGAGGTTTTTTTTATTTTGTTTTGAGGATCCTCTTCATGTTACCACATAGTTTTGATCAATCGTAAAAGAAAAGATGCCACCAACATAACAGTTTAAATGGAACTTGACATGAAAAATAAACCCTGCATGATAAAACTTGTCAAATATGTTTTCCATTGGTCTCATCTTTTCTCCCTTTTCTAACAGCTTGCATGTGAAAACAGACTTAAGCAAAATGTTACATTTCACCATTTTTCCATTCTTTAATTTTCACCACAAAGCCTGACATGTTTTAAGAGGTGCAACCTAATATTGCCCGAACTCCAGGACCTACCACAAAGATCTCTGGGTAAATGGGAGGGAAGGAAGTGCACAGACAGGAGGACGGGTGTGGATGGAAAAGTGCGCAGTAACTTGGCTGCAGCACACGCTTAAGTAACAACACATGGCAGTGGAGGAATTCCACATTCGTGGACACTCTACATGACTGAGGATGGGAAAGGCTGTCCAGGGCTGCTTGCACCGAGTGGCCAACCAATTGCGAATGGGAAACTGATAAGGCTCTGCCATACCTAATTCCTTTCCATGTTCTCATCCTGGGTAGGCATCACAATGGGCATGATTCATGGGGGTAATTCCTCCAGCTACTGACTTGGCTCCTGTCTGGATTTGGGAAGAATGTGACCTCACAATATGCCTCTTTCAGGCCCATCCCTGTCTGACTTCGACCAGCCTCTTCTTGAAGCCCTCTTCTGTTAAAGATTGGAGAGTGAGGACAAGGGAATGCAGCAGAAAGGCAAAGAAGAGAGGCAAAGCAGAGGGGAAAAATCTTGCTAACATACTCCTCCTTCCCCATCTTTTCTCCTCCTACATCACTCACTCCCTCCCAGTCTAATAACTAAATGATGTTAGGAGTTAGGAGGGGAATTTAAAGCAATGAACTTGAAAGTCAACCACTGTGTCAACCACAGAGACAGACCCTGATTGCGCGGGGGAAGTTGTAGGTGTGATGCCGGTCTTTTGTTTCCATATATCAGTCACAGCAACTACCACAAGTGATGATCAGAGCAAAAACATGTGATGCAACAGCGTTTTGTAACATGAGACCTCTGAGGCACTCTTTCTAGCGCTTAAACAAACTACAATCATTGTGGGTAATTATTTAGCTGCATTAAGCCATTTGAAGCTCGGTTAATTCCTGGTTACATTCCATCTGTCACAGACACAAAGGCCCTTGTCTTTATCTGCAGGCAGTGCTGAAATGTAAATTATACCACGGAGTGGCTTAGTAATCTCACAATGGATGGAACATAAAAGTGTATAATCAAAATCACTGCCGACAGCAAGTAAAGAAGAAAAAAAACATGTGGTCTACAAATGCCTTAAAAAGTGGTATAATATTCTTAAATGGCCCAGATCATAGCATTATATTAAAAAAAAGATTAATTGAGCTTAATTTCATAAAAGTTTTCAGTCTAAATATGAATCAAACAGCAGCAATCTCAGTCAAGAAGGTTGTATTATACCTTTTTTCTCCACTGCCTGAAATCCCTTGTTTGTAGCCTCCCTCTGTTACTTGTCTATATCATTATATAACTACACACTCTATAAAAAAAAAAAAATGGGGATTGCAAAATCACAGTTTTACATTTTTTTCATGGGGGATCTTTGAAATCCAGATTATATCTGTTGTACATTTGTGTAATGCCTACGTAGTGTCCAGTTTGGCATGCCTCAAACAAAGAAAGAGCAGTTGTCTCCCACCCTCTGCTATTTTTGTCCAATCAGCTGACTAATCAGAGCAAACTGCAGCTGTAAGGAGAGGCGGCCTTAAACAGGGGGCTGACTAAAGGAAAAAGGGGTTTCAGACAGATGGTGACAAGAGATGCTGCAATAATATATTTGTTGAAGATTAATACATTCAAATATTTTCTAATGTACCTTGAAAATGAAGTAATAACCCTAAAAATGAACACAATATGGGCTTTTAAACTCAAAACAGAGTATTCAGAGCAAAAATATTTCTTAAAAGGGGGAAATTATATGCTATACTGTGGCATGTGTATAATTTGTAGGCACATATATCATGAGCCCGCTCATCAATGTCGCTTTCTGGACGAGGCTCTAAGAAATATGTTATTTTACCTCTTTAACAAAGTTCAGAGAAAATAACGTCTCTGTCGTCCAATACATCTTTTTTTTTTTCAAGCTCTAGCAATTCACTGCTATCCCATTTAACTTTGCAAAAGGGGAAATTTACTTCAGAGAGCAGCACTATCATCTGAACACAAGTGATCATAAAACATACACTCTCCCACAAGCAACAGCTTGTGCATACAGCTGTGGATTTTCTGAGCAGAGGTGGGTTTTTCTCATGTCTTCCTCCTTCATATCCTGCAACAGTCTGCCTCACAGGAGGAGAAAATATTGTGTGATGTCACTTCTGGCTTGCCCCAGTGTCTGCAAACTTTCATGTGCTGCCCCAATGAATGAGAGGCAGACATTAGTCAGAATAAGAAAGGAGTCTCTCTGCTCTTCCCAGTTAAAGCTGCTATTTGTTAGAGTGAATCACTGCCAGAGTTGTGCCACTGTCTGTTGCCTTCAGATTAACACAGCGCAGATCAAATCTTTCACACTCCACAAAACATTCTCAGTATGTAGCCATGGGACTCACAAGTATTCTTCGTCACTCTTACTGGTGGTGCCACACTGCTCCACCAGCAGCGTGGCAGCATCACTTTGAAACCACCAAGTGGGGTTTGTCATAATGTTGCTTCATGAAGCCATCAATCCTCTTACTCTCCCATAGTGAACAACCCTGACAACGTCTTGAGCTGCACCTAAATACCTTGCAACTCCAGTCAGGTTTGTGAAGAATGAATTGCTCAATGAAACCTACGGAGAATGTTTGGAGGTGATCATCCGCCCTTCCTGAGTGTCACATGGATTAGTAGTGAATGAGTGAATTCCCGAACCCTGACTCATCTGCTGCTCTGGCAAGCTTTTCAAATGAAATTTAGAGCGACACATTCACTGGAAATGTAGATTGCATACCCACTTAGTGCAACTGATATTTTTCTCCAAAGCCTGACATGTTTTAACAATGTGTTAAAATGGTGAGGACTGCTGACCAATAAGACCAATAAAAAAATTCTGGGTAATTTATGAAATGAATACACTTTCTGCTTTTTATCACCAAAAGAAGCAAGAGAAAAAGCTTATCCAGGTCTGTTCCTTAGGAATGTTGGGAGTAGTTGGAATAGTTGGAATGAAATCTTAGCAGATTTCATTCCAACTATTGTTGCCCCAGATAGTGTTCCTTCATCCATCTATTTTTTCTATCCATCCATTTCCTTGCCATTTATCCAGGGTCAGGTCACGGTGGCAGTTGCCCGAGCAGGGAAGCCCAGACTTCCCTCTCCAAATCCACATTTGCCAACTTGTTTGGGGGGATCCCAAGGCGATTCCAGGCCACCCAAGAGATGTAGTCCCTCCAGCATGTCCTGGGTTTTCCCTGGGATCTTCTCCCGGTGGGATGTCTTTCCAGGGAGGTGTCCAGGAGGCATCCTGACCAGATGCCCGAGCCACCTCAAGTGTGTCTAGTATTACACAGAAGTCAACACATAAAATACGGTGATGGCAGATAACTAAAAATGAAATGTCTAACACAATCATATGAATCTTATCGTCACACCAAAATGAACTTTTTCCTCTGAATCCAAATCAACATGTCTTCATAAATACATCAGTTTAGCCTTTCTCCGACATCCTCTTCAAGTATTTTATCCCAGTCGAAAGATCTATTGAAATGTATGCTGACTCCTTTTTTTCCCCTCATGTGAAAGTACACTCATCGTGTGGGTTAACACTCAGCTAAATCCATTCAGTGTTTCTATTCTGGTGTAACGTCTAGACATAAAAACATTTTACTATGAACCAAAAGCCACAGCTGGGTTCAGCAAAGCTGGACTAGAGTTGGACCCTTTAAAAAACATTGTATGACATGTTGCACAAGTATCAAGTATAGTAAGTATCTGCAACTGATTTCCTGCCAAGCACCTTGCAGAGTGTAACTGCAGAGATAAAACATAGCTGATGAAGTCATGTGTTTACTTCCTATAATATCTTTTCACTGGGGAAAAAAGATTGTCTGCAGTCATAAAATGTTTATATTAGTGTCTTTTATGAGATGTTCCTTGTATACATAATTGTTTGCAGCATCATAAAAAAACAAGACCAACAAAGTGCAAATTACAGGGTTTGTGGGGGTGCTGACCACCTATTTTCCACACTCCAAGTCACAACATCTGTAAACAAAGTAAATGCGCTACACTAACAACACACCCAAAAGTGTGACCACAAATGATGTCATTCCAGGGTAATGAAAATTTGGAGCTGAGGATCAGTCCGTGCTTTCAATTAAAAACAGAGTTGCTTATTATTATTTTCTATTAAAACTTTCATTTCTCTGAAATTTATTTGTGGCACAGTACAGTGAATATGTAGAAATGCATCGGTTATTAGAGAACACCAGATTTCATTGCATATAAAGTTCTAAGATGTTTCATACTTTTTATTTTTATTGATGTCATTTGTGGCAGCACTGTGCAGCAAACACTATTAAAAGCATCCTGATTTATTATAAATGATCAAGACTAATTTCTGATGATGAAATAATTTGGTTGCTTTTTATCAGCTTGTGTGATTCATAATGTGATGATGCAACATTTCTTTTTGGGGGTTTCTTCAGTGTTCTGCATCTGCTGAGTGAATCCCTGATGTCAGCATCGTTGGATTACATACTATCTACTTCTCTAATTACTTTCATAAAGTGACTCTATTCATGCCTGACATGTACCTCGATGGAAGCAATGGCAGGCAGCTGTGGTATAATGCCAGACAATTACTTGCATTAAGACCGTTTTATGAAGTTGAATGAGAAAAATGCAAATGCTAATGCAAAAAGTGAGAAAAAGGGTGTAGTTTGGATAAATTTGCTGAATGGATAACTCCAGATCAAAAATTCTAATAAGGGCTAAGGTTTCAAAATGGAAATTTGAAATGTTTATCAACTCAATAGTTAAATAAAGCTGCCAATGGTGTCAGTATAAGTAGCAATAAAACTGGAGAAGTTTTTTGAGACCATAATCTTCAAATATTTGTGTTTTAGAATTGTGCTATTTTACACAAGATATTGAATTACTAGCAATAATCCTGAGTAAAGCATATCATAACTTACATTGAGGTTTTTTTTGCCATGCAATCACACTGATGCATAAACTGAACTGAATAATACATTAATCATTAAAATTTAAATTTAAAATTTTAATTTAAATTTAAATAAAAAAAATAAAAAATAGTGGAATTAAACTTTTGTATCTTGAAGTATAAACTACTTTGTATTAAGGATAACTAACTAACTAACTAACTAACTAACTAACTAACTAACTAACTAACTAACTAACTAACTAACTAACTAACTAACT
>JAOXYM010000017.1:9040991-9052352 GCA_028567055.1 Leptatherina wallacei
TAACTAACTAACTAACTAACTAACTAACTAACTAACTAACTAACTAACTAACTAACTAACTAACTAACTAACTAACTGTTGAACAGTTACCTGAGGCATGATTAAAATCGAAGATTACCAATAACTTTTCATCAAATATACAAAGATCTACATAAATGTTAAATAATAAAAGTAAATGATCGACACCCTACTGTATCTTTTGGACCTTTTGTTTAGCAGGATGTGTGTTTGCCTTTTCACTGTCCATTGAGAATTCTTTCTGTGCATCTCTATACAGATAAGGCTAGATTTCAAAACTCATGAGGAATGTAATTTGTGTGTGTATGTAACACACACGTAAATGTATCTAGATAAATTGCATCATCTGGATAAAGTGAATTTGATTGTGTTTTGAATAGAGATATAAACATATACCACCCTATTGGTTTGTACGTGAACGATTGCACCTGTGCTTGACAGAAATCCCGTCACAGTCCAGCAAGGCCATAGCAGACATAAGCTGCCTGAAGACAAATATGTCCATGGCAGAGACTCAAGAGAACAGGTAGCCTATAACATCCTAACTTGTCGAATATAGAATCATTGTCATTATGACTTTTAGAATAATGTTTTAGGGGGAAGTGGAGTATTGATTTTGTCCTTAATGGCATTTTCCCCTTACATTACTTTTAATTTTATACTTAAAGTAGTTTTTAATCCAGTAGTTAACTTGAGTGAAAAGCCTGCGTTGATACTTCAACTTCAGCAGAAGTCTTTTTAATCACTAGCATCTATACTTCTATCCAGATAGTAAATGTGAATACTTTTGACAGCTCTGCAACAGACACAATAAACAAAGTAAAAGATATTGAAGAGCTTCATCATTAAGATTGAACATTTTTCATGAGATGATGGAATTATAGTGATTTCTTAACAAATTGTGTAATCAAAATCTGACGTGTAGACCAAAGTGGGAGATTAATATAAATGTTTTTGGCTTTTTAGCAGCTTATGTGCTGAAAAATGATTAGCTAAAATCCCTAAAGACTTCCTAAAAGTTGTTCTTTTAAACTTTGTTTTTTCATTCATTAGTTGGGCTTAGTGTTGTTGTTTTAAACTCAGGACTTGAAAATAAAACAAATTATTTACAGATCAACTGTATCTAACTTCAAACCTACGCTGAACTCTGTCAGATTACTTTATTCTGGAGCAATACATTCTATTTTGTCTTAATCTTGAGGAAACATATTGGTGTGAGCAACCTGGTTCAGCACATCAATAAAGACTAAAAGTCCTGTCTAGATAAAAAAAAGAAGTCTAAATTGAGCAAACTCTGATACTGCGACTGGGAACAAAACACACAAAGAGTAAGCAGGAAGAATGGGCCTCCATTAGCGTTCACTGTAGCCGCTGATGATTGATATGATAGCAAGCCCATTCAAACTGCAAATTTTACACATGATTGAGGCTCTATTGGATGTAATGAAATGGCCTTCCTGAATATTGCACTTGAGTGACTGTGTGACCACCAGCACAATAGCTGCTATTATAGTTTTGGGCCTTCAAGCCATTTTTCATTGTACTAGGTCTGCTGTGTTATTACTGCAGAACTCAGAGTGAACCTGCAGCTTTGGTTTCTTGCTGTTACGGATGTGACCGTTCCCTCCACTGGGAGCAATTCATGGAGTGTTAATTGACCACTGCAATCACTCAGCAGATTTATGGAAAGTCTGAAGGGTCACAGGGGACTTCCAGAGGAGGCTGTCCAGGGGAGCAAGGCCATCCTCAGAACTGCAGCTGGGGAATTTCTGGCCTTCGTACGTATACGCTGTGGGCTCATAAACTTTCTGCCTTTCTGCATTGACCTCAGAGTAAATGCATATCACATAGAAAAGTGATACTTGAATAGCCCATACAGGAAAATGAAATCATTCTGTGGGTGTCTTCGTATGAGATTTTGTCTTAGAATAACAATTTGATCATTTTATACCAATTTTTAAGAAAATATCTGGAAAAGTAAAGCTATAGTTGCAAAATATGTTCTAAGCCATGACCCAGTTTGCATGTATTGTCATCCTCCCATACAGATGTGTATCACTCAGTGGGGGAGGAGATGTAGAGCAGGCAGACAGGGCGTGGCCACTGGGGCCCATCTGCCCAAATATAATCAGCTTTAGACAACAAAGCTACACAGATGAATTATACAAAGCGCATGTGTAAGAACAGAGGCTCAATTGTTTGCTATCATAGATAACATGTCATTTGAATCTGTTGCATTGTACATTTCCTATTCACAAATGTAAACAGTGGATGGTCTGCTCTTGGTTCTGAGAGATGAGACAATAAATTGTTTTTGTTTGTTATTTATCCTCCAGCAGTGTGTCAGTATGTCAGAGTATTAGTTTGAACGGACGTGCATGTGCCCCTACATCTGGACACTCTTAATACTGTTTAATCCCTCTCTGTCAACTGGCCAGGCTTGTCCTCATGCCAACACACTGTCTACAGTGTGTCACTTGTCTTCACACAGAGAAAGTGAGCATCAATACTATCTTCAGGTTAACGGCACACTCCTGGAATAATAATGTCTTTTCTACTTACTGAATTGAGGTAAGAACAAACCTTCTACTTTCCATAAACATTTAGCGTACAGGCTTGAATTTGTTGCCAGCGGACATGTGCTGAGCGCTAAGACAATAAGAGGCAAAACAATACAACCAGTGCACTTTCTATCGTTAGTAGAAACCCTGCATGACTTTGAATTAAATAGATTATCTTTAGAGGACGAAATGGTTCGAAAATTGCTCCTACAATTACCACATAGCAGTTGAAAATAATCGCCTAGAGCCAAATATTTAACAATGATTATGTGATAAGCTTTAGAAGAACTTAGTTGTTTTTTTTAGTTAGATTTTTCCAGGCATGATGATTAATAAGGCCTTTAAGTCTGTGTTTCGCGGCATGGAGCCTGCATGGTGCGTGTAGTCTAAATGCCATGCTTGCTTACACAGAAAAGCAGTACTAATGGGTTTGTGTTACATTGCTAAATCAAGTCGAGCTGTGAAGCGGCTCCCAGCAAACATTTATGAACCATTAACCACCAGGCATGGTTTTGCCAGGGTGTCTGTGCCAGCTGGCAGAAACTGACAGGCCTGTATCATAAGTACCCTCTGCAAGCGATAGCTTTACTGAGGTTTGAAGTCTCTCCCTGTTCTCTCGAGCTGATTACATATACACTGTTTTCCCATTAGCAAAGGTTCCTCTTCCTGTCTTGTGGAACTATTTGATGGAATGAAGGTAAACACAGTGTATACAATATGTTAGACTTGATGTCTGCTGACAGCTCGGGGAAAAGAGACAAGTCTGCGGAGTGGTTTGAGTTTGGGTGGAGACGGCAGCATTTACAGTAGAACTGCAGACAAATATGCATGGACCCCACCCTAGGCCAGTGATCAACTCCTCTGTCATCAGTGTCTTTATCATGCAGACAGAGATTGATTTCCAAGGATCATATTCCTTGGGATTAATGTTGCAAAAGAAAGTCCCATTTTTCAAACATTTGGAAGCTTGAAATGTTTCTTTCTCACTCTTTGACAGTTTTATTGTTTTATTTATGAAAGCTGGCAGTACTCTCCAATTTATTCACACAAATACGGTCCCAATTTTCCAAGTTGCCTCCTGACAGTTGACAATACACCAGTTATTTCTGAAAACACCTAATCAAATGTGACTCTTTTGTGACCAATGACATGCAATCTTCAGGCTGTTATTGTTAAATACCTAAATCCTATTTGCAAAGTTTTTATCCTTACTTGTATCTAAGCATTTATGGAAGACTAACTGTTTCATGTGAAGTCTGAGAAATATATAGGATTATTATTTACAGTGTCTTTATTTCACTGATATGATTACCATTTAAATTGTAATCCTGTTGTATGTTATATCTTGTTCTTCAATTCTGCTTTTTCCTCTGAAGTCCCTGTGGTGTACCTATAACCCATGGTTTCCAAACCACATTTATTTTATGACTCCACAGTCAAATGGATGAGGGGGATTTCTGAGCAGACTTCGATCAGGGATTTAAGAAGACCGGCGAGCCAGTATGAGTGCTGGTCCACATGTATTTCTAAAGTAGACACTGTTGACTAGGTCGCAGGTAGATGAGATAGGCAAATCAGAAATTAGCTCCTCCTCTTCTAAAATAAGGCACTTTCACTGGGTCAGATAATAAACAAGATATCAGGAGAAGCAAGGAGCAGGGGGTTGTGGTGGGCATAAGCAATAGAGGGAAAGAGACAACAATGGTTCAAAGCCTCTTTGTATTTTGGTGTGTATTTGATCCATTGTCCCTGCTGGTCTTTAGAGACCACCACCAACATGGCATCATCTTACTCAGGTTGACAGGGTTTTGTATAGCTAAGATGCCCTGAGAGATTAGGTTCAGGTGAAGCCCCGAGTTAAAAGAGAGTGGGAGGAACAGGGATCTCATCATTGTTTTTGGCTGTTTTTTGTGAGAACAGAAGACAGTTAGATAAGAAAGCACTTGTTTAAATTATTTATATGAACATAATCTTCATTAGAAGTAGTAATGGCTGACATTGTTTTGTTGGTGGATAAAAAGATGTGCAAGTGGGGGGTGCTAGATAAGCACAGAACTGTTTCTTTTAAATCCCTCGCAGAGGATTATTACAATGGTACGTTTTATTCCTCACCAGATTTCCGTCCTGCATAATTTCAGTTTGCCTCTATCTTTCGCTCAGTGGCAAAATTAATGGGTGGAATATCATGAGAAATATGTGAACACTAGCCAGAGAGGGAAACATCTCAGAGGCGCACCACAATGAATGAGAATTTGGAGGATGCTAATTAAACAATGTCATGATTTAGTGTCAGTAACAAAACATTTACTGTTTCGATCCCAAAGGCTTGGCTTCCTGGAAAATGTAGCATTTACTCTCAGCTCTGTTAACTTTTTTGCTTCAGTTTGGGTTGCACTGAGTTTGAAAAATAGTCAAGACGTGCAATATGTATATATTAATGACATTGTGAATGCTGACAAAGAAGTAAAAAAAAAAAAATCATTACAAGGCAAATTAACTATTCTAAACTTGTATTTTCTGCTGGTAAAGCCTTGGTCTGGTCGCACATTTTCAAAATGAAAAGACTTCCAAGAAAGCACCCCTACATCAGCATGTGCTGTCCTCTGGGTTCAGGATACAGGCTTTTGGCCTGCCCATGAATGGATGGGACAGAGATGTTATCTGGCCTTAGGGAGGATGTTTGCAAAGTGGGAGTGGAAGAGCTGTGCAGCTTCAGTGTGCTAATGCAGCTAACAGCCAGGAAGTGTTGACTCTGCAGATTTAAGCCAGCTACTGATGGCTATGGGGCTAAATACTGACCCCACAGACTAATAAAGAAAATCACCTCAGGCACGAGCCACAGGGGTCAGAGGTAACAGCATGGCTGGGAAAAACACAGCCCATGGCTTGCGATCACTACTCTGCCTAATTGAAATGACAGTTGAAGACCAGTGGGGGTAACAGTGTTTATTTACGTCTTTGTTACGCGGTGAGCAAGCACAAAGATATGCCTGGCCCTGCCAGGGATGACATCGCTCCTGTATGCTGTCTGGCTCCGGGATCTCTGCACCAGTACAATAAGGACTTCCTGTCTGCCATCGGATTCCCCGGCATTCCACCCAGGCCCAGGATGAGGCGTCGAGGCTGCTGGGGGCATGGTTTATTGAGAGAGTGTGAGCCCTAATCAGGCTGACAATATGAACCTATTCCCTTTTTTTGACCTCCAAGCTGACCCTCTGTCTGAGCTTCTGTCTACCAGAGAAGTGCAACAGACTGCAATTTGCTGAAGTTGTACAGAGGCTGGTTTCCTGTGCCTAAACAGCCTTAGGGAGATGCTGAGCCTGATTGTCAAAACCTTGTTTCCCTGTGCTGATGTAGCATTTTTGCAAAGGCTCTGCCTTTAGTCTTGTTGTAAAGTACATGAGTCAAAGAGTCAAAGAGAAAAAACAGGGTGTGGGAAGCTCTGAGGGAATGTTTCTAGTAGCTCCTAATGACACAAAAGCATTTTGTTGATACAGCAGCTGGAGGATTAACTGCCTATTCAAAGACACAGGAAGAAAAAATAATGAAAAAGGATGCATCGGATATGTAATTTTAAGTTGTAATAAAAACAGAAATGCGCTTGCATTCAGTTTGCAGTAGATGACTCGGTTGGTGTAAACACCAATGTTGCTATTTGAAGAAATGGGGGAAGACAGTAAGCTCTCCCGTTTCACTGAGGTCAAGGTGAGAGAGCAACCCTCAGCAACCTGAGTACTAAAACAGCCTGCTGCTGTCTAGTGAGACAAGACATTCAGCATTAATAGCCTCCTGAGAGGACCGGCAGCACAGGAGTAAAAGAACACAAATACTCCCCTCTAACACCACAGCAGCACAAAGGAGAGAGGGGATTACATGTATAGCAGCTCAATTCAGCAACTGCTTTTAAGGTTTTTTAGCTCCACAGTCAATTTATTACTTCAATCAGAAGACACAAAGTGATACAGGTCTCCAAAGTGCACCATTGGCCTGAATGTGGGACTATGGCTCTTTAAAAGATTTATAAAAGGACTTCATTTCTAGAGCAAAATGACACAATGCCTTTTTTTTTCCACTAAAAGGATACTGCAAGTGTCAAAGAGTAACAGTACTTTGTGTGATGCAAATTCTGGTCCGGGCGAGTAGATGAATAAGCTTATGGTCATTTCAAAAGTCCATTCAGAACAGGAAATGAGCAACCATTGTGTTTCTCTTTTCTAATTTAGCTGCTGAGAGGGTTCAGGTTTCTGCTGTCATTTCAGTCCATGAAATTAAAGGATCACTGGTCTGGTTCCTCAAATGCTGGCAATGTGCATGGACAATGATGCTTGTCACAGGTGACTAATAAGAATTCTATCCAGTACATTTGATCCCATTGTGTTTTTAGATTTTTGCTAAAGTCATTTGGAGGTGCTGATTACTTGTGATATTATGCTGCATGGCAAAGGTGGCCTTTGTGACATCCTGGATCTGCACTCGCTACCTGAACAGAAATGTTTTGTCAGAAATACAGGGTGGAGAGAAAAGTTGGATTTATGCATGTGTGTGTGTCTGTGGCCTTTCCTTTTCTTTTCTTTCCTTCCCTTTCCTTCCTATGACACATAAGACAAAGACTTTGTCCAGTATTATCTTTGTTTTCCAATATTTAATGGGCTTCCCTTTCCTCAAAGATATACGCAGATTAACAGCCACACAAAATGTACACACACATACACACACACACTACTACAATGTTTGGGCTGGATGTAAATTGCAAGAGCGCTCTTGATAGTGAAGTAAAAAACAAATCAAATCCATATCTTGGGACTTAAATAGAATCAAAAGTGACATGCCAGTAAGGAAAAGCATTACATATCAGCTGTAACAGCACACACTGTGCTGACAACGTACAACATATCGCACTAATCAGACAAGTTGGTACAGTGAGGTGGATAAACAGGCTTAAATGTCTCTTTTGACATGCAGCATTTATTTTTAGCAATAGTCTGAACAAAGATGTGGCATAAACAGACATTCCTGTAAGTCAGCCATTAGTTTAAATGTAATTATTTCTCTCCTGCTAACACTGTGCCAGTTACACCCCCCCCCCCCCAAACACACACACATACACACACACAGACAACTTGACATGTGTTTCAAAAGTTTTATTATAAAATTTACTGCAATCACACATGCAAATGGCTTTAATTAAGAACTGAAATTCATGCAAACAAGATTAAGACAAAGAGCAAAAACCAAATAATTCAACTGTCAGCTGTGTTCACTCCTCAACATTAGTTTATGCACATATGGCGGAGCAGATATCGTCAAATCTTGCCAGTAATAAGTGATAATATACAAGAAGCATTAGGTTGAAAGCAAGCACTGTTTACATTTCAGCTGCTGTGTATTATTGTTAGTCTCATGTTGAAGAAGCGCCAAAAAGAGCTGCAGTTCTACAGTATGGAGTCACAAGACATGTTATTTCTCCTTGGTCCCACTTGTTTTATTCACGGCTATTTGCAAAAAGTAGACACACTTTCTACTCTTTTAGCCATGGTATGAATCCAATTAGATGTTTAGTGTATTCCCTCAAAAGGTTCAGTGCTTTTCCAAAACTCTGATCATGTCCCCATATATGGAGCTGTTTTTACTTGGGTATCAAAACAAATCTCTTTTACTGTCTGCTTTAATAGCTTCAGCTTACAGAGGCATTCAGATTCATCTCTAATTCTTTGTCTTTTTATAAGACTGGAAACTATACATTTTTCTGCTCAACCCAAACCAATTACAACTTCTATAACTTAACTGGTCAGCTAGAATTTACACAATTAACCTTTTCAAACCTGAGGTCCCCCAATTGGGTGACACTGAGAACAGATGGAACCAAACTGTGCCAAAAATAGCCATTTTGGAGACTTAGCATGAACTATCTGCACTAAAACCTCTCTAGTTTTGTGCTTTATCAGAATTGTTCTTAGCAAAGATTACCCATTGAACAATGATCTGATATTGGTTGAGAGTTACAGCTGCATTATTTCAAAGGGATACCATCCTGAAAGTTTTTTTTTAGGGTAAGCCTGAAACTTTTTCATTTGTGCAATGTGACATTTTCATTTCTCCTTTTTTTCCATCAACATATATTGATACTTACACATCTTGATAAATCTTACAAGTGTTTCTGTTACTATGGCTCCAAAAGTATTCAAATAGACCTTGTGGTTGCAGATGAATACTTTTGTTATTATGGGTAGTTTTCATGCAGAGGCCTCAAAGATAGGCACATGGCTCAAAGGGTTAAAAATAACAGAATTCTTCTTTGACTTGCATGCTGACATACATCAATTTTGATTTAGGAGGTCAATAGTGGATGAACATGCATTACAGTAAATAAAAAAATATTTCTTGCACAAATTGTTTCTTTGCACAAAACTGAAAGTTGAGCTGCCAAAATTCAGGCTAACAGAGCAGATGTTTTATGGAAAGGGTTTGCTGTCTGAGAGAGTTACATAAAAAAAATCTGATGCTTTGGTCCTCTGTCTTATGCCACTGACCAGTTAGCAAGCTTCACCTCCTGTTGCTAACACTTCAAGGAAAACCTCATGAGGCCATGGTAAAGAAAAGATGTTCAGGGACAGTGCTGATTGTGGTGAGGCCCGTGACTATTGTTGCCATCTGCTCAATATTTCCTTCTTCAAATAAGCTAATTGAATCTGAAATCACTTTTCTCTAATGTCTAAGAGCGAGGGTCGTGTTTGTCACCGAGGTCCCCTTAACAATAGTTGGGTATTCTTTATAGAGCTATTTCCCCCTGATTGTCTCTAGCAACATCTGTCCTTCACCCTCCAGAAAAATGTGGACCATCTAATCACCTGCCACACTTCATTAAACCCTCCATCACTGCTTTTATGAGAAGCATCAAAGGGCACCATGCCCAAAGGGGGTCATGCAGATAAGACTTCAATGGTGTTCTTTGCAAGGTCCTTTCTTTTGCACAATAGAGGATGCTAAAAATCTTTAAGCTGGCTCGGCAAAAATAGGTCAGAGTGGGCAGCTGTAGGTAATGTGTCCAAGGCCTGGCCTGTGGTCCAGCATGCTTCTCGCCATATTTAACACTCTTTGTGCCATCCTCTCGGCACTAATCTGCCTTTTCACTGAGTGTTAGAATTAATTTGCTATGATGTCTATGAGGGCGCAGGCATCGTTAAGAAACCTCAAAGGGGCTACAACTGGACAAGTTGCCATTGGTGGGCCTTTGTCCTCTGTCTGCCTCTCTCTAAATACCCATGACAGCAGCTTTGAAACGCCTTCCTGATGAGGCTCAGATGCTCTGGCGGTGGACATCACAGTGACCACACTTTTTTGGCTTTGAAAAACGTCTCATGACAGAAGCAAAACAATGCAACAGATTAGATTCCCAAACTGCCAGTCAGAGTCCAAACTTACTTCGTTCAGTGATGCATCGTGATTATCCTCGTTGGCTCGGAAATGACAGATAAAGCTTAATTTGATTGTGCTTTATTTCCTCAAAGATACCTCAACAACGCAATTCCCAAAGAAGGACATTAGTAAAAAGAGATAACCATATCACTTCAGAGTGCTTGGCATCAAAACAAGGTGGTGTTCCCATGGGAAAATCACAGACAGAACTGTTTTTGTTGAGCTCTCCAGTGGTGCTCATAATGCCATTAATTGTGTGCAGGGAGATTTGGAGAAAGGGCTAGCCAGATGAAGCCACATCTTGTAAAGAAGGTTTGTGAGAGCTTGCTGTAGTCTTCTGTGTTGTATGAAGTCAAAGCTGCTGTATCCTCAATTTCTCAAGCTCATATCTTGTGTCTTTTATGCGTTACTCTCTTTTATCTTTCTTTATTCAAGCAATCTGTGCATATCTCTCATGTCTCATATTTGCCTCTCACATAGACCGTTTCTTGCTGCCCCCCACAACCAAGCATAAAACAAGAGAAGGCAGCTAATGACACAAACATTTCTGGCGTCTGCAGTGGAGTGTGGATCCCTTCCCTCTCTCAGCTTTACTTTCACTCCATACAAAATGATAAACATAGAAACTTGAGGGAGAAGTATTAGAATCCAAGATGGAGAGTAAAAGTGTGGGCAGGGAAGTTGTGCGGGGGGTGTTGTGGGAGAGTTCCTTTCATCAAATGAAACTTCCATCGCCATCAAAGATATACTCAGATTCCAGCAAGCCAATCAGCCAATCTAAGACAAATGATTTTGTTGAGCTTTCCTGCCACACTGGGCGTGGGAACAAGACAGACTCTCATAAAAAGAAAGCCAGTAAATTATTTCCCTCCTGCTTCAAAGACCTGAACAACAAAAAAGGTTTGTGTTTATGTGTTTATCTCTGAGCCCGTCAGTCTCAGCTGTGTCTGTGCGACTGTAAACAATATCAGGGATAGAGTGCTGTCTACTTATGTGCAACAGTTTGAGAGAGAAAATACAAATGGATGTCATTTTTCATTCTTACAGATAAATAAAACTCCTCAAGGGTCATTTAAACTGGTGGTGGGGGTGGGTGGGAGAGGGGGGGGGGGCTATGCGTTATGCTTTTCTTGAGGCAGCATTTTGATCAGAGCCGTTTAGGGGACCTCCTTTCTTTCCATTTTCCTTTCCGTTCTTTTCCTTCCCCCCAACACTCTAACCCCCAAACCATGTTTGCCTCGCTGCTGCTTATCATTGGTGGTCTCCTGACTGCCAACAGTAATTGATTAGGGAAAGGGGGACTGGCTGTTGAAGGGGGTGGGGGGGGTGGGGGGAATGGAGGGGAAAGGTCAGCCCAGGAGTTCTG
>JAOXYM010000017.1:9060253-9085724 GCA_028567055.1 Leptatherina wallacei
CTATGTTATGATTATCTATAGAAATGCAATGCCCCACAGCTACGACAACAAAGATCTAACAAGGACTAATGCTCCCATTTTTTGACTGTCTGCTATGCAGATGCAGATGACCCAAGCAAGAGAGACTGGAGCTGTACTGACATGCTGAAAGCTGAGATTTGCCTGCGTCCTAACAAGACGACAATGGACACAATTACTTATAAAAACATAAAGGTATTGCAAAGCTTCTCTCCTGATCTCTTTACTTTATACTTCACATGTTGTATCTGTGGTTAACAGGGCATGTGATTTGTTTAATCCACAATTCCTATAAAAAAATTAGTTTTTTCTTGAATTATTGTGGCTGTGTATAACAATAAAGTCACAAATATTAACAGTAAGTTGATTGGATGGAGCTCCTTTTTCAGCGTAATGTCATCTGAAGTTTTTATTGTCCGACAGCGACCATTAACTCGCTCCTGTAGTCTTGTGGACACAACAAGTAGGAGTGCCACTTTTCTCTCTTTGACGCAGACTACAAACCAATGCCAGGAAGGGAAAGGGTCACCTCTGCAACGGCGCATAACCGTCGGTGAGTCTGGTGTGTCATTTGGGACGTTTCATCAAGTGCTCTGCATAAAATGCATTCATCTACATAATACTTCTGTTGGAACTGACGTGCACTTTACGAATGTTTGTTTTTGCTTTATGCAGCATCATATATGCCTCACTCTACGGATCAGAATGGAAACTTCCCTGAGAAGGTATCGTAAACCATCAAAGCAAGGCCTTCAGGGTGGCATCAGGACACAGCCCAGAGCTGCTGCAATTACAGAATATGCTCTGTTTGTGTTTCCCAGCTCCCTTGATCTGTCAAAGCAATGACTCTGCAAATAGTCTCAGGATTTTAGTCTTTGTTTCCAAGATTTGCCAAGCCAGATTGCTTGTATCCTTAGCGATCTTTCTGTTTATTGAAACACAAAACATGAAAGAAAAAAAAAGACAAATTGCTCAATTTCTGTACTTAGTATGTTCATGCAACATCAAGATTGAATTTCCCGTGGTACCCCATTAATTACATATGAATTACACAGCAATATCTCATATTACAGAGCGAAAAAATGGCTGAAACTACATAGTTTCGGTATAGTTTTGTATTTTATGTTTTTCCATAGATCTAGCTATCTTACAACCTAATGACAAACTCCCAAAGATGAGACAGATACATCAGTTCATTTAATCACCCAACCATCACTTTGGAAGAAAGGAACACTATAAACAAAACTGAGGAGTAAATGTTTTCTTGAGTTATGATAAGACTCAAACATGCTAATTTGCTGTAACACGCCTTAACATGTATTTGCAGCACAGTCATATATACTGAAATCTCAGTCACCAGTGACACAGGTAATGGCAAGTATGGAATTTAACCATGTTTTGTCTTGAAGTGTTGCCACAGACAAGATTGGTTTTTGTGTTTGAGTCAGAATAATTTGTCCCACTTTGCAGCCGATGTTTAAGTTTTTGTCTAAAATATAAAACAAAATATAAGAGGGTCATTCATAAAACTTTCTACCAGTGTGTATGGTGTTATAGTACTTATAGGACAATATATGTATTACCCTAAGTGTGATGTTTATGAAAGTAGGTTTCCACAAGACTTTTGCACCATGCCCAGTTGAGCTTCTTCCTCTCTCCAGGATGTACAGAGGCAAACAGTCAAATCTCTTTCTGAGCTGAACACAGAAGAAGTCTGCCAGTGGTTTACCAGCATTGGACTGCAGAAATGTCTCCCTTTCATCAGAGGTAAAGATTTTTTGACTGTCTCATCAAATGACCCCACGGTGACAAAGCAAAATCAAGCACTGTCAGCTTAATTTATCTTTATGGTTCGTCTAATAAACAGACACAAAGAGTTAGATTTTAGTAATTAGATTTCAGCTTTACAGATGTCACTGCTACATGTTTGATGTCCACATTTTATAAATGAACGATCATTAGCAATGCTATAAGCTATAGCCATAAGCTTTCAGACAAAATCAGCCCTGTTTCATGTGGTCAGGTCTTTTTCAAATGCTTGTTATCAATCAACAATCATCAAATGTCGCTCTTAAATTACTTGAAGAATCTAGCTCTACACTTAAATCATTCTCTTTCAGAGGCAAAGCTATGTGGTGCGGACATAGCCTCAGTGGATACAAATACTCTGGACATCCTTCACATCATCACGTTGGAGGACAGGGAGCAGTTACTCTCGGCCATTTATAATGAGCTCCACCCTCCAAGCACCATGACTGAGACACTTGACACTTTGATTGGTATAATTTCACCTTCATATGTGTCTAATAAACCTAAAGCTACATGCAGATCAGAAAGACTGTAAATGTTAATTAACGCATCCTTGTTTATCAAGAGTCCTTAGGGCCCAATAATTTGGAGGCGTTCACTGCAACATTGATGTCAATGACAAAATCCAAGTCTTCTCCTCATGTGAGCTGCTTGAGTATGAATCGACGCTCCCTCAAGCTCAGGTAAATGTAATTTACTGTATATACCAGAAAGAAGCAAGCAAAACATTTTTTTAAAAGAATTTGACTTTAATCTCATGGCCTTTTCCCTGTACAGGAGCAACAGCCAAAACAACATAGTACAGAAGAATTCTCAAATGATAGAGATTACTATTAATGGTGAGTGTTTTTAAATATTAAATACATACAATGTGCAGCAACTAAGACACCATAAAAAGTTTTTATATAGACACATAATACATAATGTTAGTAGTAGTAATTTTTTTCTAGCTTATTGGATGGGTATTTGTTTTTAGCAGCTGCAGTAAATCCAGCATCTACATGACTTGTGACTGTTTTTGACAATTTTGTGTTGCAGCATCAGAGCGAATAGTTCATCTCAGAACTCCAATGGAAACAACGGTGGGAAAAATCCTGGACTCATGTATTAAAATGCTGGGAATGACTGATGATAAGAGCTTATTAACACTGAAAGAAAAACAAGGTGCTCAGATCAATATGTGCTGCAAACCCCCACACCCACCTTTTTGGACCCCTGTAAAAACATTAAGTTGTGATATGGTTTGTATTGTTCCTTTGTTCTGATTTAAAGATTCACCAGAGGAGCTTTCCCCAGATCAACAAATTGGGACTTTACTAACATCAGCATTGGAGAATCAACAGCTGGAGCTGCACCTGTGTAAAATGGTAAATTTCTATGACATGTTTTTCCAAACAGATATAGTGCATGCAAGATAACTCGCATATAAAACTATCAGTGTGATTTTACATTTTAGGACAAAATGACAAGTGCTGCATCCCAAAATAGTCCAGAAGTCAACGGTTCTAGTGGAAATGGTAATATCAACAAAAATGTCCAGGGGAACCAGCCGGCTAAAGAGAGGATCAGGGAACTAAACCAACAAGTGGACTCACTACAAAATGTCATCCTTCAGGTCCATAACTCAGTTAAAAAAATTAAACAACATCTTCCACTTTTATCTAATATCAAGAATCATAATCATATTCACCTTTTTGTCTCCAAAAGATCCAGGAGCTCCACCATGGCCTGGTAGCATTTTGCTCTGAATTAAAGAACATGGATACAGATGTGAACCTGGACATACTTGGTTCTGCTGAGCTGAAAAAGAGGCTGGAGCTGGTTAACAGCAGATTGAACGACAAGAAGCAGAACCTACAGACCCTCAGAGACAATATTAACGACTCTGCTGCTCACAAGAAAAAGTAGGTGCATTGTTTCAGTTAATTAGTAGCTTGTTCAACAGTGCATAAAACCCTTTTGCACCTCCCAAATGCACTCACATTAGATGTTCCACTCTGAAATGATTGTACTGTACTTATAATTAGAAATTAGGAACACACCTCAATTCACCAATCAGCTACAACATTAAAACCACCTGTTATTTTATAAAAAGTGCAGGAATAGATCAGTTCTTTGTAGCTTATATTTAGGAGACAAATGAGCTGCTGGTGACTGTAGTTATAAGTGATAAGTAATTGTCCAGAGACCTGGGTGGAAACAAGAGCACATTATGCTCAACATTAGTTTTGTACTTACTTAGTTACACATAATGTTTAAAACTCGCAGAACTTTGTGGCCTTTAAATCTCTCAGCTTGCAATAAAATCCAATATTTCCTAAAATTCTGTTTGATCCCATTACACCCTGTGTCCGTCTCGGCCGTCTGTTAAATAGTATAACAATTCTTCCAGTTTAGTTGTAATACTAAACTTTGCCTTGATGCTCAAATTCAGAGCAAAATCTCAACTATTAGCCCAGCTGTATATGTTGCATCTTCTCTTAAACGCTGCACTGCATCAAATTCAGGCATCGAGTGGCTCAACATGCTGCTGCTAGACTTTTTTACCAGGACCAAAATGTATGAATATGTACCCCCTGTGCTTGTGTTCATCCACTCTTAGACACATTTTAAAATCTTATAGCTAACCTATAAGACTTTCTTCTGAAATACAATTCAGACTTCCTGCTCTTCCTGCTGACCAGCCATGTTGCACTTGGTGACCTGGGCTTTTGCTGTTACAGCCCTCACATTATTGAATACTGTGAACTTGAGCTCAGTGTGCACACATGGAGTTTCTATCTAATTTTCCATTTATTGTTCTCTTGATAATTATGGTTTTGCTTTATTATCTTACTTGTGATGTTTCATTGTTTTACTTCTGTAATATTGTCAAAATAAAGTGCTACAAATACCACTGGGACCTCTGTGGGTGAGAAATGGGATACACCTTGACTCCCCATTTAGAACAGTAGAAGAACCTTTAAATACTACTGCAAATATCAAAAACCATGTTTAATTCCACCTACATATATCTCTGACCTTTGAAATGTTTTGTCTTATCATTCAGACAGTTGGAGGTTCGTCTTTTGGAAAAGATGAAGCTGAATTGCAAAGTGTTCAAGGAGGAAATCTCCATCGTGCATCTCAACCGACAGGCAGCTCATCTCGAAAACGCTTTGGAAGAAAGCTATGTGAAGGTACTATCGATAAAAACACCTTCCACTGATTATCTGCACAAGTGCAGAATTTAAAAGGCACATTGAAGGCCTGGAGCTCAGTCAGTGGAGTTTAATCAACAGCATGTGAAACAAAGTTACACCAATATGTGGGAACGCTGTATGTCTGAGACAGAGAATGTTTTGATTTCTAAAAATAAACACTGAGAAACTGATATTTGCACCAAAGCAACTCCAGATACTGAGAGAGGCATGTTTGGTATGAAATAATAAAATCTTACGTTTACGGAAGAAACAACAGAGTCAAATTTGGAGTTTTTGGAGAGTGATGGCATGGCAAAATACTTTTTCAGTCTGTTTTTAACTTTGTCAGAACAACTTGTGCAACTGGCCTTTTCCTCACAGATAATAACACACTTGAAGGATAAATTAACCTGCAGAGCATACAAAGGAAAATTGTTGCTAACTTGGAAGGTCAACTGCTGAGTGAATTAGCGCTCTTTAAGAAAGGTGGTCACAGTTCTCAGAAAGGACTGTAGGCTACTCCAGCAATTGACAGCATCATAATTTGACACGAACTTCAGTTCAGTCTTCTCTTTTTTGTTAAGCGGTGCGGTTATCCATGTTGTGAGACTGAATAAATGGAGAAATGCAACGTCTTTCAGATGAACATGCACTTTTTTTTCCCCTTTTTTTTTTTTTTTTTTTTCAAAACAAGTGCTGTTTAGTTCTGACATTCGAGAGCCTGTGACCATACCAACAATGGAATGTGTGTGACAAAAGCTACTGGGAGAGTGCAATGGAGAAATGGGCCAGCATGTGTAAAACTATCTGTATGCATCCCCAGAGGAGCCCACTTCTCTTTTTAATGTGGCTCTTTTATCTCGTCGAAGAAGCCCTAACGAGGTGCCATGAAAGGACACATGCAGCTTTGGCTTTGAAAGGTGCCCCGTGTCACATTGCCACCCTGGGGCCACGCTTTTTTAGGTGCTGAGTTTGTGGGAAAAGCAGCAGCGCTAATGTTTATCATATGACCTAATCAGAGTTAACACACAGGTCAGAGCTGAGGAGCAGCCTGGGAACTGATAGAGCTGCTGTTCAAATAAGGAACAGACCGCCCTGTGTTTGGTCTTGTAGGCTGCCCCGCATTACAGACAATAAGGAAATATTTCATCATCGGCAGTCTAATCTCCAGGATCTATTGCAACTGGAGAGCATCAATAAAGCAGCTGAGAGGGAAGGAGAAAGGAAAACAGAGGCGCAGACTGAAGGGAGGAGGGGATGCACAGCAAATGGCGGAAATGACTTTAAATAAGCAGTTTAGCTGGGATGACTCAAAAACTTCAGACGGACTATTAAAGAGGGGAAATCAAGAGAAATTATTGCTTCACCCACTCTTTAGTCTCACATGTTCTTGAAACATGGAGTGAGTTTTCAGAAGAATCTGCCATTATTTCCCATCATGAACAAATCTCCCAATTAGTTTAGTCAGATTACCTAGCATATGTCTATTGTCCATAATCAGTCCTTAAAGATCTCTTCTGTCTTGACCGGTCAGGTCATCTCGACTTGGAGCGACAGCAGTGAATCCAGATTTACCAACACCCATCACTGCAAAGGAAATGCAATTCCTTCCCTTCAATACCTATGTTGACAGGCCTGTCAGAGTCATTTTTCAAATAGGGTGAAACAAAGTCTTTCATAGAAAATATTTATGGCGTCCTGTGGTACAGGCAAATTATACTTTTAATGAATCATACATAATATAATATTTTCTCATTACAGACAAGAAAAGTGGGTGATAATCTCTCCTTTAATCAGCTGTTTGATCTTGAGTAGCAGTGCTTTAATTGACTATAATCAGTTGATTCATTCTCTTTGGTGTAGATATGTGGTGAGTCCCCTGCGTCTGGCCCAGGTAGACAAGGATTTGATCACATATTCTGGATAAACAAGTGGAATATGAAAAGAAAATTCCTGGAGTTCTTGGCGTGTGTCCAAAATTGAGCAAGCTAAGGGAAAACGATGCATATTAGAGTCTGCTCCTCAAGGGGGTTCAGTTGAGTTTCCGTTGATATATCCTGTCTGGCCCACTTGTCTGAGGAGAGAGAAGCCTTAGCTTTGACCCCTGACCCTTGAAAGGCGGCAGCTTTTGCTGCGAGGCATTCACACGCCTTGTGGGGGGAGAGGGGAGTATGCCAAGAGGCTGGATAAGAGAGCACAGGAATTCAGTGGTCAGACTCACAAGTTATTTTCTGATCCCTGCAAGCTACTTGTGGTGTGATCTCCTCTGAAGCTAATCATTATATCTTGGTGGTAGCTCGACTTTGATGCAGCCACTGTCTTTATCTGACGGGGACTTCCATGTAATGTAGTGGTATATGTAATTTTCAAGGAAATGGCAACTGGATTTGTTTCATAATTTAGTGGCACAGAAACTAGTCTGATCTGTAACTTACATGAAAAGTACATAACTCTCCCAAGACTGAATAAAACTTTCCAGATCAGGATCAAAATCCAATTCTCTACCTGAGCTCTGGTAAATACACACATGTCCACAACTTTTTGAATGATTTTGCTATGGCAAGAATGAGGAAACTTGCCCTATAAAGAAACATCTCACATATATTCAGAACTTTTCAATTATGCATTTTAATCCAATCTTTCTTTAACCAGGGAGCTGAACTTTTTCATGTACAAAAAAAAACACAAACATATTTTCTTTGAGAGAAAAATGTTCGTAGATATCTTCAAGAATGCTTGGGAAGGATCTATAGAGTTTATATCATATTTCACTGTTTCAGACAACGTTTAAGAAAATGTTGGTTTTTAAATTGACACGTTTCAACTGTCGAAACTAGCAAAAACTTTGAAAGAAGAAACAGTGAAATATATTGAAAGAAAGAAGGCTAAATTAACCTTTCTCAACAAGGATCTATAGAGATTATTAAACTCAACAGCAAAAAGGCATATTTAGCCTCATGAAGGTGTTCCTACCTGTCCAGTGCAGTTGATTGAGCTTTTTAATTTTATGCAAAGTTGTTATGGTAAGTGCAGAAAACCATCTTCTTTAGGTATGCAGGTATAACAGCTGTACTTATCTTTTCACTTAACTCATCAGACAACAGTGTAAATATTAAACTAACTTAACTGACAGTAGATTTACTATAAGTGAGATTTTACTATAAGAAAAACATGAAAAGGATCCAATTAATTAAAAAAAAGAAGCAGAAATGGATTTTATTTTGAAATTAATCAATCTGTTTTTTTTTTTTTGTTTGTTTTTTTTTTACATCTGAGCTGTTTGTATCTTTGCTTTTGTTAATGCACATTTGAGTTTTTGCTTTGTCTTCCCTCAGGAGAAAGTAAAAACAAAGACTGTAGCGGTTGGTAGCCTGAGCCAGCTGGTGTCACCACAGTCTCCTGCCATGCTAATGGTCATAGAGGAGAACCGGAACCCTGATGGTCAATATGGCTTTACATGTCACCACAGAGAAGATGGTGGACTGGAGGTGCTCAAGGTGGACAACTCTCATCTCTGTGTGGGGGACAGGTAACACGAAATAACACGTCCAATAGTGTTTCTAACCAAGCAGTCAATCCAGGTTTACTGACATTAGTGTTCACAGATGGCCCCCAGCTAGAGAGAGTGGTGTTCAATATCATACTCATCTCATCCAATTCTTTCATCCCTATGTTTTTCTATGTTGGGTATATATAGAAACCCATCAGATGTTGGCCCCAAAACAAGCAATAGGGTAATGTGATACTTGGATGCAGAAGAGAGTGAAAAGGAGCAGATAAAAGGAGCTCATGTAATTAAGCAATTATGGAATTACAGCAAGTTGATTCTTAGAAACACAGTACGCTAAAAACTCATGAACGTTCACACACACATGCACTCACACACGGGACTGTTGAAATAAGCCTGCATTTGTGTAAAGGCAGAAGCGGAAAAGTTTCTTTCAGGCTCAATGTGTGAGTTCACACATCAGCATCTTTGCCAATACTAGTTACACAGGTAATAAAAGAAAACACGGATGCTATTCTTTCTGGGGATATGCAGATAAAAACTAATGCAAGAAATCCTCACAAAAGGGATCTTTTGAATATTTAATGATCAGGGATTTGTAAGTTCTTCAGTATTTGTTGATCATTTCATGACTTACCTGCAGAGAAGACTTTGCCTTGACAGACTTTTCCACATCAGCTTTTTTATTTTCAAGTTAAAGGATATTCTTTTCTAAATTCTTTCTGCATAATTTCTTTGACATATTTTTTATTTGTTTATGTGTGTTTAATTGGCCTCTTAGGCTGGTCGAGGTGAATGGTGTACCAGTGCTCAACTCTACACTTGAAGAACTGACTAACCTCCTGCTGCAGGGACCCTGTGCTCAAGTTGTTGTTCTTCGCCAGCCCCCGTCCTCCCTGGCCTCCCCTCTGTTCCTGCAGCACATGGTCAGCCCCGACCCTGTGCAAACACTCCCAGAAAGGAGCGTAGTCACAAAGGAAACTCCTCCACAGCGAAAGGTGATGGCCATCTGACAAACGGAGGAGGACAAATGAATAGAAGCAACTAAAGGGACTTAGTAAATGACCAGTAATGTAAAGTAGAATGTAATCTCTTGTTGGGTAAATGCCTCCATATGTGAATGCGTTTATAATGCTTCAAAAATGTTAGTCTTACTGCCCTTTAGTCAGGAAAGTCAGTTAGTAACAGACATAACATTTTGGGTGGTTAGAGATGAGTAATCTTTTCCGTTTTAACGTGCAGAGTGATGCCCAGGAAACACAAATAACACAAAAACCACACTCATTTCTTTTAAGCCATCTTACTTTATATGATCTTTTAGAAAGAGGGGGGGAAATGATGAATCCAAAAAGAAAGACAGAGCCTGACAGAGCTTTGCTCCAACGGAAAAGTGATAAGCTTTTCTTTCTTTCTCTTTTTTTTTCATGCAGCAGAATAATTCCTGAGGGTGCAACAATGTAAGCTTGATGAGCAATCTTCATCTGTTTTTAAGTCAAGAAAAAACCGAAGTCTGAAAATATATGATGTAATGTAAGCACACATCAAAAAGCTTTGTATATAGCCTCCCTTCGACAGATTTAACACAAAGATAGTCTTGAACAGCGCTTAGAGCAGAATATTTCTAAAAAATGAGTCAAGTATCCTCTTTGTAAGATGTAATGTAATCCCCTGCGTGGTATAGGAATAAACCCTTGGGCCCGGAAATGCCTCATTTATCAGCCTTGTTCTCCCTCGTTAAGTGGCAGTGGATCATGCGTGTCTGACAGAAAGACAGCACAAACACTACCAAACCCTGACCCAGACCCCTGGGGTCCAAAGAGCCTGAGAGGAAAAGTGATGCGACCAGTTTTGCTTGTCACATGACGAGAAAGGTCACAGGTCAGTCACCAATGCATTTGGGTCTTAATGGTTTTGTAATCAAAGCCAAATGAGCTCTGTATAATCCTGATGATGAGAGAGATGGCATTTCTGCTTGCCAAACAGAACCACAGGGAGGGAGGAGTGTGAAGCTGGCACGTCGAAGATTTCAGAGACTTAGTCACAGGCATGGGAAATTGAATTCGACCACGCCACAACATGTTCATCTACCCACTGACAAAGATGGACCATAATGACATACCTCAAAAAGTGCAACAATACAATGAGAGGCTATCCAAAGCCACAAGAGTGCAATAGCAGGGTGTAGACACGTTCAGCTTCAGAGACATTGAAGGAAAGGAAGTGAAGACAGAAAGAGGAGGAAAAAAATTAACAATGATGATCACGCATAGTGTCAAAACAACAATGTAGAAGCAACTGAGGTCAGTCTGGTCTATTCTTCCATTCAGTGCAGAGAGACATGGAGAGAAATTCATAACTCAGTAAAAGTAAGCCACACAGAGACAGAAAGGAAGGAGAGAATGTGTCATGGCTGCCTTCGTGGAAATAAATTAACACTGGAGAAAATGAGACAAAATCCTATAAACACTACTGCTGGCAAGAGTAGAAAGGCACTGTGGGATTCCCTGTGACCAACACACCCCAGAACACACACTTGCAGACTTTGATACTTCAGCAATAAACCCCTGCATGTTGTCAATCTAAAAAGCAGGAGAAATCTATCAGCAGGAACTTGAACGGTCCATGAAACCTACATTTTTTAAAGAAGTTGTTAAGTCAAGACGACAAACCGAGGAACCAAAGTCAGAAACATCTGCACTGAGTTTGAATCGTACAGCAGCATCTTCCCATACTACCAAGTCGCCTCAGGTTGACCCAGCTCTGTACCTGACACGTAGTGGCACAGAGCAACTTAAACTGCATCTGGTTTGGCTTAACGGCCTCAGTAAAGCTACATCTAGAGCACACTGATAAGCTCAGAGGAGAGTCCAATGTGGTTGGATTTCTCCCTTTCACCCTGCGAGCCACGGCTTTTCACTCTTCAATCCCCCTCCTTCCCACCTCCTTCAGCTCTCTAACCACCCCATGACATTTAAGGGTGCCTGGCATCCGTTTGAAGTGGGAGAGGGGGCATTAGCTCTGGTTTCCTGCCCAAATCCCACACAAGCCAATAAAATGCACACAGGTCTGAAGCAACCAGGAACCAAAGGAATTCTTCTTCACTAAATGTTAAACAAACAAGATTGGCATTTAGCCCTATATTATACTGTACATAACAAAGATGCATTGCTCAATGTAGAAACATTTCAGTATTTGTTTTTTAATCACCTCTTTCTGTCTTGTGATTGTCTTCCTACTCCATGAGACCTAATTACAGTTAGGCAGCTAGTCGGATGTTAATTAGACAATAATTATTATTACATTTAAAACATTTCACAGTCAAATGTTCGTGCACCTTTGTGCCACACAGCATTATGTTGTTAATAGAGCTCTACAACCTCTAGTCCCTTATATTTCGGTAATCACTCATGGGGAGTGAGGGCTCAGAAGGTCAGAGTCAAATCCTGAGGGCTTTTGATTTCATTTTACTGAGGTGGAAATAGAGCTTCTCCCTTTTCCTTTAGTAAATCTCATACTAAGTAGCTGCACTGGGTAGTCCCCAGAGATATTTATGCGTCGACCCTCTCTCGGTCAACGTTGCATTGTTATCTGACCTTTGCACCTGGTATATTCTGGCTCCGCTCACCTCTGCTTCAGAGAGGGTGAGGAGGCACTGCCATCTACTGGCAGTCTCACATACTGATGTTCCCTCCAATGTCTTGAGTTGCGAAGAAGAGAAAGCCTCTTGGGCCAGATTATGAAGTGATTCTGATTAGATCCTATTATTCACACAAAGCAGGAAATGTATAGTAATTATCTTCCATGTCTGAATGAATACGCAAGACAAGGAAAACACACTGTAACCAGGGATGTAATCTGGCAGATTTGTAAAGTGCAAAAACACATTATTCTTGACCAGATGCTAGGTTTGGAACAAATTGACAGGTCCTGCCAAAGAACTCACAAGATTATTGATCAATGATTTAAAATAGTTTGTCTAAGTTGATTTTATTTGTCCATTTCCCTCATAAAACATATTGATATCTAATTTGTTTTAATGTTTCTTTTTCTTTAAATAAATAAGAGAGAATGTGTGTGTATGTTGACTGCTCAATACTTGTTCAAGCAAGAAAATCAGCCAACATTTCACAGCAAGATTACTGAGATTAGTAAAATCTAGTAATGACATTGTTTTCCCTCCTTCCCAGCAACACAAACACGGCTAATTTCTAAATGTGAGCCAGGCTCACATTCCAGGCTTTTTCAAGTTATTCGCTATTCAGCACAGTCAAAGGACAAAAATAAAATAAGTTGAATGTGAATGATTGATGATTACTCTTTGAGTTTAATGTGGGTTTAACTATCCTAAATTAATATGTATAGGCAGGAACCTATATCAGGCAACTCTTCGAAAGCTGCTGAGAGACATTTTAACACTCTTTGCGCTGCTCAATTAAAGGGATAATGAAAAGACCATTAGGATTAAGTCTGAGGTGTGCTTTGGAAGAGATAAATATGTTGGTGAAATTGCTGTGCATAGTCTTGCCAACAGGCAGCAATTCAGAAATGTCAGCATAAGGTATTAGTCATTTTTTCAATCTATTCTCTGAAATATAGAGAGCATAATGGCCCGTGTCTCTGTCCAATAAAAGGTTTAATTAAAGTAAGATGAAAATAGTGATGGGAAAAATCATTATGAAACCCAATCAGCAATGAGTGGCCGGGGTATTTTGAATTGAGAGGTGGAAGCGTAGCGCAGATTACAAAGGAAGAGAAATTCATAACAAGAGGAAGAAATCAAATGAAAAAAAAAATGAGGTGGATAATAGATCAAAAGAGTTTTAAACCTTTGATGAGCCATGGCTTTCTCTGTTCTTTTGATAGCTGGCTTTTGGTTTACTTGTATAATAAAAAAGAAATATCTTCCCACACTCTGAACAACAAATAGTTCATTTATAAAGCTCCAGGCAATTTCTGGCAGTGGGAACTGCTCTGGCATTATTTCTGTGCTGTGTGGGGTGGGCTTGTCAAAACAGGAAAGAGACAAGAAAAGAGGAAATCCAAAGTTAAGATCTGATATGCATTTTTATCTTGTAAGAATTAGTCCCTTATTTAGATATTTGGATATTAAACCTGTAATTTAGTACCACAGAGAAATTAAGCACAAGTAAATTATGACCCACGATGTGCACAAATAGAGCGACCACTGTTTCATAATGTGTGAACAAAATAATAAATCTTTACAAGTGACTTGACCGTTTCTCATGAAAAAACCCAGATTAAACCCTAGATGGCAGTAGATGTCTCAGTATTTATCCTGTGAGCTGGAAGAAATATAAACCACTCTCTCAGAAGGTCTCTCAGTGACACTCAACACTTGCACATAAAGATGCTTCACAAGCATCCTAGTTGGAAAAGCTGCCAAGCAAATCCTTAGCCGGGGCTGATTATTTGCTCCTTGATGGTTTGGAAAGTAGGCCAAGGCGCTGCTGATTCTCACTTGCAATAAAGGTTTGTTACAAGCAACAGAAAATCATCAAATTGAAGACAGGAATAATATGTGAATGGGAAATTTTCCATTTGATGCCAGTCTCTTGAAAGATATAAACTTTGTAACATACAATATAAAGACTCTTTATCCTTCCGCTCAGCTGAATTATCTTTGAAGCACAGCTGGTTAATGAAGTGGCTGAGACAAAACTAAATTCCATTTGTCTTCTTATGTGATAACGTAGTCGAATAAGTGACAGCAGTAACATAGATATGACATTTTGACAGAAGACATCTGCAGTTAGATACTTGTTGCTTTCAACACATGATGCATGACAGGATGAGTAAAAACATAAATGGCTTGAAAAGGTAACAACGTAGATTTTGCTCCCCAGGTGACTGCTTCAAACTGACGCCACAGTTTACAGTGCATGTAGTCTTGCATTGCACAAATGCACACACTTTAAATACTAATATTCCTATCCACAAAGCTCTGAGACACAAGCACACACCCATGCACACAAATAAGAGTGTATGTGGAGCATTTGATGGTGAGTGAACAGGCCAGAGGAGATGGAAGAAGCACACCGGGGGGAATGATGAGAGGAAATGATGCGCATGATGAGTGCTGAATGCTTGGCCAGTGGGACAGACGCTGTCAGACTGTCTGCTAAAGGGGTGGTAGACATAGCGAAATGAACGCAGAGGATAGAGGAAGAAAGAGAGATATAGTCTGCTAGAGCAGAAAAAAGGGTTGATCAGTAAAAAATTCTATTTCTCTTGGAAAACAAAGGTTTTCCCTGTCTTGTGCCTCATGATCACAGCACTTCTCTGTTACTGTGCTACAATTAAAGCCAGCTAATTGATTGTTAACTTAAATGTTTCAGAGATAGAGAAGCAGGCCAGCAGCATGTTTTATTCAGCTCATGTTACATAAATTCTGCCTTGCAGTTCTTATTCTTCCTTTGCAGGAGTATTTCTTCTGTAGCCCAGAAATGTCTAGGGCTCCCCAGTCCTGTACTGATCGTCATTTTCTCTGCTTGTCTTCAAGCTTTTCATGTGCAGAGCGGGCCCTCACACAGAAACAATGATGACCCAGTTCTGAGTTTGTCTCTGTCTTACAGCCAGTTCTCTTCTGTCCTAATCATAGTTCCAGTGCTCCAAGAGCTGCTGTGCTACCAAAACAAGGGAAGGAGCAAGGAGAGATAAAAAGAGAGGGAGAGGCAGAGAGAAAGTCAGAATGAGAGGGAGGAAAGAGAAAGACTTAATCTAAGGAGGAAAAGGAGAAATAATGACAAAATATAAGGATGGGTGAATAGATCTGTTCGCAGATAGCGCCGAAATAAACCACAGTACCTTCTCTGATTCACTCCCTATGGAGGGTACATCTAAAGGCAGGATTGATGCCATGACAGGTTGAAGAAGGGAAGTGGAGGCCTGATGCACAGTGCTCCTTCATCTGCACAGATGTCTCTGGAGATACAGAAAATCAGGTCATTCTGTTCTTCATCAGGTGTGACTATACTTGCAACTCACTAGCAGGGTTGAGGAAACCCTGTTGCACTTATGTAACCAAAGGTAGGAGAAAACACATCTCTTTTATTTAATTGAATTGCACATAAACACATCCAGAACTGGGATCATTTGCATTCTCTAATAAGACGATCTTTTAAAAATGAAAACAGCGATGTTGGAATAACATAAAAGGTTTGAAAGCCTATGAGATCTCTGGATTTTCTTAGAAGCATTTAACATGTACAACCGTGTATTTCTGTGAGCAATTTTCACAGTTTTGTAAATTGATAATCTGCTCAGATGGGTAAAATATACAGCATGTCTTTACTAATTTACAGATGGATAACAGGTTATTTTCAGCATTATTTAAGATGCCCGAGTGGAAGAAGGTGGAGTTCTTTTTTCCTGCATCAAACAGGCCTTGTTTTGTCTTTTGGATTCTTCCCTTATCATCACTGTATTTTAAAGCTTTTTTTGTGCATGTAAAAGGTTTATAAAGATACCAAGCCCAAAGATGACACCAAAGAGAGTTCTACTATCCCACAGAAGACACTATTTTCAGCTGCCTGAATTACTGCTAACATGAAATCATGAACCCTTGAATGAACATAATACAGCGCATAATATTCCCAAATTGCATCTCAGCACTTTAGAGTCAAATGATGTGTTCAGTTTCTATGTTCTTGCCATTATGGCTGTAAGAGGGATATCTATAAATTGAGCAAGTTTTCCTTCCCACATTCATGTTTTGGGTCAGATGAGAGAATCAATTCCCCATCAGTCATGTCAATGAGCAACAGCTAGGAAATGGTTACCTTAGCATTAAGATTGGAAACAGATGAGCAATTCAGCTTTGGCCAAAGCATAAAATAATTCCCCTATGATCATCATCTCTTAACCTCACTAACATTATGGCTTGTTCAATAAAGTTTAAGGATGAATTTGTTATGAGCTATGTTCTGGCTGGTCTCCAGCAAGTTACTGCACTTGTTAAAGAAGTAACCCACTTATTGCTGTGTACTTCTTTGATACTATTTCTATTTCTACAGCGGATAGTTGGCTCCCCCCCAGCCTGTTCTGCTCCGATGCTAAGGCAAGAATTGCTGTAATCTGTTCTTCTCATCTACATGTAGACCTATGGCTTTGAATGGTTAGGTTAATATATATATCCCACTGTATAAGTGTGCATGCTGGCATCGTGTACATTTCCTAAAATCATGCATGATATGCATAACTTGGGGGCTGATCTCTAAGCAATCCAACCAGAAAAAAGCATGCTTTAATATTCTCTGACTGTGGCTTCATGATAATATCACTCAGGTCTACAGTAATGCAATTGGACCGAAGAGTAAACAGTGGACAAATTGTGCATCCAGCATGAATCCCTGTTCTTCTCCCAGACACCCCCTTCACTGGGGTTAGTGCCAGATGGGGACTCTAGGAAAGGATTTGACCTTGCCTTTCCACCCATATCTGGCACAATACCCAGTAAACTTATATTTGATGATTATCCAATAACTATGGTTTACTGGGAGCAAAATGTCACTTGCACTGTATTCTTTGTCATTAAATGTAACAGGCAGGATGGTATTCAATGTGAACTGTTAAGGGTCTCTCTGCATCCCGTGTATGGGGGGGGGGGGAGTGTGAAACAAACAGTGAGTGGTCAAGAGTGCCAAAGCTGGAGACGTCGGAGAGTTGCCATTGTGCTGGCAATGAGCTGTTTTTTTGGGGGGGCGAGGGGGGGTTGTAGTTGCCTGGCAAAGACTGTCTGTTGGAGTAGAGGGACCACATCTCAATGGCTCCTAAGCTGTCTGTATTATGCTAAGACGTGTATCCTGGGGGGAGCATGGACTGGAGTTGAAAGTCACTCAAGGACAGAGATTTAGAAGTGCCAATAAGAGGAGACCAGCTACAAACCCTGGATGACATACAACACTGCATCTGCATAAATTAGTTTCAAAAGCTGTGCTTACACTGGTTGATATTGCTTCACCTTATGAACAAATATTTACACACCTAACCACTAAATGCCCCTTGCTATTTGCAGGGCAGTAAAAAAGTTGAAAGTTGAAATTTATTGCTGTAAACTTGAAATCGACACCTTTTAGATGTATGGTTTAACAGGCTAATAAATACAGACATCTGTGCTATGCTTGTGTTTGTGTTATCCCAGAGTTTAACTGCATGTGCTTCGATTTCCTTCATGTGATATATATCTCTGACATGAAAAGATGAATTACACCCTCCGCTCATTTCCTCCTCCTTTCCAACCTTTACACAAGGTGACCTTGCGTGGAACATAATTTACAGCTGAGTGACATGTTTGCTGTTCAAACGTCTGCTAGGCAGCATCAACAGTGCTAGTGTTATGAGACAATGCTTACTGGGTCTTTAAAACTAAATTGCACAATTCAAGAAATGGAGAATCGTATGCATATGCCTTCCTAATACTTTGTTTATAATGATCTTTTCTTTCTGTGCTGAAGGTGGGGACAGCGATAGCATGTTAGTGTGGATCAACAAAGAATAAATGATATTTCAGTGCTAACCTCCAACTTATCTTCCTGTAAATTGTGAGCTCAGCCACTGCAGAGCTGAAGATTAATGTGGATTCAGTGCTGAAAAAGAGGAGTATGCTCCCATGTAAAACATTACCTCTATATCTATTGTGCATCATATAAGTGTAACAAAAATACAGCCACTAACTTCCTTGACTTCTCTTGTAGTCTAAATCACTGACAGTATTGGCTGCACCTCTTCGTCCTGTCCCCATGCTCCACCAACCAGCAGCTGATGATGTGAAATATTGATTTGCATGTCCACCCATATCACCACGCCTTGGCTTTGCTGTCAAGTTCATTTAGAAGAAGCCTCTTTAATGGCCTTTGATGCCAATCTTGTGGCAGTAGCTAGAGCAGAGGTGCAGAAGGATTGGGAAGAAGTCCCTTGGGGTAGAAAACAAATACAAACAAGAAACAAAAAATGACCCTGCTGTGTAGAGATTCTCATAATCTTACACTGGTTTTGAATTTAACACAGCTACCCTGTATTTAGGGCATAAACCTGCAGTTATTCATGCAAAGGGAATAAGTTGCTCAGTGCATCAAATGAGGTTGTACACTATATTTCCCAATTAGTCATTTCAGCATGGATACACTCTTCTGCTTCATGTAAACAGCCAACAGCCTTGCCTCAACTTAGAAGCACACAAACTGAGACACACATATAAGCTCATACACACAGGCATATACACAATGAGGGTAAGAAATGCTTCCTTATGAGTTTCAAACAGAGACAGGATGGCCTTTGCAGAAAACATGAGGTAAAAGGTTATTCTGTTGCCATTGAGTGAGGGTCAGTGTTACGTCGCTGCTTCAGTGGTCTATAGACAGATTTCAGGATGAAAATGAATGCCATGTGAGACATAACAAGATGACCTTTTCATGTACAACATATAAATGACAAATCAATGTTAATGCCATGACTCAAACCCCTTTAGTCTTCTTTTGCATAACTGCTTTTTAGTTGTATTTTTTGTAATAAGAAGGACTACTGCAGCCCAGCCTGGGCAACTCAGTCTAAAAAAAGTCTCACACAAATAAGCTGCGGCTGATAGCTGACAGGTTCTGTTTTCCATTTTTTCCTTCTCTCTCTCAGTGATTTTTGGAGGCTGCTTCAGTCAGACAGCAACAGTTCATCATGAAGCAAAAGAATCCAGTGGCCTTTATTCTCACCGCCGTGGTCCCTGACACCGTCTGACTGGCAGACCGAAGAAGAAATCTACTGAGACAACAGGGGGAGGCAGATAGGATGAGGGTGGAGGAGCAAAGATGGGAGGCAGAGAAATAAGATAGATAGTCATGGTCTTGGGAAAGTATGAGGGGGAAAAGGCCACATCACCGTCAATAAGAAAAACACTCCAAAGCACATTTTGTGTCAGTGTCAGGGCTCTCAGAAAATGCACTAAAACATAAAAGCCAAGGTATTCTCTGTTCTACCCTGAAGTGCACAAAGAGAGGTAAGTCACAACATACACTTGAACCAAAAGAGGCTAATTCAGATGCAGCCCATGCTGGCATTGATGTTGGAGGTGGCATTGTGGCACGGACTGATTATAGGAGAAACAGGGAAGAAAAGGTGAAGAATGAGAAAGGCAGGATTCATCCTCTCATTGCACTGTCACTGTGAAATCCAAACTCTCTTTTGTTATAATGTCATTAGCTCATCCTGTGGCCCACTTCTAAAGATTTGCATCATCCCCTCTAAACCCCATGTTTATTTATTTATTTCCATGGGAAATATAGGTCATGTATTCAAGCAGACCATACATTTTTAATAATTTTGCAGCTTTAACTCAAATGTCTGCAAGCAGCCACTGTGAATCAATCCACCGCAGATGCAGGGTATGAATTAGGCACAAACAACACACACAGTGCTGAGCAGAGCAGGTTGTCTTTTCAGAAGCCTGGGGTCTTTAGAAATACCCTTGCTAATACGTCTGCGGTGTGATGAAAACACTGTGTTTTCAAAGTGTGTGCTATGATATTCAGAGGGAAGAGAGAGGAATGAAACTTGTGCCTGTTACTCTGGCTGATTGGTAAAACCTTGGATTGTTAATGCTGCTCTCATAATCAATCACTTTGGATCGTGAAAGCAACAGCCAAATGTTAAACATGTAAAGTATGAATGGCATGTGTATAATTTGGACAAAATAATCAGATAACCTAAAGAGAACAGCTCTCTGATCCAGTCACAGATTATATCATCTAAGTTTGTGTTGATCAGAAACTCCATTTCTAGGCACCATAAAGGAGCCCAGAGGCTATAACTGGCCTTTTCCCTCCCACAGTATGCTCCAGAATTTCCACTCTTCAACAGTATTACTAAAGTGAAATAGAGAAAGGCACTGTGTCTTGTTATACGTACCATTCATCACTATTTTGATTATATGAATCTTACATGTGTGCTCTGTAGAATAAGCACCCTGAATCGGATAACCCCCCTGAGAAAACTTGCTAAACAGTCTTGTGCAAAGGGTTTGTTTGGATTGTGTATATTGACAAGGCTAAGAGGCAGTTACCGTGTTTTGAGTATGAGTGGTTTGGATGTTTTACCAACACTACTGACAGAACAGCATCTCTGTGGTATTTTGGGTGGAAAGGAAGAGGCATGATTCACATTGTTGTCTAATTCTTCATTTGACATTCATTTAAATCTGATCAGTGAGATGTGACCTCCCTGTTTAAGAATAAGGGAATATTTCTTCCTTTTAAACAAGGTTTCTGCTGGGGATGCCACAAAGCAATAACTAAGCAATCACTGTCTCTTGACGATAATAGGACATAAATGAAAGAGACAGGAAGATGGTGAGAATTATTTGATTCTTCACTTATTACCTTTCTCACATCAGCAGTTTGCAAAATGAGAGTGCATTTCAATTACCACTATTTTCCCAGGATGGTTAAAGCCCATTGCTTTCAATGTCCAAATTGCACAGACCTCGGTTTGGTGCTTTTGATCTCATCGGAGAAGCATCAGTTCAAATTGTGTTTACTTCAGCATCTAATCTAATCATTGCCGGAGACATTTAACTGCAAATAAAGAAACGTGATTGCATCAATTCAGACACCTTTCAAAACCTAATGTAACATGCAGTAACAATTGAACAAGTTTTTCAACCTCTTCATGCATAAAAGCACACATTTCTAATAAAAAATCCAACATTTAATCATAATAACATTATTAGATATTAAGAAACTCCTAGATAAGAGAAAGCTAGATAAGAAAAAGATAAATCAGTTTCTCAGCTGAGTGGAGTTTAATTATTACATATAGAATGCACTGAATGGGAAAAATCAATAAATGTCTGTTTTGTCAGTTTGCCAGGCTAAAAAGACTTTTTAAATTCTTTTATATGTAAATATCTATTTTATTCTCTAAGAAATTAAATTGCAGAGAGCGCAGATTTAACCATGATCAAATTAACACATTATTTTGGTTGTTCTTTGTGTGATCCTCTGATTACAGCCTCCAGAAAGGGGCAGGTCAGTCAACGGATTACTTGTTATGAATTCTCATAATTAATTCTGTACCTTAGAATTTGATCATATGACCAAGACAACCTTTCTTTTCCTACTAGGTTTCTTGACCATTTCTGAAATAGTAACAGTTTTTACTATTACTAAAATCAGGAGATTGTCATTAAAGCAATAAGGAGCCTCAGGTAAGGGAATTTAGGTGGCATGATGGGGGATGGGGTTGGGAAGAAGTCATCCAATGATTTTGTATACCATTTTTAGCCCTGTCCTTTTGTGGGACATACGCTTCATGTAAGGGTTAACACATTTCTGAGCAGATGCCATTGTCAAATATATTGTTTAATAAACCACATCGGAGGGAGGAGGGGTGATGGATGGAACAGTTTAGTGTTATGCTTTGAACCATGGGATTTGCGGGACATGAGATTGAGACTAACATAACGTATGTTCATGAGAACATTTTAAGACTTTTCTGACTTCCTGTTTGGGACCGAAAACAATCGTGTTTTAAACTGAATATGTTTTTTCGACACTGAAAAAAATGATTAGTTGAATTTACTTAACTTTATTTCGTCAAGTGGTCGCACGCAATAAAAGTAAGTAAATCCAGATCTTTTTTAAAGTAAACAGTAATAATGAAATTTGAGTACATTCAAATACATTCTTTTAGTAACTTCAACATAATTATTTTAGGTAAAATATAATAAATTTGTTTTAGTAATTTAAACTATTCAAGCTTGGGTCAGAGATCAAATGTTGTCCATGATGTTCACACCTTTAACCAATATCCCAAAGTCAGGGTAATGTCCATATTTCCACCATCCTTGTTGATGACGAAAGCCCATGGTGTACCTCGGCAGGTCTGTGGACGTCATCACCTTCAATGTCCTGGATATTTAACAAAGATGAGAGAAAAAACGAGTTAAAGAAAACATTCAAAGTATATTAACAGCATCCAAATATGCTATCCAGGCTGATTTTAATTCAGAATTTCTGAATTAACTGAAAAGTTGAATCAATCCCAACTAGGATTTCCTTTACACCAGGGATCCTCAATCCTGGTCCTCGAGGGCCGGTGTCCTGCAGGTTTTTGTTGTGTCCCCTGCTGCAACACACCTGACTCACACTCAGACAAGCTCTGTTCAAGTTTGCTGATTACCCACTGATTTGAGTCAGGTGTGTTTCAGCAGGGACACTTCAAAAACCTGCATACACACCGGCCCTCGAGGAACAGGATTGAGGATCCCTGCTTTACACATTTACCTCTTTTATGATCTGTAAGTGCTGGGCAAGCTTCTGGTCAGAAATCATTTTAATGCCAGTTTGAATATCCAAAGTACTGCCACATTCAATAAAAAAAGGCACAAAAACTGATTTATTATTTTTCTAAATGACATCTACAAAAAATTTGCATAAAGTTCATTGGTCTGAATATTCCCTGAATCCACTGCTAACATACTGTCAGGGGCCAGATTACCACAGACAAATTGGGCTGCATGGTGGTGTGGTGTTAAGCACTGCATGCCTCACAGAAACAAGGTTCCTGGTTCAAGCCTCAGCAAGACTTTTCTGTGTGTAGTTTGTGTGATCTTCCCATGTAGCCTATGTGTGGCTACTCTGGCTTCCTCCCACAGTCTAAAGACATGTATGTTAGGTTAATTGGTCACTCTAAATCTCCCTAAAAGTGAATGTGAGGGTAAGTGATTGCCTTTCTGCGATGGACTGGCATCTTGTCCAGGATGTACCCTGCCTCTCACCTAGCCCCCTGTGACCATTGGGCTAAGCAGGTATAGAAAATGGATGGAAGGAAATTGTTTTACTGTTCAATTTTAACACAAGGCAAGCGCTGCCCTGAATAGACTTTGTTTGGTCCTCACATAGACGGTGTCGGTGTGGAGACACTAATTGTTTAAATGTTGGGACAGAGACCATTTCCAATCAGCCATTCTCATTAGGTTTTCAGATGGAAACAGCAGAGGTTGTTTTGAAAACAATAAGATATCAAACACTGCCACCCACCTGGGCCAGTGCTTTTAAGCTGCATAGATTTTGGGATGCTGCCTTCTCTTCATTTCAGTCATTAAACTGCTCATGTTAGCATAATAAACGTTAGCATGACAGCATACTAAATTGTAAATCAACGAAAAGGCTAAATGTGGAGCTTTTCATTTTAATACCAAAAAGGAACGGCAAAGCTCTCAAGTTTCCACCGCCAAGGTAATTTGTTGTGTACTTACAATTTGTGCCACGGGACAGTTTTTTGTGTTTTGCATGAATGTCATGGATATAACAGCTCAGTAAAAGCCTGTGTAAGGGGTCTCTTCATTCAAATATATAGAACAAATAAGAAACAGTATCTGTATCAGAAAATCAGCAGCATGAAATACCACCGGCAGAACCCATCTTTCTTTATTCAAAATACACAATGTTAAATGTTTGATGATATCACTAATCCCTAACTCAACAAAGGGTAACATAATTGTGTAAATATTATTTTAGTTGTTTTTAGATTTTGCCCCTGCAGCATGCTGAATGCATGTAGCATCCCAGCTGTTGCGGAAGCATAATATGATTTAGGCCAGCAGGTTTGTAGTTTATCGGGTAAAATATAACATCATTATTTTATGAGGCAGTGGGAGCAGCTGGAGTGGAGGATTCAGTAAAACAGTAGACAGATATTGCTCAGATAAAGGTTGACACTCATGCATTGTTGAACTGGTGATTTGATTTGGCATGCTTTCTGTCTGAAAGCAAATCAGAGTATCATCCCATACAACTCATACACTTACTTTAAGTCCCTCTGCACAAACTGCTTGTAATTTTCAGTTGGAGCTTAAACTTTGACAAGTTTTTATTCATCCTTTATTCTTTACAATGTGTTGTAAATGTTTGGTCTGCAACAAAATGCCAATATCTGAAGATTCATTCTTTAATAAGACATTGACTTACTTTCTTGAAGATTCTGCAGTGAGGCATGTTTGTCATCATGGGTGACTGTATGGGCTAGTATGCATGAGTATATTTTCATCACAGTGAGCACTACAGTAAAATAGCAGGGCTGACAGGAGGACCATCAGCCTTCTGTGGCACATCAGGGACAGCTGGATGTTGTCAGGCAGCTGATGGAAAAGGGCTGATTGCAGCTCACAGACCCCTCCCACTTATAAATCAGTGTTACAGCAGTCAGGGATTGAATACAGCAGCAAAAGGCTACGCAACACCTACTGTGCTATACAAGAAAATAAGAAACCCTGCAGCAAGCAGCACCTTGTTATGGTTTTACTCTCCCGGCAGAGGTATGAAAGTTGTGGTGGAGACATCATCTGACTGAATGTGCACTGACTCAATTTAAATTTGCTAAGTGTAAGTATATTTTTTGCATAAAACATGTACAAAATAATTTTCTTTGATCTCATCCTATTAGGAATTTCATTTCATGTATATTCTTTCTTTTTTTTTGCTGGATGTAAATCCTTCAAAACTGGAAAAAGAAGCATGAAGCTCAGTGTGAAAGATACTCTATATTTACTCTATAACATGACAAATATCTTCCTATTCTGATCTAATTAGTGTAAAAGTCTTCTGTGTATGTATGTTGAATGTGAGCTGCCAGGCATTTATGCCTCCCACATGGGCTGCACCACATTCAGACACATCTAAAATTAGAGAGCTAAATTGTAGTATGCAGCTCCAAATGCAATATCATTCTCATTAGTCATCTTTAGTTCCATTTCAGGAAGAAAATTAAGATTCAAAGGTCTTAGTGGATTGGTTTGGTTCCAAAGTGAAGTTTAACTTGCCTGACAATAGCAAGAACATGAAATAACAAATCTGATATCACTTTTTAGCACCCCCTCCCTGGGCCGCCACCTTAACGTGGTGGAGGGGTTTGCGTGTCCCGTCAAGGGACCAGACTAAGCGCGGCCCAA
>JAOXYM010000017.1:9085824-9097887 GCA_028567055.1 Leptatherina wallacei
GCTTCCCTGCTCAAGCTGCTGCCCCCGCGACCCGACCCCGGATAAGCGGAAGAGGACGGTACGGTACGGTACTTTTTAGCACATTATCACCTGTTGTTAAGTGTAACTAAATCTCTGTAACTTGTGCTCCCACACAAACCTTAGTGACAACAAGATGAATGTAGAGAGAGCAAATAGACCTAAGCTATTTAACATTTCCTGCTAGGCAAATATTACTTCAACAAATGCTTTATATTTGTATTTGGTCACAATCTAATTTTCAACCATGCTACGGAAAAAAAATATTAATTAAAACAAACCATAATCCATCATTCACTGCTGACCTTTTCAAAAGTTTTCTCAAATTGTTAACCTAATTGTGCTGAGAAATTACCAGATGCCCTGAGGGTGAGCACACACAACAAAGAAAAAACACTATCTTCAGCTGACAGTCTAACTGGCACTGTGCATGTTTGAATTGCATGCATGTGAGAGTTAAGTTAAAGATAGGGCTTTTCCATTAACCCAGTTGAAACCAAAATATGAAGCGCTTTTGGAGGCTTATCCAACCCAAACCTTGATGACATTAATTTTCTACTACCGCCTGACGGCAGGGAAACTGTGGTTCTGTTTGTTGGCAGGACTAACGGTACCGTTAAATTCTTGCTTTGCCTCTGTAGCTATAACCCATTTAAGTTTGTGCTGGAGAGTAGTTTTTTAAATTCTTAGTTTCATTCTTTGAAGGTTTGCTTATATATCTATGTACCTGAGTTTCTTACTTCATTTAAAACCTGGGATACCTGCCAAATGCAGTTTTTTTTTACACCCCCCCTAAAAAAAAAAATCCCTTTATGTTTATCTAAAAGGTAAAGCCTAAAGCCAAAAGTCGTCAGTCAAAGGGATTTTTATTTCCAACTGAAAACGTTATTCCTGAACCACAGTAGGCCTACTGTGCAAACAACTTGAACCTTTTCTTTTTGTATATTTCCCTTCCAACAATAGATAGTTTTGTAAAAAAACTGCAGTTTTCTGGCAGTGCATAAATAAATGAAGAGTGGCTCAAAACCATTGCACATTATTGAACCTAAAACATCTTGTTTTTAGTCCAGGCTTTCGTTTCCTCACTTACCGACATCACCATAAATCATCATTTTTGCACAATGCCTAGTGCCTCAAACAAGGAATGAGCAGCTGCTTGCAAAAAACTATTTTTGACCAATTAACTAATAAATCAAAGTAGACTGAGCCTTTCAGTAGGGTTTGCTATAAAGAGAGATAAAATGGTGCATTCAGAGTGAAAAAGACAATGGATGCAGCAGCAGTAGTTGTATCGAATTAGTTCATTTATTATATAATAAATGAATGGACTCCTCAAAAAAGTAAAGGGAACACATGATCATTATCATGTAACTCAAGGTCAGTCGCACTTCTGGGATATCAATCTGTCCAGTTAGGAAGTAACATTGATTGTGAATCAATTTCACCTGCTGGTGTACAAATGGAACAGACAACAGGTGGAAATGAGAGGAAATTAGGCAGACAACCCCTATAAAGGAATGGTCCTGCAGATTGTGTCCACAGACCATTTCCCTGTCTTCAATCCTTTCTGGCTGGTTTTTGGTCATGTTTGTATTTGGTCATGTTTACCCACTAGAAGTAACATGAGGCGGTGTCTGCAATCCACAGAAATTGCTCAGGTAGTGCATGGCAAGAGGGTTTGCTGTGTCTCTCTGCAAAGGGTTGAGAGCATGAAGGAAATACCAGGAGACATGGAGGGGGCTGTAGGAGGACAACACCCCAGCAGCAGGGCCACTATCTGCTTTTTTGTGCAAGGAGGAACAGGAGGAACACTGCCAGAGTCTTACAGAATTACCTCCGGCAGGCCACCAATGTGCATGTTTCCACTCAAACTGTCAGAAACAGACTCTCTATGAGGGTGGTATGAGGGCCCGGTGTCTACAAGTGGGGTTTTTGCTCACACCCCAACACTGTGCAGCCTGAATAGCATTTGCCAGAGAACACCAGGATTGGCAGATTCGTGACTGGCGCCCTGTGCTCTTCACGGATGAGAGCAAGTTTGCATTGAGCACATGTGACAGACGTGAGAGTCCGGAGACGCTGTGGAGAACATTCTGCTGCTTGCACCATCTTCCAGGATGACCAGTTTGGCAGTGGGTCAGTGATGGTCTGGGGGGGAGGGGGCTTATCCTTGGATGGCTGCACAGGCCTCCATGTGCAAGCCAGACGTACTTTGACTGTCATTAGGTACTGTGATGAGGTCCTCAGACCATATACTGCAGTGGGACCTGGCTTCCTTCTAATACATGACAATGCTCGGCCTCATGTGGCTGGAGTGTGTCAGCAGTTCCTGAATGATGAATTGATGCTATGGACCAACCTGTCTATTCATAAGACCTGAATCCAATCCTGCACCCCTGGGATATCATAACTCGTTCCATCCATTGTTGCCACGTCGCACCAGGGGTGGACTGATGCCCTGATCCAGGTCTGGGAGGAGACCTGCATTAATTGTTTTCTTTTAAAATAAGGGGGGATGTAGTGATAAGAACCTTTTGTATACCTAAGAGAGACTGAGCTCACTTTACCTGGAGCTGTGAAGTTTTGCCATGCTAGTTACCCCTGCAGCATGCTAAAATCTTCGGTAATAGTGTGAAGTATGGTGATTAAAAACAGCCTAGCAGCGGTTGCTATGGTGTCACATAAACAGAGAAAAGTGCAGCCTAAATGGCCAAATGACTCTGAGACTTTTAATTGTAAAAGATGTGTCACTAGACATGCACCAAAACAATATCCAACATATGGCAACAAGTATAAAGGACAAAACCACTATGTTAAATAATGCTTCTCCAAGAAGAAACAAAACAGAAATGAACATGTGCCCTCCGTGGAGGAAGCAGCTCATTGTGGCTGTGTCTGAATGTCCACCCTAATCTCTAACCCATCATTCACTACATAGTGCACTCATTCTGATGACGATTCGACACAAAGCTCACTACTTTCTCCCGCCGCAGATCACGTGACTACCAGCTGTTGCCACAGCAACCCAGGACGCTGTGAATATATCATTCCAAATCAAATCAAAACTCTTATGAGAAAATATACTACATCCTTAAATTGTGTTTTATTAATTCTTTCTTTGCAGATCTAGTCATATAAAATGATGGTCTTACAGTTTATTTTAATCTGTTTTGATGTTGGTGACACTTGTCACCTGATGCAGCACCTTTCATCAGAGAAATGGTGCCAGTTTTAAATTTTAGCATCTTCTTACTGACACGAATTGAACTAATAATTATAAAAACAAGAAAACAACGGCAGATAAGACGGATGGGAGAATGCTTGTTACGTTAGCGAGACATCACGTTAGCTCCTGCCCGCAATGCATTGAGGTCTATATTGACCTGTCTAGGGACCATCCATGCTCACTACTTTTCAAGATGCATTGTGGATAATTTTGAGTGCACTACTTTTTTCTCTCTGGACATTCGGACACCCCTACAAAATGGTGTGACCCTTGGGCACTATCCAGAATAGGGTGCACATTCGGACACAGCCTCAGATACTTTCTTTGTGGATATGATGACACAAGAGGAATCCATGTTAACGTAGGATGAACAGTTGAGTGTAAACAAAGTGGACCAGGACAAGTGGAAAGTGCCAGCGCATGAATGGATCTGTTACTCCTGTCAAGCTCGACACAGGAGCAAAGGCCAATTTAAAATGCTAACGGGACATCAGAGCCATGAAAGTAAAACTACAATAGACAACCCATCACCACCAAAGGCAAGTGCAAACTTAAAGTAAGAGTTAATGAAAGAGAATACAACCTCATGTTGTAGTTGTACCATATGGCCATAATTCTGTTAGGTGAAAAGCTTGTGAAAAGTTTGTTAAAGAGGATCTACTGCTTTAACATAAATTCCAAAAATTGTGGATTAATATCCAGACATATTTAAAGGATTTGGTGTCTTACCCTTCACTTACAAGATAGGCCTACAGCTCAAGGATGATGCACAACCTCCATGCTCCCCGGCGGGTTCCAGCACCGTTTCGAGATAAACTGAAGCAAGAACTGGAAAGAATGACATTATTGGGAGTCATCAAAAGAGTGGAGGAGCCCACAGAGTGGGTGAATTCAATGGTCTGTGCCACAAAATCTGCGTACATGCATGGATCCTAAGAACCTGAATGCCAACATAAAAAGGGAGCATTATCAGATTTCTTCCAGAGAAGAAATAAGAAATGAAATGGCCGGGGCAAAGTTCTTCAGTAAGCTGGATGCATCCCAAGGATTTTGGTAGATTAAGCTACATGAGGACAGCACAAAATACTGTTTGTTCAATGCACCGTCTGGACGCTACTCCTTCCAAAGGATGCCGTTTGGGATTTCATCTGCTCCTGAAGTATTCCACAGGACCATGGAGCACATCATGGAAGGCATAGGCGAGGTGCGTGAGTATGACATCATGCTCTGGGGATCCACATTGGAGCAGCACAATGTGAAACTCAAAAAAAATCCAGAGGTATGGACTAAAGCTGAACGGAGCAAAATGTCAGTTTGGGGTTGATGAAATCATCTTTCTGGGAGATAAGCCGTCCAGGGTGAGTGTGGAGCCAGACAAGAGCAAAGTCTGAGCCATACTGGAGATGCCCCTTCCTGAGGATAATAAAGGTGTCCTCAGAGTGCTGGGAATTATCAATTTCATTGGAAAATTCATTCCAAATTTGTCTTCAAAAACAGTTAACCTAAGACAGATGCTGCAGTAAAAATGTTTAAGTGGGATGGGAACCATGTGCTATGTGTATGACCTTCCAAAGCAGAAACTGACCATAAGCGGCTAATAGCCATCATTAAGAAAAACCTCAGTGAAATATACGTTGTACAATGCTATCTGAGTGTCGTTGATGAACTTTCACTTGGAGGGAAAAGAATCACCATCCCACTGTCAGTGAGACCAGAGATGCTGAAAAGACTGCATGAAGGGCACCTCAGTATGGAGAAATGCAAGAGGAGGGCCAGAACAGTCATTTACTGATCAATGCTGACATTGATAAGATGGTTTCTGGATGTGGGATGTGTCTGAAATATATCAGGCAAAACAGCCAAAGTAACCTATGGTGATTACTGATTTACCTGTGGAGCCATGGCAAAAAGTTGGAAATGATTTGTTCTACTTAGATGGGAAGAATTACTCACTGGTAATTGAATATTTTTCTAACTATAAAGAAATAGCGCACCTCTCGAGTATATCTGCAACCTGTGGAATTTCCCACATGAAGTCAATCTTTGCGAGACAAGGAATCCCCCAGACAGCCTACAGTGAGACTGGACCATGTTAAAGCTGCAGAGTTCCAGTGCTCTGCTACAGAGTATGATTTTCATGTGACTTCAAGTCCTTTCTATCCTCAGTCTAATGGCAAAGCAGAGAAGGGAATTCACATTGTTAAACAGCTACTCAAGAAAGCAAAAGACAGCAGCCTGGACCCAAATCTTGATCCATTGAACTTCATTGCTTGAACATGGCAAGCAGCCTGCTGAGCTTCTGATAGGACAACGACTACGAGCCACTCTTCCTCAGACAGTGGACCAAAGTAAAAACAATGACATGAAAAGACAAACTTATCTGCAAATGAGACAAAAACTCAACTATGACGGTCATCATGAAGCCTGCTGCCACTAGTCAGACATGATGCAGTGAGGCTGGAGGATCTAAATACTTGGGGTAAAAAGGTAACTGTGATGGAGGTGAGTCCAAGATCTTACACTGTCAGGACTGAAGATGGTCAAATTCTGAGGAGAATTCGTCAGGGTTTGTTAAATACAAAAGAGACATGCTTAGATCAACCACAGGAAGGAAGTCCAACCCGTGCACCATCGGCTGAATTGAGACCCCCCTCTCTCCGTATAACCTGAACATATTAGGAGGCTGGTTTGCTCGTGGCTTGCTGTTTACAAGACACGCGTGTCTTATACACCTTACAATACAACAGAAAGAAGAGCTGTAACTTACATCCTTATAACCACAGAAATTGAAATTAAGTATATCGTTATATACAATGTTCCCCGAGTATAATCAATTAAAACCTTTATGCAAATTACGACATCGCTACTTTTATTTCCAAAACATGCGTAGAGTGGTCAAACGCCGCATTGGGCCGTCATGAGTAAACATCTACCTTATCGTAAAGTTTTTAACAACATTTAAACATTTTTTATGTTTTTATTTACGAAAAGGCAACTTTTCTGTACAAGTCTCTCGGCGCTAGGTTTGCTTCCTGCGCGAAAGCGTAAAACTCCTCCTGCCCTTTTGCTGTTAAGTCTGCACCTGAAAAAGCTCTGCTGTGAGGGGTATTCAGCCCTACCGCTCGCCCCAAAAGAGAATCGAGACACCCCTTGGTCTCTCATGAACGCGCAAAACGGAGGGGAAGGGCTAAGAGGGAGAATTGAGATTGAGCCTTTATTAAGTCAAACCAGAACAGACTCATTCACAAATGGGGTTTTATGGTGTATTGGTAGCTAAATTGCTTGTTTCATACATTTATTGTTATCTTCTGAATTAAGGGGGGATGTAGTGATGAGAACCTTTGTATACCTCCGTCCGCTAGAGGGCAGTTACATCCTCTAGGGGACTTTTAACATCCAGGTCACTCAGCAGACCTAGTTGTTGGATGCCAACGTGTACGTGTACAGCGCTGCTACATCTGCTCCTGCTTGTGAATAAAGTTTGTTGAATCAAACCCAAGTTTCTTTCATAGTAGAAACATTACAAGGAGAACATCTGTTGTCTCATCAAAAGCATGCACAGATATTGTAGAGAGTGCAGGCACGTGGAGGTCACACAAACTACTGAAACTCATTTCGAATTATCTTGAAGAATTTCCACAGAAGTTGGGTCAGCCCATATCTGATCTTTCCAACGTTGTTTTGAGTATGATTCTCCAGACCTCAATGGGTTGATCATTTTGATTAGCATTAATTATGTTATTTTGTTCTTAACACATTCCACTATGTAATGAATAAAGATTTTCACCTGGAATATTTCATGCATCAAAAACTAAGATGTGCTGTTTAATTATAACCTTCATTATTTGAGCAGTGTACTATGGGCTCTTTAACTAACCCATGTTTCCCCTAACCTTCTAAAATGTTTTGATGAATAAACCCAGTAAAGTGGTGAGAGTTCTGAAGGCATGTCATATCATGGATAATGATTCTATTGCTAATGCCGAAACTATGGGCATCAAATCAGACGCTGCTCAGTGATGCTCTTCTTCTGAACAGTTGGTCCTCTACACTGTTTAAAGAGGTTTTAATGCTACTGGGCTAAACTTTCCATGGGTATTGATGCAACTGTCTATTCAGCTGCTCCAGAGAATGAAAAACTAAACAAAAATACAAAAACAAACATATAAAAACAAAGAAAAACCTGATAAAATGGTATTTTCTTCACTACAATTTGAAACTCAATACAAGTTTTTTTTTAAGATGTCATATTATCCTGATTAGTGTCATGTTGTTTGTTTTGCTGATAATAAAAGTGGAAAAGGTCACATTTGATCCTTCTGGGGTTGTGCTAAAGCTTTGGAAAAATCATGAGAAATTTGCTGTGAGAAGGTTAAACCATCCACTCCCATCTCAGCAGTAGGTAATTAGTGTAAATGAATAAATGTAGGTGGTCGCAGGATACACTGGAATCAAATTGCTGTGAAAAATATAAATGTTAATGTGGTGTCAGAGATTAAACTGAGAGGGGGGGAAGGGAAGCGGTCTGGGGTAGGAAAAAGGATTAAGAATCGGCTTTGAGGGGCTTTTCCCATGTGCTCCAATGAAGCATATCTCATTTTTTTGCTTTCCACAGGTTTCTATAGGGACTGTTTTCACTCAGTTCAGAGAACCCAATCTCCTCTCTGACCTTCTCCTTCCCAGCGGTCTCTGCCGATTAACACATACACACTGCAGGCACACGCAAACAACAGCACAACTTCATAATTTCATGTTATAGTATTTGGATACTTCAAAAGCATCCCCAGAGCACTAACCTGCAGAAGGATCCCAATGTTGTTGCATGTTTCTCTAAATCTGACCAATAGATTTTTCTATCTAAATGTATAGTGGTTTTGTTCTTTTAACATTACTATGTGTCTAAATGTTGTTATTTGTAGTTTTTTTTTTAAATAAATGGGATGGGTATGAGCTGGTAAACTGAGCACATCTTTGTTTTCTAAGAAAAATGAGGAAACATTTCTGCATTCTCAACAAAAGAAACCTCATTACAAACTATCTCCATATCTTTTTCCATCTGTCTGCCCCTGCTCTCTGTTCTCTCGGTGCCTATATGTGCCTGGTCAGCACTCTGCCCCTCTGGGGCTTCTTTAGTGCAGCTTGAACATGTTTGGAGTCTGTTTAGATCTTCATCTGCATATTTATCACAATCTGAGACAGTACAAGCATTATGGCATTATGCAGTTCTAATATGTTTAAGCAGATACAGTAAGCTGCATGTTAAGATGTCTGCTTGTCTTGTGTAAATACACAGATTTCTGCATCTGCATGAGTTGCAGACATGTTAAATCTCAGCACAGGATGAACCATATGGTCAGCCTTTTCCGCACCAGAGGGACTCCCACCAACACGGTAACAGCTTTGTCAACACCTATTGCTCCATATTTCAGGCGCAGCAAAGTCTGGTATATTCTGCAAGAATCAGCTTCTGTGTTCCTCACAAGTCTGAGAACATGCAAGTTTTAGCTTCTGATCTCTAAATAGCTGATTCTATAAGACAAGCACCCTCTGACTGACTGTCATTATGCAAATCAGCAAAATCATCTGCTGATGTGATGTTTGGTTGGCATGGAAGCCTGCATAATTTAAACTCTGTCACTGATTCAAGTATTTTGAATTTAACATCCGAGTGATGATGCGGGTGAGTCTATAAAAGCGAGAATGAGGACAAGACAGTTGTGAAACTCAATGTTGAGCTGCAAGAGGTAGAAAATGCAAGTGCCATGATGATAAGCATTAATACAACATAGAAGTATTTCACAGGAAGACTGTGATGAAACTTGATATACAGCAATTACAAATGAGCTGACATCTTTGGAACAACAGGTGCCCCAGTTATGGCTTCCATGTTTCCCTTATCATCACCAGACAATAACTGACCTTCAGGGCAGATATTTTGACTTGGTATAATTCTTTTATAAAGAGTCAAAAAAATAAACCGTAAAAAAAAACTAAAGGTTGTAGCTACCTTAAAAAATAATCTCAACTGCTCTCTTAACATTGTTCCTGAGTGCTCTTGAAGTGCTTGACAAGCAAAATCAAATGAGTGACAATTTCTGAGACCTGAAAACACTCGAGACAACTCATTCCTGCCTGCAAAAGTATCAAAACATTCCTGGATACATTTGCAGATGCATTCAAATGAATCTAAAATGAGCACTTTTGACTCCTAGCACGGCCTGGATTTCAGTCTATAAATATCATTTTGAACTTAAAACTGGAACTTTCAAAAACGTTTGGTGAATATTTTAAAGCAGCTGCCACCATGAGCGCACACTATGAGACTTGCACAGGTTACGGCACAGTAGCTCCTCAGAACCCACACTTACTCTGAGTAACATCTCCTTGAGGAAATGTCAAGGAAAACCGTTGTGGTTTGACACAAAACCTCATGAAAAAAGATCATGAAGATTTTCCCTTATGGAGCTTTATTACGTTCTACAAGGTGTCTGCAAAAGAGACACGCTGTGTCCAGACTGGACCAGTGTTGCGTGACAATCAATGTTTCTTGAGTAAATAGTCCAGCCACATCAGTGATTTTGATCAACTGAGTTCATAAAATATCTTTTTATGAAGCCTCATAAATATGTGTATAGGTGTAATCTTCCAGTTAAACTCCTGATTGTTTGCTGCCAAAAGTGTCATTTATGAATTCCATTTCGATCTGGATTATTGTAGAATTAGATAGACCATTAGGCAAGGCCTGTTTATTTATATAACGCATGTCATGTATAACACAATTGAAAGTGCTTTACATGACACATTAAAAGCATTACAGTGGGGTGGAGAAGAAGCATTAAAAAGTACATAAAAGAATATAAATGGCAAAAATCGTAATTAAATCATAAAATAATTTCAATGGTTAAAACCAAGTCTCGATAAGACTGTGCACATTTCATGAATAGGTGCATGAGAAAAGAAAAAACACAATTTCTTGAGCAGATTTTGCCATATTAAATAATAACACATCCTTTTTATTTTTACAGACTTCAATCCATTAAAATGATTCATTTAAAAAGGTGTGATTTTTCAGGATTTGTTCAAAGTTGTTTTGTTGTTTATTTTCCTTTCAAAGTATCCCCAAACAACTTCCAGGATTACTGCATCCCACTGAATAATATCCTGACTCCTATAATGGTTTGCTAGAAACTTATTGTGGTTCAGAAAACTGCAACTATAAATCTTTTCCTATTACCTCTCTGGAGTCCTACAATATTGCTGTCCCTTTTGGGAGAGAAGATAGTCCAGTCTTTTTTTCCTTCTTGAACAAAGTAACCTTAACCAGAAAGCTTCAATGTACATTATCAATAGATTTTACTACTGATGGCTGAGTTTTGCTCCAAGGCAAAAGAGATTATCTAGTTTTTCTTGGCGTAACTGGGCTTTTTAACCCTCCAAAAAAAAATCACGTTTGACCAAATTGGAAATAAACCACATACTTTGAAATTCAATGCCTACTCCAACCCCAGTTAAAGCTTTAAACCTCAGTATGTGAACAGAGCATTGTCCATGGCAACATACAATCACTTCACAGGAAATGTTGTGTGTAAATTCATCCTGTGTGCTCCTTATTTTCTACAACATGGACAGCTGCATTGCCTCTTCTCAGCTTCTTTGTACACAGGACCTAACTGTCAAGTTCCCATGAGTCTGAAATAAAGTTAGCTTTGACCGTCAAAGCATGTGTGGCCAGAGATGTCCATCTGTCTGTGGTTAAAACAGGTTTCCTCTCATTTAATATATTATCAATATTACTGTTCCAGTTCCATTATAAGTCCCTGAATTGCTGTAAAAAATACCAACAGGCTGCATTTCTTTACATAAAAATCTTCTTATCTTGTTTTTTTTATGCCATTTCTTTTTTACCAGTCTCTGACTAGGGGCCTGATGTTGCTGACAGTACCGAATTCAGGCATGAATCAACAGACCATGGTTATATGTTGGACTGCTGCTGCATCATTTGGATGGCAAATGAACAGGTGAGTGTGTAGACTAAGTGTCATTGTAGAGTAATAAGGCTATTTTGCACACAGCTGATAAATGGCCTTATCTTTGTTTGCTGCTCTAACATTTACAGTGTAAAATTCAAAATATTTGATATGACGGTGTTGCTTCTGAGTTTCTTCCATTTTCATAGCAATGACGTAAACAAAAACTTAATGGAATGCGATTATTACATTTTTTTTGGGGGGGGGGGCTTCCCCTGATAAGGTTAAAAAATAACCCATAAAATGACTCAAGATACTGATAATCATTATTTTTAAATCACAATTCAAACCATGTCATCCAGGACAAGTTTGACAGATTGGTCATGCCTTGTTTAATTTGTTAAACTATGACCTGAGAAGTGCTGCAGAGAAGTGGAGGTTAGGAAACAGCAAATTATAAGAAGACTGGCGGAGTGTTTACAAAGTTGTGAGTCCATGAACTTGGCATTTGTACCGAATTATCTATAAAGCTTTGCTGTGGTAAAGCCTTAAAAGAATTCCTCCAAGTCAGACCTGTCAACTCAACTCAACTCTCAACTCAACTTTATTTATAGAGCACTTTAACACAACGTTGATTCAAACAAAGTGCTGAACACATTATGAAATAAAATAAAGTGCAAAAATAAAAACAGGGACAATAAAACGATAAAACAAAAAAACGCTTAAGAAACAATAAAACAATAAGAAACTGCTAGAAAGAAATAAAACACAGGGGAACAACAAAATAAAGACCAAATAAAAACACAGCCAGAGTCTCATGCTGGTCTGAAGGCCAGGTCATAAAAATGGGTC
>JAOXYM010000017.1:9100075-9122773 GCA_028567055.1 Leptatherina wallacei
GTAATGTGGTCTCTCTTACGCGCTCCAACCAGCAAACGGGCAGCAGCATTCTGGACAAGTTGGAGACGTGAGAGAGATGACTGGCTGACTCCAAAATACAGTGAGTTACAGTAATCAAATCCCGATTGAGTTTTATATGACAGCAGAGATAGGGCTAAAAGTGAGCAGAAAATGTGTGGGAGTCAGCGCGTGAGCGTGTGGTGGGCCAGGGTTATAAGGTCATCTCTACACTGTCATTACTGTGTCCACATGCCCGACAGCAGCAGCGTACACACAAACACATAAGCAGCTACTAGATAGATGTATATAAATATACTTATTGACATATACATGCAGGCTATGTGGACCCAGGAATGCACCTATGTTGAAGTGGTTGTTCTGTGTATGTTATCCAGAGAAGCTTCTGGCTCTTGCTGGGCTCCTACACTTTCTGATTATTCTGTGCTTTCCCAGCAAGTAAAATTACCCTCATACATCTTCTGAGTGTGACATATTGATTGTAAGCCAAAGGAGAGGCTATCATCCCATCTATGCTGTTGTTGCCTTTTCTGGTCACTTAAAGTGTGTTAGGCTATTTTTTTGGCCAAGATACTGTTAGAATTTCAAGTTGATAATAGATGATTATTGTTTTTTTCTGATGATCTGTTTATCCTGCCATTGTTAAAAAAAATCTGAGAAGCCTGGCAAAAGGAATGCCACAGAAGTAAACGACAAGGTAGGAAAAATGGAGAAACAGTGAAGTGTCAGAAAGAGGATTTGGACAAACCACAAGTCTCATAAACAGACATTATCTTGTATATGGGCATTTACTTTCGCATGCATACACACACAAATACTCACAGTGTTCTTGTGACTGACTGCCAGCTCTCTCCAAGACCCCGCTGACTAACAGCTCTCTTTTTCAGGACTTCTAAGCCCCATGTCTGGGCAGACGCCATCACTTCCGCCCCTTCCACCTGTCAGGTGCCCTTGCACGCTTTAATGGTGGCAGCAGAGAGGGGGGGTGCTGCAGGGAAGGTGTGTGTGTGTGTGTGTGGGGGGGGGGATGAACAGTGGACGAGCTGCTGGATCCTGTCCCTGCCTCCGTGTGCCAGCCCTGCATCGCAGTTCATTTCGCAGCCTCCTTTCTCCTCCGCTGTGCTCAGCCAAGCCTCTCAGCAGGTGTCTCCCTGCAGAAGAGTTCTGTCACCACACAGGCCTGCATCTCTCAAACTTAGAATGGCAAGCAGCCACCTCCACGGCATAACTAATGACCTCAGCATTCAGAGAGTTTTGCAGAAAATGTGATTAAATATCACAACCAAACCACAAAAATATATTACAATTAATTTCATTAACAGGGTTCATCTCTACTGCCACTGAACTGCAAACCGATGTCTTGCAGCATTGTGAGGACAAAATTTTAAATATACAGCAATTTTCGGGAAAATTATAAAATTATAATTTAAATAGCTAATTATTTCTGCTGTTGTGGCTTTTTCTGTCTTTTACGTATGCACTCCACACAATCTGCAGTTAAAGATGAGGGTGCTTTGGTATAACTACTTTGAAGATAAAGGTATTTCATTGCATACTATCATCAAGAAGCAATCAACAAAGGCACAGCTGGACCTCTGCTGCTTTTTAACCTTACCTTTTGATGTTTATACACCAAGGCTGAACTACTGCAGAGCCTTGGAATATGAGGGAGATGTTTAAAGTGTGTATTTACTTCACAGTATAAACTAACTTAGTATATTCACTCATCCCTAAATCAGAAACGGGTGACTACTATAAGGGGAGTAGTGGCTATATCATGATATCATGATGATCTGCATTTGTCAGCATGTGTTTGTTTAAAATGATTGTATAAATAGATATAGATGATTACTACAACTAAGAACTACTGGCCTTTGTTAAGCACAATGTTAATTGCTGTGCTGATACAGTTACGCTAATGTTTTTCTTTTCTGCAAAAATGGGTGACTATGTGCTGACAAAGTGTGAGACAAAGGTGATGTTGACGCTGTGACAACACCATCATTACTTCCTCAACCTCACTCCCACCTCTGAATGTGTGAATAACAAGATTCCATTTTGTGCTGATGAATGGAGGGGAAATGCAATTAAGCCATTTAGGGTGATATATGGTGACATCCTATTTATCAAATACTGAACACAGCTGCTAGACCATGATGTCAGATAAATGACAAAACTGCTGATTTAATGCGTGCATTTTGCCACCATATATCACATTTACATCTTATACTATTTAAGTGATTAGGAATGACTGGAATTTTATGGAATACCAAAAATCAACACAACAACAACAACAACAAAAAAATGTGTCTCTCAATCATCATTGTTTTTGTCTGCATAATACATTTTTGTTCTGGTGTTGCTTGTGGATGTGGTTACCAGGGTAACATCTCTAGTGGCCTGCAATTTTAGAGTATGGTGCCCTGTAATACTGGCTCCATGTTGCCATAGCAAATTTCTCTGTTCTACAGACACACTGTATCAGGGGGGCTTAGTGGGCTAATGCTCCTCAGTGCAGCAAACACTGAGACAGTTAATTGGGGTTTATGGAAAAATCAATATTGTGACAGTGGTTCAAGGAAGACTTTCTCCATTAAATTCGTTTATCTAATCCTGCTCTTTTTTCAATTGTATTACTACTATTACAAATATACAGTATACTATACATACAGACAGACTGTATCTGATTGCACTAACAGTGCTATTTAAGATTATGTCACACAACAACAGGAGTAACACCAGCAAAGTGCCACATAAACAGATAAAACACTGAATTTATTCATAAAAATGTGACAGCATTTTCTATATTTCATTTCACTCTCATTGAATAGTTAAATCAGTCAAGAACATTAAAGACAATACTGGACTTGGCCCAAATACAAAAGAAAAGCAAATGAAATTGTATGCATTATACGTTGTGTAAAAAGTGTATAATACCCATGGCTCTATGTACTCTCCTGAAGTGATGACAGCAAGAAATGCAAGCACATATTTGGAGGTGCTTTTTTTCATGTATTACACTATTGCACTAGAATTATTCGAGATACAGAAATATGAGTAAATTGTACTGTGTTGCATGTTTGAATTCAAGTAATGTAAAAAAAAATAATTGCTTACTTATGAGATTTATTTTTGCTATGAATCTTGTGTGGGCTGCAGAAAAAGTATTCACTGGTCCAGTCAGAATACTCAAGTGTTTAATGAACTGCAAATTTACTGTTTGCATAAATTCATTACATACTAGTTTAAGAAATATACAATCCATACAAGATGCATGAATTAAGCAAATTCTGCCCTTAAAAAGAACATGTAAATGTACACTGCCCTTTTGAATGATACTAGAGCCTCTATTTACTGAAGTGTAAGTTGATTCCTGTGGCTTCAGGTAAGGGAAAGAGGAGAAGCAAAGCTGTGGATGAATATATCATTCTTATGGGGCATGGCTGTCACTTTAATTGAGACGCAGCCTTATTGCATATTCAAGCATGTGCTGCACTAGGATGCATTAGCCAATCATCAATGCTGTCTGCCGCCATTGGCTGCGCTCCGGAGAGAGCTCTAAACTGTGCTGAGAGGGGGTGGAGAGGCAGGGGCTCTCCATCTCCTCTGCTCTCTCCCATTCAACCTCTATAGTCAGCAGAACGAGTAGCGGAGCTGAGCAACACAGCATCCACAGCTACAGCATCTTGCAGATGACTCTGCTTGCGGAAGAGAGGAAGGGAGAAAAGAGCCTGTGTTAAAGAGAACAAGGCAGACTCACAGATGAAGAAAGGCGGAGAGGAGAAGAAAAGCACAGAGGGAATAAGAGTGCAAAATGAAAGGAACTGAGTAAATGCAGCTGCCTGAGGAGGACCACTGCAGCTATACTAAATCTGGAGCTGTCAGGGCAACCCTCAGAAAGCCAGTGAGTGAGAGAGGCAAGGGAACGGAGGAGAAAAAAAAGTGACTTGAAGAGCTGATCCCATCACTCTGGACAAGCAGAGATGGGAACCCCGAGAGCCTCCCCATCAGCTCATCAAACTTCACACAGGAATAGCGCCTTCAGATCACCAGTCTAAACCTGCTTCTTCAGAGGAGTGATAAAACGGAGTAGAGATATAGCCTGATAGTTCCCGAAAGGTTGTACATACCTTTTACAGGATCTCCAACTGCTGCGCCGCTCGGCAAAGTCCCCGCTGTCCTCCTCCCTCATCAGTTCTCCATCACACCTGCCTGATCCTGGTGGATGTCTTCTCTGCATGCACTCCCACTGCTCAGCAGTTGAACACACTCATGGTGGATGCCAAGGGAAGGAACATGAAATGTCTGACTTTCTTCTTAATGCTTCCTGAGTCTGTGAAAAGCAAGTCAAGCAAAAGCTCCAAGAAAGGGAATGCCAGCAGCAGCTCCAAGCTGCCCCCGGTCTGTTATGAGATAATCACTCTCAGGAGCAAGAAAAAGAAGAAGATGGCAGCGGATATTTTTCCCACCAAAAAGTCGGCTTCCACCACCACGGTGCAACAGTACCAACAGCAGAACCTCAACAACAACAACACTATACAGAACTGTAACTGGCAGGGACTCTACTCCACTATAAGAGAAAGGTAAGTCACACTGGGAAGCATTTTGCTGCACAGCAAATTATTTCTGATGATGCAAACAGTTTCCTTAAGTTTTACACTGAGACATGAATTTTTCAAGTTTTGATTTAAGAAATTTCTACTTCAGTGCAATAGAGCTCAGTTTCAATTGCGGGTTATTTGTGCAAAGCCACAGATTTAATTTCTAAAATATATCACAAAACCTTTCTATTGTGCGAGTACTCTTTTACCTGATGAAAGAGTAAATGATAGAAGGAGAAGGGTGGGTGTTCTCTCTGCCCTGCCCTCAATCTGTTGGGGGAACCTCTGTTTACACCCTCTCCTGCTCCTGCAGACTTCACCGCTCTGACATAACAGAAAGCGGACAGGCAGCAAGTATGTTTAATATGCACAATAGGTAGAAGCTTGATCTGCACCAAAAGCAAAATATTTACCTTGGCCTATCAGTAAAAGGCACCAGCTGTCCAGAGCATAATTCGTGCTTTCTGACCTGGCTTTGTTGTCTATCCAGAACCTCATCGGGCTGTTTACCCACCCCTGTGACTACTCAATTATATATGAACACAGCTTTATCGTTGGTCCCATTCTTTCACAGAGGGGATTTTCCTTTGAGTTCATTGTTTTGTTACCTTATCCTTATGTAGAAAAAAAAGATTGAGACATAAGGGCAATGAAGTATGTGTGTTAGTAACTGGGACAACCTTCACAAAAATTCTGTTTATGAAGTTATAGTAGATATTGTACACTGGATTGGACTGATATCTAATGAAAGTTCCAGTAACTATTTTGTTTGTGTGTAACCAGTCATTTAAAATACATGCACTGACCCACCTCAGCTGCCTCTAATTTATCCTCTTTCTCTTCTCCTTTTTCCCTTTAGAAATTCAGTTATGTTCAACAATGAATTGATGGCAGACGTTCACTTTGTTGTGGGTCAACCTGGACGGACACAGCGACTGCCAGGACACAGAGTAAGAGTTTATCAGCCAGTGAAATCACAGTTTCAGACAAGGAAATGAATAAACATGGGAGAGGCCAGGCATGGCCCATTATTGTTCATATCATACAAACATAAAGATAATATTCTGCAATGCCAGCAGGGATAGAACTGAAGTCCTTTGTGCTCCGCTCTCACTTCCGCACCATGTGTCTTTTCGAGACAGTCCTCAATTATTTATGTAAATGAGGCTGAAGGAGAGTGAGCGACGGAGGAAAGGATATCCTTCTCGGCAGTCATCTCACACATAATGCATCGTCTTTGTCTCTGCTTTTCAGAAACTGCTCTGCAATTAACCAACTTTTAATCCTACACAGCTGACAGCACACAGTTACAATGATAAGACAGAGTCAGACGCATTCAACTTTTGTACTCATTTACTTGATTAGCATTTGAATTTTGGGATTAAAAGATACCATTGTACTAATATAAATAACACTGATTATAATTGTCCACATTCATCCTGCTTTTATATTTTGTAACCTGAAGGTTGTCTTCCTGATTTCTTTGTTTCATCCACCCTTTGACCTCAATGCTTTTTCAAGATGTTCACATAAATGATTAAGCTCTACATTTGCCAAGACCATGTGCCTCATTTAAAATCACTTTATTCCTACCTTATTTAAACATTATATTATTAACATAAATCTGGTAAATGATTTTACAGCCTTGAATTTGGCCCCAGTTATCTATCCAATGCCCACAAACCGAGACCAGCTCTGCATGGTTCATTTTTTCCCCTTTTGTTCTTTATATGGGACCCAAATGAATTATATATGACTGGTAGCTGCAGTGCACTTTGTGCATTTAGATAAAGCAGTTAAAAAAAGGACACTAAGGAGGACTTCACTGCACTTTATGTGGAGACATTATTGCCAATGGGATTTAGATGGGTTTAATTCTGCTATCTTCATTATATCCAGTTGGCAGGAAGTACATAATATGCATTAGGATTTAAGTTATGTTTCTAGACATTATTTCATTTCAAGAAGCAGGAAAAAGTTTAATACTTGAATATGCAGCATAAAACTGTCCCATGAAACTTCTGTGTCAACTGATGTGTTTCATGATAAAAGAAACCGTCCTCTCAACAAACAACATCAGTTCATTACAGGAAATTGTTTTCACTCACATATCCACCAACACATATTTGTGCCACGCGGACACAAACAGAACAAAAACCTGAGTAGATTACCAGAATTCATGCCTTCTCCATGATGCTGATTAAAAGCAGCATAAAGTGCTCTTGATTGAAAAATATCAGTGGCATTGTGTTGCATCTGATTGCATCATAAACTCAGATAAACCATTAATTTCAGTAAACTGAACTTTTACTGCACTTCGTTCAATGAATTGAAAAGTGCCTTTCCATCCTCAAGGGAATAATAGCAGCCTAAGTACTCCTGTAAAACCAGCAGGTAAAATAGCACCACAACTCAGTCATTCATTATTCAGTAAGATTTGTATTTTTGTGTTTATTTTGTGTATATTTCCAGTTCCTCCACGCGTTCAAGCGCCCAGTTTTACATGTTCCTGTGTGATACTGATAATATGTGCTCATCAGCATCTGATTGTTTAGCAGTGCAGAATTTTAACAGGCATTTAACAGGTCTCTTCTGGGTCAAAATAACACAATCTATTCATAAAAGGTTGTGGGTGATTGTGACAGAATGAAAACAATTTCTGTGTTGGTTCTTATATTTTTATTAATTTCACCACATTCAAAATGATTCAAACCCCAGACTTCCTGCAGTTAACTAATCAGCATTAAAGCCTTTATTTGCCATCACAGCAATCAAACTGCTCTTAGAATTTCTAACAAACTCTCAGCATGCCTCCACTGGGATTTTGGACCATTCCTCTTCTGCTTCTTTCTCCTGAGCTTTGTTACCTTCTGATGCAAAATCCCATCCCATCATCTATTCATCTATTTGTGGCTGAGGCACAAAAAGTTTATATCAGTTATAATGTGAACTGTTAGCTATGTTGTGGGCTTTCAGGTGTGATGACAGTTAAAATGGTGACTCTTTTACGCTGACCATACACACTGCTTCCATGTTGATTTATCTGACTGGTTGTGACTCCCTCCAGTTAAAGAGTTTTTTGAAAGATTTGCCCTTTTCCAAATGTTTTCTATTTAAAATGTAGATTGGTAATTGGTAATGAAACAAGCCTGCTGGCACATCAGATTAAAGTGTTTGAGGTTGAAAGATTTCTTACCATTACTGTTTTTCAACAGAAAAATTTTAGTACAATTCTCTGTTAACCTTTTCTTTTACAATCATTGTTTTGGGGAAATGTTCAGTCCAGTCCAAAACCCCATGGCTAAGCCCATCCTGTTAGGGGAAAAACTTTACCTTGGGTAACATTGTACTTTCAAATGTAACAAAGACTTGGAACAGATGTTGTATAGAAATGGTTAGAAGAAAACAATGTCCAGTTTAGGAATGGTATAGCCAGAGTCTAGACCTAAAGTCTTTTCAGATTCTTTGATAACAAGGGTGCCAGCCAAACTGAGTCCCTGGTGGAGACACCCAGAAAGACTACAAGCAGTGATATCGATTGCTATGATTGCAATTATTTGCTTTCCTACTGATTACTGAGAAAAGGTGTACATCATTTATGTATTTTAACAAAAAAAAAGGAACTAGAGATAAAAAGAAATGAATTTTAAAAAATCTATGCTTAAGTAAAAAGATGCATAAAATTCCCTTTTTTTTCCCAGACGTTCTTTCATGTTGTGGGGGTTGTGTGAAATAACAAACTATGTTTTCATTTTTTTCTGTCATTATGTTTTTCTCCTTCTTTCAACAGTATGTGTTAGCTGTGGGTAGCTCTGTTTTCCATGCCATGTTTTATGGTGAACTTGCTGAGAACAAGGATGAAATCCATATTCCAGATGTGGAACCAGCAGCGTTTCTGGCAATGCTTAAGTAAGGATTCCCCCCCAAAGTCTTCAACATTCTGCATGCCCCTTTAATCCTTTTCTTTTTTTCTTTATTGGGATACTTAACATCCAGCTGTGTAAATAACATATTTCAAGTTTAATCTGGGTGGAAATAAACAAACAAATAAAAAAACTAGATGCAACAACGATAGTGTTATAATACCTTAAAGTCAATCAATTTCAGCTAAAAGTTTAAACTTCAGTGTTTTCTGTCAACTTTATTATGCCATGTGGTCTTTGACAGTATCATCTAAACAAAATGTTTACAGCATGTTATGTTGTTTGTCAATTCTATGGTGTGAGAAAACTAAGAATGTTATCTTTCCATCAACAGGTACATTTACTGTGACGAAATTGACCTGACTGCTGACACTGTGTTGGCCACTCTTTATGCTGCCAAGAAGTACATAGTCCCTCACCTGGCACGTGCCTGTGTCAACTTCCTGGAGACGAGCCTTAGTGCCAAAAATGCCTGTGTGTTACTCTCCCAGAGCTGCCTGTTTGAGGAACCAGAGCTGACACAGCGCTGCTGGGAGGTGATTGATGCCCAAGCTGAGCTGGCGTTACGTTCGGAAGGCTTCTGCGACATTGATGCCCAGACCCTGGAGAGTATCCTACAGCGAGAGACACTCAATGCTAAAGAGATAGTGGTGTTTGAGGCTGCACTTAACTGGGCTGAGGCAGAGTGCCAGAGACAGGAGCTCACCTCTTCGACTGACAACAAGCGTAAGGTTTTGGGAAAGGCCATGTACCTGATACGTATCCCAACAATGGCTCTGGATGACTTTGCCAACGGAGCTGCCCAGTCTGGCGTGTTGACACTTAATGAGACCAATGATATCTTCCTGTGGTACACAGCAGCCAAGAAGCCTGACCTGGAGTTTTTCAGTCAGCCTAGGAAGGGCATGACACCGCAGCGCTGCCACAGATTCCAGTCCTGTGCCTACCGGAGCAATCAGTGGCGCTATAGGGGCCGATGTGACAGTATACAGTTTGCTGTGGACAAGAGAGTTTTCATCGCTGGGTTCGGCCTGTATGGATCTAGCTGTGGCTCAGCAGAGTACAGTGCCAAGATAGAGTTGAAACGTCAAGGCGTACTGCTGGGGCAAAACCTCAGCAAATACTTCTCAGACGGATCCAGCAATACCTTCCCAGTATGGTTTGAGTATCCAGTCCAAATTGAGCCTGACACATTCTACACTGCCAGTGTGGTTCTCGATGGGAATGAGTTAAGCTACTTTGGACAAGAAGGAATGACAGAGGTGCAGTGTGGGAAAGTAACATTTCAGTTCCAGTGCTCCTCAGACAGCACCAATGGCACTGGGGTGCAGGGAGGGCAGATTCCTGAACTAATCATCTATGCTTGACAACAGCTGTGCAAACTATTTGACTGATTTTCAGTGCACTTATTGAAAAAAAGAAATATATCACTTTGTGCATAGTGTCACTTGTTGTTATTTATTTTTGTCACAACTAGATCTCAGACCTGTAAAAGGGTCTTATGTGGTTTTGGTTTTAGTAAATGGTCCACTTAAGTAGGGCCAGCACATTTCAAGATGTTGATTTATCCAAATAAATGGATGAACTGCCCTTAAGTCGTCAAATAAATTTTAAAAAAGATATCTTGCACAAGATGTGCATGTATATATAAATATATGTAAATTCTGAAATGTATATGATGCCACAGCTGTGGCCAATGCTGTCCATAAAGATATCTTATATCTTACATAATGAATATGCTACTGTATGTTTATAATTTCTATGCTTGCATAGAGTGCACATAAATAGCAGCAATAGATCACACTTATTATGTTTTGATCATTTCATGACATGAGTTAATCTGGACTATCGGCATAATAGTGGAAGTGAAGGAGGCTGTATGATGAAAACACTTTCCTATTGTAGTATGTAGTCATTTGCATTTGACTGGTTCCAACTGGTTCTTTGAATCTAGACTAGTAACAACACACTAATAGAGGGCTCAAAGACTTAGATTAGGGAGCACTACATATGCTGAGTCACATAACTCCTCCAATAACATGTTGCTCTGCACTTACACTCATTTCAGTGGGGTCTTATAAAACACATACATTATGTTTACAGTGAAATCAGGACTTAGAATTATAATCATTAATCACATGTTAAGTAGAGTTATCTATATGTCTTTCCACTGCATTTCTCATAACAGGCATACTAGTTCCTTTTTATCTGAAATGCCCCACTAATTGTCCTGGCGCCTGGGTTTTGTTTACAGCAAAGGGATCAATGATTGATTCAGTGTTAGGAGCTGCTTTGTATCTTATGGACTTTTACTTCTCTCTGTTAACAACCCTGTGCACTCTGCAACACAGTTGCACTGATGTCGGTTTGTGAATGAGTTTGTTATTTTGGTTTACTTGCTTGTTTTAATGAGGCTTTTTGTTTAGTTTTTCTTTTTTCTTTAATTTACTGTGAGACTTAATATTTTTTCTGGTGTAGGATGAACATCCAAAGGCTTGTCTTCTGACAGCAATGGATTGGTAAACTGGTGTTCATGTCCTGTGTTTACGTGCTGGAAGACCAACGAATGTGTATGGTTGTTAATAATGCAAATAAACAAAACAAGTGGATATACGTTGATTGTGCATCCTGGGTGTAAAAAGTGATAAGGCTTCATGCTACTGTACGTCAGAAATTAGGAGATGCTGCCCTTCTGCGCTGCAGTGATTTACAATGCCAGGCAGAGCTTTCTGCTGATAGATGGCCCCTGTCTTCATGCCACTTTTACTCCCTGTTTTTTATGTCAAACACAAACTCTCTTCTGCATCCTATTTACACCTCCTCCTTCCCCAATATAAATTTAGAAATAAATTTAAATGACTTTTTGAAAAGTGCAATCACTTCTGGAAAGGAACGATGAGGCAGGCAGTGTGACAAAACTTGTCTTCAACCTTGAATTTTTACTGCAGTCACAAAGAGAGGCTGGAAAAGGCCATCTGATGTTTTGAAGTTTCAATATACAGAGGGGAAATTACATTAAAAATATGATGAATTTTAACACTTCTCTGTTTTACTCACCATTGATCTTGATGTGCTAATCTATGAAAAACAAAAACGCAGACAAAATGAAAAAAGATAGCGAGTCTCAGAAGAGGATTTCAAGCTTTCTACGTCCTCCACTAATGAAAAATAAAATCCTAGACTGTAAAGTAGAAAACTTATGAACCAAATGATAAACACAGATATCCTCCATACTGCTAAAAAACATTGAAAAAGGACATGTCTCTATTTTTCTCTGATTGCACGATATGGTAGAAAATCCAAACAAGATGACTCAGACTGCATCCTGAAACAAACCATCTTTTATATTTACATTGCTCTGATCCCATCAACCGTCCTTCTTGGGAGCTAATGACATGTACCTAATTACAAATGTACTCAATAACACTGGAAGGATGTTTGACATCGCCAATGAGCATTAAGCCATGATAAATTGAACCCAGTCTGTTTGGGGAGATCACACTAACTTGCCTCATACTAATTTTTCAAGAATGAGGCACTAATTTAAACATCATTAATTGCACTGGAGGAGGCAAGGGACTACAATAAGCCAGGTGTTAGCTCTCAATAGACCCACTAACACGTACATGCACATATTTTCACAATAGACTGTAACTGAGCAGTTTTAGTCCAGTTTAGATTTAATTAGTCAATTAAAATAATTCAGAAACATCCAGTTGTTATAATCTATAAAGCACTAAATAAATCCCCAGTCCACTGAAATGACATTTTTAAGGTGTTTGTCATCAATAGCTCAGTAAGACAGCTGTTAGAGGGCCCCTGTTCACTGTGAGAGATGTGGTGGGAACAACTTTGTTCTTCGTGGACAGTATTACCAAGAATGTAAATTGAACCAACAGCAAAACCTCAATCGGCAGGTTGCTATGGGGGATTTAATTACCTCCAATTCAAGGACCAGATATCCCAAGAGCCTCTAAAATATAAATCTATCGGGCTCATTATAAGTCTGTATTAAAAGAAATGTTTATTTTATGTAAGGTAATGATTATTATTCGAAACCATGTTAAAAAACAAATTAGATAAAATGTAAGTGAATCTTATGGGGCTTAGAATGAAATGCATGGTTAGGAGTCTAATCATAATTATTTCACCAGCCAAGAAATGGAAGGAATGAGGAAATTAAGTATTTGTGTTTTCCTTCTATTTCAGAAGTTTAATTTCTAGACATCTCTGCCTCTGCCATGAAAAACTTTGGCAAATATTCATAACTGAAATTAAATGTACTTTCAGCTCTACATCTGTTTGTCAGAGTATATGAGAAGCTTACATTAAGGAAGTCATCATTAATCACAAAAAGGACTTTGAATTCTTAATTTGACATAGATAAGCTCTGGATAAGCTAGACAGATAGCATATATAAGCTTTTCCTCACTAAATATTTAGCAAGGAAAGAGAAAAAGGAAAATGGACTTGGTGGATATTGACTCAGACTGGGCACATATTGCCCAAGAACATCGCACTGAAGGTTTAATTACTGTTCAGCTCAAATTAAGGATAAAAAGATTCAGCCCAGCTTGATGGAGGATTGTAGATTACTGCTGATCAACATTCTTAAGACACTCTAAAGTTAACTTCAAGAGTGGTAGCAATGAACAGAACCACAAGGTCTGGTGGTATTAGAAGGATGGTGTGTCCTGCCTTGACTATTTGGTATCATTGGAGCACGCTTGTATAGATGGAAATATCTGCTAAATCTATGTAACTAAATAAATACCACGCTTCACAGACAAAAGAAGAAAGACACCGTTTTCATGTGAGCGCAGCCCACATCAGCCTGTTTGCTGCAGGCAATCACTCAGTGATATCCTGATCATTTCTATCCCAGCAAAATGTCAATGAATTAATAAAAGCCAATGAGAGGGGGGGAATACAGCTGAGTTTAAAGAATTCATCAAAGAAAATAATTCGAAAATACGTTTTTTAATTCAACAAATCTCAAGGGAAATATTCTCCTCCCCCTATCTACCCTTAAACCATATGTTAACATGTATCCATATGAAAGTGCAGTTTGAATTTTACAATATGCCAGTGAATTCTAAGTGCAAAAACTCCCCAGTAAGTGTTATGAGACCCTGTGGCAAGGTCTGCTGGAGGTTATGATGAATTGCTTGAAAAGCTGACAAATTTGAAGGGTGTGTGAGTTTCCCACCGCCCTTAATGCACTAACCACAGTCTAGTGGCTGCAAGTGAAGCAGTGAAGCAGACATGAGGCAGGGTGTGAGAGTAGAGGCTGAGACAGGGGAAAATGACAAATCTGCTCTGACTAGTATTCAGGTAGTCGCTCCCTAGATAATAATCACATAGATTATCAACAGACAGGCAATTAATCACATGTGAGAATGGCAAAAGGTCACAAAGTTCAGATGTATGTGCAGTTTGAGAGAGAGAAAAAAAGATGAGTGTTTAACTGCTGACAGTCGCTGTCACTGCATCATCCCCATTCCCGCCTCGTGCTGTTAAACAGCTGCAATATACAAGAGACATTATTCCAAATAATCTACTATCTCATCGCAGTTGCTGCTGGTCACATGTAATTGCACAGCAGGGCTAAAGTTGCATCTGGTTTTCGTTTATCTGTTTACTTATTCATTGCCCCGCAAAATCGTTTCAACAGACTAGGACAGAGAGAGACAAGCTTTTATGTTAGATTAGCCTGTTTATAGCAACGCTGCTCTGCTCCAGTTGGATCAATATGGCTCAGATTTCTGGAGGTAAGTGCCACATGTATCAGGTGAATTATGATTACTGAAAAGAGTTGAAATACACTTTTGGTGAACAATGGGAGCTACAGAGCCTATTCAAAACAGGAAAAAAATACAGACAACATAGTGAAAGATTATCTGGCACACACAAATGATTACACCCCCGAGTTGTGCAGTGGTAAATACCCAGTTTACATAACTGTGTTTTTGTCCTATGAAATACAATCCCAGAAGGTATATGAATGCTGCAGTCAGGCAAATAAAATAGCCATTCACGCGCAGTGTGAGCTGAATTTGTTGGTGATGCATTATGCTAATCAACCTATTTATTCCCACAACTATGGATTCGTATGCCTGTCACCCACAGCCATTACAGTGAGGCTTGATCAAAACCTTGAATGCTGGCAGCTTCCCACAGCAAAGGTGATGAGGTCTGAGCATGCTACTTTTTGTTTGTACTCCAGAACCTCTATTCATACTGAAGCCTGTCCTCTAAGGCAGCTCCATGGCTTTGATAGTATGGAGAAAGAGGGCCCTTCTCTCCCCAGGGTCTGATATAATGAGAGTGAGCTTGCTAAACATGATCTGCAGCTCTCTCAAATAAGCTACTTGAAACAGCTCGAGTCTGAAACAGCACAACAAACAGCACTGATTCATTTGTACACATGCTCTCGCTGTGTCTCTCTCTCTCTCTGGGCATTGAATGGGGGAGGATGGTACGGTGGGGAGGTTAATGCGTTTTAATCTGGGAGAGAGTGGAGATGGGGCTAGCCCACAGGAGCCTCACTTTTTATGCTTTTATTTAGAACTCACAGAGGAAAATCTGGCTTTACGGTTTAATTATTTCCTGCTGGCACAAAGAAAATGTGAAGTAAAAAATGTTTAATAGTTGCATCCATGGTTTGCATTTGTATGAACATGAAAAGAAATGTGATGTAGCTATTGCCAGAATAGTAGTCTTAACTGTCTCTAAATTCAGCCATTATCAACTAAATCTTATCGCTTATGCAGCAGCAAGTCTGGTAATTCAAGGTATTTCTTTTGTTAACCAAATCAGAAATGATCAACTGGTCTGCGAGTCAGCACAACGCTTTCCTGCTCATGAATACACAAGCACAGGTGTGAATTTTATGTGCTGAATGCCCATTTTCTCTCCATTTAACCTTTACGTGACAGAACACTTTCCAATGCTGGCACGTTGTGTATGAATTATAACGGAGTTCAATAACAGATATAACAGAGTGATGTTGCACTGAGAATTCAAAGTACGACTGAGCTCTAACAGCCTGCTTTTTGTGTCCTAATTTAAGAAGTAGAGCTTTATCTCTTGTTCCTCTACCCTTTTTCTAATGTCCTGCTTACCACAGGGAAAACCACTTTCTGTCTCTAAAAGTCCATGCAATTATGCTCAAAAGAGCATTACCTTGGCAACTGTGGAATGAAGCTAACAGTGAAAGCTGGTGTCACACGTCTCATTGTAACTTTGAAGCCGGAATTCAATGTTCAATTAAAGAGGATTTGAGCATGAAATACCTGCTTTTACAGTTTCTTCGCATTCAACAGTCCTACAGATGTATGATTTAAGTCTAACTGTCAATCTGATGATGAGTCTGATGTTGAAGAAAACAAAGGAACTTTTATCATTTTACCCATTAAGTCAGATAATTACCTGGAGCTGCCTCAACTGTCAGACGCAGACATTGTTACAAATCTTTTTTTATATATGAGTCAAATAAAGAAAATATCAGCAAGGATTTAAATGAATAAAAACACCAGTTAAATACAAGACCAACAGGTCAATGGTAGGTAAGGGTAAAAATTCAATGTTCTGTATTATTTTGTAGATTTCTTCCAACTGCCATAAGTGTTCACCTGACCCTAACTAAATGTCTTTTTCTGCCTATGCTGTCTTGAGTCAGTCGTCAAAATATTGCCTGCCTGCCCTCAATAATGGCCTCAATTTAAGACTTACCATGCCTTACCTTCCCCCTTTATTTTCTCTTGCTTTTGAGATAGAGAAGCTTTTTTTTTTCACTCTGAGCTGCTGGAAATAATCACAGGACCTGAGATGAATGAATGTGTCTTTATTTTAAAAGTTTTCTAGCTGACTTTGAGTGTTTTAGGTTTGTTTGCGGGCAGCCTTCCACTTCCAAGTTATATGGTATAAAGCCAGTTGACAGCTCTGAAAAATGCAGAACCAATAGTGTAGATTTAAAAAAAAAAAAAACTGCATATATGCATCAAATATAGAAAAAAGACAGCATCAGTCATTTACTTGAAGCACTCATCCCAAACAGATCCATTATCTATACGACTGAGTAATTTATGTTTTTTTCTCTTTTTTTGTGGCAGGCTGTTATATAGGTACATTGGCATGGGGTGAGGACTATGTATCTAGTCAGGGGAGGCGGAACATGCTCCATGTGTTCATTTGCAGGATTATAAAAGACAAAAAATACTGTGGTTGTCGGTGTGTGGGCAGATGTCATTTCAGTAGCATTTCCACTGCACCCGCGATGCAGTCATCTTAATCTAATAAACAGCACTAGTGGATTGAAAAATAGCAAAACAAGAAATTATGTAAATTAGTGATGTCTACTTTTTTTTTCCAAACCTGCACTAAATCAAAATCTAGGATTGACATTGCAACTTTTAAGCTTTTTACTTCATTGGAATGAATTCATTGCTGCTCAGTCATTTATAAATGAGAGCAACAAAATGGATGAATTATATAAATTATTTGGATTTCTTTCATTGTTGCAGAACTTCTTAGGCATCCCAAGGCAATAAAAATTGAGAAATTAAAAAGAAAAAAAATCAACAAAGAGATGTAATATCAGGCAATGAGTAAGGCATCTAATTCTAACATAACATCAATGATTGTGTTGTCACCTAAGGCAGTACTAAAGCAAGCAGAGCAAGAACAGAGCATTTGCAAGCTTTTACAACTTTAACAGAAATGCTTGCAGTTTTGCAGAAGTAGCATTTGTGAATAAAAATGGAACAATAGAGTAATTTAATATGCTCAAAAAGTGCAACATCAGGAAATGTGCACTGGTACTAAAGTATCTGAATAATGAATATTTTCATCAAAGTATTGTTCCGAATGCTAACTTGAACACAAACTAAATGGTTTAAATACACATTTGCCAACATGCCCAGCCCAATCCCTTTCATATGTTTCTATCCATCCCTCTGTTACATAGAAGAGATATCAAAAGGCTAAATACGTCAGAGCTCAAGAGATTGGAGTGGAGGGGATTTTCCTTCAGTGTGCAGTTCTGCACCTCCAGCAACATTCATGGGGAGGAGGAGGAGTAGCTGGAATTCTATTTCTTAGTGATGAAATTTTTTTCATCATGCCTCTTTTGCATAACAAAGCTGTGTAAAATTCATTATGTATGTCAAAGTGTAACTGTAAACCAGCACCATCATGGCTTCTCTAGACCAGGTCTCTGTTTTCAGGAATAAAGACAGACCATTGTGCTCTACTGCTTTATCGGGGTTAAAAATATCACCACCCACCAACACCTCAATACATGCATGAGTCACTAACCATATTTAATTTCATTAGAGGGCTTATGTGATTTCACATGTAATTCATCTAATAACTACTATATGAAAGGACTGCATAATTATTCATAACTATCTGAATACATCCTTTTAATTTGCTGTATCAATAAAGTCTCACGCACCAGTGACTTGTTTCTTTCAATGCCACACGGAATTCAATAGAGCACAGAGAAAGAGCTGTGGATTTGTAATATTTCATCAGTGGTCTATTACACTGATAAAAGGGATGGGATGAAAAGAAGGCCCATTACAGCTGAGGATCCATGCCAGGTGTCACTCTAATTTAATTGAGCCTCTAAAGACAAAGAGGTGGCCTTAGGGAAGCCTCTCAATAATAGGCTTGACTTCAGATGACAAGTGGCACAGTAACCTGTGATTGAAAGGACAGACAGGGGGCTTTAGGGCAGCTTCACCCTGCACAAATAATGAGTGTTTTTAGGGGCTCAGACATTCAGAAAGTGTTTTCAAAGGGATTGGAGAAGAAATGATATGATGTCAAGTAACTGAGTCAAAGATAAATGTAGTAAATGGAGCATCGCAAGTTGTAAACAAAGAAACGGCAGTTTGAAATGAAATGAAATGGAATTTTATGAAATGATATTAAATTCTATTAAATGAAAAAAAAATCTCATCATTGATATGAGAGATGCTACATACAGCATACTGTATGCACAGGCTTCATACAGGTTTTAATATGGAAGCTTTTTCATGTTCTCTGTGGTATACTGGGTGTGTCTGCCTAGTCAATTTTGATAGTTAACTCTAGATGTTTCTGTAACTACATGTATGTTTAATATACCATTCAAATTAAGATCATCCATAATAAGATCTGTATCAAAGAGGGCATGAACAAAACAGTCTTGAAAAGCAGAAGATAAACCTGCATAACCTGTTTTGAAGTTTCTGTGCCATGGCCTCATTGGGCACTGCAGCTAAATATATTCTGATGAGAGAAAGGTCGAATGAGCTTGAAAAATGACCAGACAGCACTGGAAATGAACGTGGACAGGATAAGATGCATTAGATAAATTATGCTTAAGCAACGCTACCTAAGTCATTCAGTTACTCAGATATTCAATATAGCACTCCAGGTCCTCAAGAAGATTTGCAGGATTAGAGGTTGTAAGCCAAGCAAGTTCAATATATTGATTTCCCCCTCACTGAGAGCTGCATTCAATTTCCCAACAATTAGATGTATCTAAAGGTTAATTTGGTGCTTTGTTAATTTGTTGTGTTGGCCAAAAAGTGACTCCATTTGTTCATGTTATCCAACTGCATATATACTGCAAGGACTCTGTCAAATTCTGAGGTTGAAAGGCTCAAATCTCTGATATCCACACTGCAATCATAGAGGTCATTGCTAATTAGTAATGCAAATGACATTACCATATTAGGAGAAAGCCTTTTCTCATATGCTGCTTCTCTAGGTAAGTGCTTGTTTCGTTCTTACCCAGTAATAATTTCAAGGCACCAAGACAGGCAATAGGGAATTAGATCAGTCCCTACTGTGGCCTTGTAACCACGCTTACTCCTCCAATGACCACAGTATGTTTGTAATGGCCTTGTATACCCACATACAGCAATTTTGTTTATATCTCTCCTGCCTGATTTCATATTCTGAGGATGTTGCATGACATAGGGACTTATTTCTCGCATGGGATTTGAGGAATATGTCTCTGGTGCATGTGCACTGGGTTCAGAGAAGTAGAAATGACAGCAACATTACATGGTTGAAATGAAACCTCCATAATGTTATCCATTTTTATTCATAAGAACCAGTGACATGACTCTCAATGGTTTCTGTGCATGAATGCAGGGTGGCAGAGGGGATTTCGAAGCTATTTCAGTTATAAATCATGTACAAGAAAGAATTATGCGGCCAACAGAAAAATAAAATGTTAGTGTATCTGTGGATGTGTAGCATGCGCGGCTTGAAATACGCCTCACGTGTGCTCATATTAAAACGACTGCAGCTATGACTAGCCCAATGAATTCATTCATTCTAATCTCAGCTGAAAGTGAGCAGTAGAGCGAGGATGAGGGTGATACTGGCCAACCAGGAAGGAGGAGATTAGCTACAGAGGTTTTTACTGGCGTCGGCTATTTTTAGGGGGGAAACTAAAGGCAAATGAAAAGGCAACAATGACTCCTGATCTGGAGGAAAAAGTTGCTGAAGGAGACGAGGAAAAGCTTTTCAGATAAAAATGCAAGATATTACTTTTTTGTTCCTGCCACAAATATCTGTATATAATCTTTGCTTTAAATTCATCATTACAATTGGGTTATGTACACCAAACTTCCCCATGACAGTGTAATAATAAGCTATTTTAAGTGTTTTTGAAAATTCAGTCTTAGCAAAGGAGTTTCACACAGAATCCTTTCAGAGGCAACACTTTCCATACCAGCCGGCAAATTGGGAAAATAACAGGCCTGATGTAAATGTCTAAAAGCTAGAAACTTTTTGCTCTTAAAGCTTTTTTTGTGTATACAGTGGTGAATCTATTCATACGCTCTAATTATGTTCAAAATAGCCATCTAAATAGTGATGCTAGTTTTTTTCTTTTTGTCCCAGAAAGCATCAACCTCTACTCTAATTAGTGAGAAAAGGTGACCATATTCACTAGTGTATTCTCCCTGCCAGGTTTTCAGTCATTTTCACCTTCACCGTCCTCCTATCAATGCTATCATGTAGTCAGCTCTACAGCTGATTCTGCAAAACTGAAAAATAAAAAAAGGGGCAAGGGTTGTGTGTATGGCCTGTGGAAGTGATTTAAAATTGGGAGTATATTTCAGTGGAAAGATGGATGTTGAACATACAGCATGAATGTACAACACCTACAAGCAACCTCAAGGCAACTAATTCACTCTGATTTGAGAGATTCCCTTGCAGATAATGCAGCATGTTTGTCTATGGGCATCAGGCCAGCAATAAGAACAAAGCCTAATAACAGTAGGCACTTTCAAATGTACTTAATCCTGTGGAACAGCTAATTCAAATCATTGATTCAAACTCACACTGTTCTCTGAATCCTTCCATTTTCTCATCTCCTCACACACCCTAATACTTTACCCTCTGGTGCAGGATGGAAAAGCAGTTGGGGGTACTGCTTCAGTAATTGGAGAGACCTTCTAAAACATGCAGATGAAGCAGGGTGAGAAGTGGCCAAGTAAAAGTGGGGAAGGAAAACTGAACATATTCCTAATTATCTATTTCTCTCAAACCCTTTTTCTTGCCCTGTCAGGGCTATAGTCCTACAGCTCAAGCCGCCCTCTGCATAATTAGGTGCATTGCACGTGGTTGTATGGGGACTGATGCTCTCATGAAGGCCAGAGTGGAGGGGGTTCAGGGGAAAGCTAGAGCTTTGATGAGAGGGCTATGAGCACTGTCAGCACACTCACACTCATGCTCACACCTCACAATAAATCACCCTGTCAAATGACAGGCAACCTGCCTTAAATGAAATCTGGACTCATGGCTGCAAATGAAAATTGTACAGACACATACAGAAAGCACTGCAGAGTAGTCCAAGGCCAAGGCAATTATGCATTTACCAAAAATAAAAAAAGGAAAAGTTAGTCCCTAACAGCAAATGGAAATCTAGAATAACACAGATATTACAAGCGAGGTTATATTCACTTTCTTTCAGTTGGTGTGAGAAGCATGAGAAAGGATATCTTGTGCCCTTTTTACACAGAGTAGGCACAAGAAGCGGTCAGATATGGTCTTTTCTATCATTTAAACCTGTGCACTGAATTTTTTGCTATATGCAACAGTATAGACAAATACCACATTGTCTGAAGTGACTGTGTCTCTGTTGGTTTGACTTGTTAGTTGTTTGTTTCAAAGAGGACAAAGTTTATTCAGAATAATTCTATGAAGATGTTTGTATATCTGTAATAGAGGAAATAATTAACTTCCATCAAACTACAAATGAAATTAAATAAGTCAGGAAGCAAGTTTAAATGTCTGAATGAATAGTTAGATTTAGGTTCCAGTCAAGCAGCAGAGGACCAGCTTTTTACTATTGCACAGACTACTGAGGAGCATTGGAGGTTTCCACACCATTCAATTCTGAGCTTTGAAGACTTGGACTAGACTTATGACTACTTTTCCTAACTGCAAGTTGCTTGGTCCTTCATTGTGTGCATGACTTAGGCAACGTTGAACCTATTCTCTGTCTTTCATTGACAGAATATCAAGTGACAAGCAAGCATGCAGTGAGAAAAAGCATGAGGATTGAAAAGTTGCATTTTTGACGTCCTAATCTCCATGCCAGATCATTTGGAGATGGCAGCATCAATGTAACAAAGTCTCCCTTGAGTGATTTGCAACAAAATGTATTACTACTATGTTCTCTGCCTGAAAATAATGAGTTGAGTTTATGTGTTGACTGTTATTCACCAAGGAATCAATATTTCCAGTCGTACTATACAATAGTTCAGTGACTGAAAGGGAACTGAGCTTGTATTTTCTTATTGTCACTGGACCATAAACTTTGGATATCGGATGAAAGCAGAGGATTGATAATCTGCAGGAAAGCTAAACTTACTTTCAGAAATCAGGTGAGAAGTTTAGAACTCCAACCAAAAGTGTACATGACCCATTGCTCCACTTACCTGGAAAACTGAGGTGGTTCAGACTCCTGACAAGGTGATTTAAGGTTTAAAAGGCATTGCCTGCTAAGTGGAAGCCTTGAGGTTAAAGACTTCCTGTTGGAGAACTCAAGATGAAGAAAGGTGTATTATGGATGAATGGGTGGATGGATGGATGGATGGATGGATGGATGGATGGATGGATGGATGGATGGATGGATGGATGGA
>JAOXYM010000017.1:9122873-9149220 GCA_028567055.1 Leptatherina wallacei
GATGGATGGATGGATGGATGGATGGATGGATGGATGGATGGATGGATGGATGGATGGATGGATGGATGAATGGATGGGAGACCACTCGTTACTTGAAGATTTAATGTCTATTGATGCTTTTACCAGGGTGTACAGCCTCTTTTCATCCTGTGTCAAATACTTACAACACAAAAGTTCCCATATGTTCTCTCATAAGTTCTAGCTATTCCTTTATTAAATAACACACTTTCACTGAGAGACAAATACAATCTTAGTCTAAATCAACCTGTTTTATTCAAGATATAGATTTGGGAGTTCTCTGAAAAGCTGCACATTAAGTTTTTTTTTCAGATTTGTCTGTGTTTGTTTTGGTCTGAGCTGCTACAACTGAAGCGCACCACACACTATTTTCCCAAAGCCATCTATTACCCTTTAAGCCATACATAGCTGGGCCTTATTAAGAGTGTCAAAAAAGCCATTACATTTTGAAAAAATTATAAAGCTTGTTTAGAGCAAGCAAAATAGATGAAAGACTCCCAATAGAATAATATATTTAGGTCAGTTGAGACTAAAATTAGCCTTATTAGCTGTTAAGTACTGCTTGTGGCACAAACTTGTTAGCCCAGGAAGACTGCTCAGTGAAGCATGATAGTGGCAGCATCATGCTGTGGGGATGCAAGTCATCAGAGAGGCCTGGGAAAGTGGCCAGAATTGGAGGAAGGATGGAGGCTGGCAAATACTGGCAAATTCATGAGAAGAACCAATTTCTGTCTTCTAGTGGTTTCAGAGTTCGACAGATGTTGACCTTTTAGCACGACAAAAACACTAAACATAGTGCTCAGGCAAAAAATGGCTAAACGGGAAACAATAACAAGTGTTGGAATAACTTGCTTAAAAACTTCCATCTGATTGGGAATCTAAGGTATGAATAAAAGATAGATAAATACCTGTTTGGATGAGGATCAGAGTAAGAGGCTACATCAGTTTTGCCTTAATTAATGGGAAAAAATCCAAGTGGTAAGCTGGGCCAAATTTATAGTTACATGCCCAAGGGAGACTTGCAGCTGTTATTAAAAGAGGGTCTTACAGAATATTGATTTGGGAGAGGTGCATCCTTATGGTATATTTATCGATTGTTTCACAATCAAAATGTTTTGTTAAAGATGTTGGAATACTTTGTTGATGGATTGATTGACCAAAAAAGAAAAATCTTTATTTCACTCCTAGTTGTAGGGCAACAATGAGGAAAAATGTCTAAAGGGCTGAATACTTTTTAAAGTACTATAATTGTACAGTAAATTTAGCCGGGTCTGAAAGTCAGAGACAATTAAAAGAAAAGGTAAACCTAGAAGTCTTGATAACGTTTAGGGTTTTGAAATATTTAAACATACAAGGTTTTATAATACATAACATTATTTATGTGTCTACTCTAGATTCCATGATCAAAAGCAAGCTTGTGTTTAGCAAATCCTCAACATGATATATATCTAAATATATCTAAATCCATTCTGCAGTAGGGGTCTCCAGGTGACTCACAAGTTGATCAGATACTTGGTAAAACAAATGAAGTGGAGCTATTTTGTGGCCATCTGAAAGGATTTAAAAGTCTGTACCATTTATTAGAGGGGTATACAAGGACACATGGCAGGGCTGCGATAAAAGGAACTTCACACAGATAAAAGAGGAAGAAGAGTTTAATTTACAGAACAATCCTAGATTGACATTAATGACACTAACAGAGTTGTGGGGTATAAAGAGCAGAACTAAGGATAGACAGATACGTCAACGCATTAATCTGACAGTGAAACATGATGGTGGAAATGTTTAGAAGGGTGTTTTTCTTCCTCCTGCTTTGGACACCTGCATCCTGACCAAAGAGAGGCATCACTCCTATTTCAGAGAAATTCAGCATCCTCTGGGTTTGCATATTCCAACTGCAACAGAATAATAACCTAAAACACCTCAAAGACCTCTGTGACGACCAAAGAAGACCAAAGATGGCTGACTCTCTCCGCCGTCACAAGACCTAAACCCCATTATGGAGACACTTGCTGTAAAAGCCTCGCATTACTGACACCAAAGCTTGGATTCTAATTGAGAATTACTGGGCTGCATTCATTGCAAAATGCCAAGAATTTACTTTTTGGTAAAGCTTTCAAGCTCATACTATTTGTTGTTATGAAGAATCCTATATTCCCTTAAAAAAAAGAAAAAAAGAAATAGGATGATCTGATAATTTTGGACCCCAACATTCAACCCACCCAGTATTAGTAAATGGTATTGCACCAAGTGTTTTTTTAAGGAAATAAAAAATCATCTAGTCAGTTTTCTATTCCAATGAATTCATATTTCTTTTATCTAAAAGTCTTTTTTGTGACTCTTGTGCTACTTGTTTGACAGTTAAATCGTTGTTTAAATTCCTGAGTGCAAATTAACTTTCTACAAACGTACACATCTTTAAAAAGCTAAGACCCACAGCAATGTTGAGAGCAAAAGCTTTGTGGAGCATCCTCCCCCTGATAAAGTCACCTACCGCAGCTAAAGGAGGCTCAGAACTCCCACTCTCGCATATTCTGCCAGGCTGCTCTTATCACCAAACCATGAGGCCATAGAGGGGTAATAGGATTGTGCCTCACAGAGAAAGTGCCTTGCTCATCAAGCAGGGAAGGGCTGAAGCATAAATGTAAACGGCCAATGCAGATGTCCAGCACCATGAGCAGAGGAGAGCAGGAGGGGAGGATGTGTTCTCCTTGCTCCATAAATAACTGTGCTAAATTGCAGGCTTTGGGGGGTCAGCGGGACATTGGTCTGTCAGTGTATATCTAAAGTCCCGGATAACCCGTAATCCTGCATCCTAGAAAACCAACAGCACAGCAGTAATGGCAAAATGTATTTTCTATAAAATTAAATCGTGGGCATTTATGAGCTTTGGGACACAGAGAAACAAGCCCAAGTGAGAGAGAGAGTTGAAGCAGGGTGTGGAATTTTATATTTTGTAGTCAGTGTCTGAGTGGACTCTTTCCTTGGCTGGCTGGGTCCCAACAGCAGCACAGCATTCACTTTGTACTCAGAGGAAGGAGATGAAAAGCAGCTCTGGGTCAAATAGAGACGGATGGTGAGGGAAAGGAAAGGCAGAGATGAGGGGGGGCTTTATTTGACAGACAGCCACATCCTTTTTGGTTTCAGATGACTGAAATAGGTGACTGTTACAATTCAGCAAAACCTCTTGGGGTTAAGCACACATTCAGATATTAAATACAAATGTCAAGTTGCACAGATCTTCTGTGATGATTTGACATAAGAATTCTGAAGCACCACATTGAAATCATTTATATCTGTCTGCAGTTAAGAGAGTAGGGGAGCATTTTTCATCAATTCCCCAGTGCTTAAGGTGGGGGCAGTAAAAGGCAGTCCAGGAGGGGTAAGATGGAAAAAGACATGGTGGTTTTTCACTTTTGTGAATATGTTTGAGGAAGCCAGCAGTGAATTCAGTTGCTATTGTAAAGATTTAAGGTTAATATTGAGAGGCAGGATTGGTGTGACACTTCAGGATGCAGGACAGCTTGTGTCAGATTGGTGAAATAGAAGTTATTTTCTCCAGGATTAAAACACAGTTACACTTGGTATACATGGCATTTCAAAATCCATCCATTCCGTTCCTTTACCCTCTCAGTCCAAAGGAGGATTGCAGGGGTGATGAAGCCTATCCCATTTGCTCTCAGATGAGAGACAGGATACTCCACGCACAGGTCATCAGTATCCTTGCAAAAAAAAAAGAATTACATTGACATGGAATAAAGGTCTTTTTTGATGTATAATAGCTTTATCATAAACTCATATGAGAGTGTTTTTAGTTATGTTGCTGCCAACCATCTCATTAATATTTAACAATGTGGTGTTGCTTCTAATAGTTTGACCAAAAAATCCATCAACACAATTTTGTTCCTTTTAGACCCACACTAGATAACAGCCAAGCTGAAATCAATAGGCCCATGGCCATTTTGGGCCTCATGGAAATAGTTTTTTTTTCTTGTGTGTGTGTAAAATATTTCTCCCAACAAAGTGACTAAATACAGTTGAGGAAGAGCAAGTTAAAACAAACACTACTGAAGAAACTGAGTAAGCCTAAAGTTTAAAGACATCACTACTTTGTCTTTGAACTTTTTTGTAGATATTCTCCCACATGATGGTAGTAAATCCCAATGTGTTTGACAACCAAACAGTTTAAAGCTTGCTCAAATCTCAAAATACCAGGCAGCCAAAATAACCTAGACATGCAGGAATCTGTTCTTTATTCTTTCAACAAAAGACAAACTGTAATGATGCTAACCACTACCCCTGAGGCAAAAAGCAGACAATCACCCTCTCCTAAAGGTGTTACACATCTCCTACACACAGTCATTATTCTACTCAATTTATGACATATAAAGAGCATTACATTTCCAACACTTTCAAGTTGAACATATTTTGTTGCATGTTAGATCCACTTTAACTGTGGATTAACTTTTTTTTTAAAGAATCTAAAGTATCCCATTTACATTAAGAGCTCCATTAGGGTCTAAATACACCTTTTGGGTTACTTTGATCTCGTTCTTCTTAGACTCATTCATCCTATATCTATATAGGTTTTCGGTTCTGTTAAGTTCTTGTTAGATTTCTGTTTCAAGGTTTGTTCTCTGGTTTCCATTTAAGGCTGTCTTTTGAGTTCTGGTGGAGTCCTCTGTGTAATCCTCAGCTTGAGTTCTAGTCACCTTTACCTGTATGTGCTAAATCACAATTAAGACACCTCTAGGCACTTTTAGGCTACATTCCACTGTAGCCCAATTATAATACAATTCAAACAAAGCCATTACATGAGCCATAGTCCAATCTATAATTACTGCAATATCACTTTTAATAAGAAGGAAAAGCCTTCAGTGGAACCAGGGTCCTCTTTCCTCTTTTATTTCAAAGAGTTTATATTTACTTCCGGCTGGTTCTTGGTTGCTGGCCATCCCCGCTCCTCATTTGTCCTTCAGCATTTCTTCTGCCTGGTTTCCTTTGTTCCTTGCCGCATGATTGTTTGCCACGCCCGTCTCAGTCAGTGAGTTTTTATACGTCAGTCCATCTTGAGTTGTCGCTTGAGTTTTGTTTTTATTGGTTTCAATTTTGCTTTATTGTACTTCCTGCCTCAGCGGCACCTTCTGTTTGTTTTCATATAAAGTCTCAGTTAAGTTCTCCTGCCCTCCTCCAACCTTGTAGTTCAGCTTTTGGGTCCAACTCCTCACATGGATTGTAACAATCTCAGTTTGCTTAGACTCTGTTTTGGCCACAAGACATTTCAGGGAATCCAGGGTTTCTGTTCTTTCTATTTCTTTTTCTTCAAGTCTGTGTTTTGTTGAAATGAAACTCTTCAAACCAGCATGAGATTAGAAGCGCTCGGATAGGTTTTCATTTAACTCTGCTCTATATTTTTCTATATCTACCAAACCAGTCTCCAAGCCCCTGTTGGTGAAAATCATCCCCAGAGAATGATGTTGCCTTCACCATGTTTGACTGTAAGGCTGTTATTAGTGCTCATTACCTCGTGGGGAATTGTGGCGAGCAATCTTTTTTTTCAGATCAGAGATTTTTTGCCTTTCCTTGCAGATAAGTCAGATGCCTTTTGGGCAAATTCTCAGCAGACTGTCATGTACCTTTTATAGTGGAAAGACTTGTGTCTGGTCCTTCTGCCATGGAGGCCTAATTGGTGGAGTGCTGCCTTAATGGGATTATTCAAAGGGACTATCAAATTGTTGGTTTCATGGTTACCAAGGCTCTTTATTCTCAATTACTCAGTTTGGCTGAGTAGCCAGGAATTAATAGGCTCTGAATTGGTAATGAAATGATGGAGGATACTACATTTTTTGGGCACTTTGAATATTACAGGACTAAGGCATTGTCTTTTTTTTATATCCCTCCCCAAATCTGCACCTTAACATAGTCCTGTCTTGCAGGTCTATAGTCAAGTTTCTCATTCTCATTGTTCTGGTTTTTATTCTAACATTGACTATCAAGAATAAGACCTTATGTAGAAAAAACGAAAGCCGGTTGATTCATGTACAATGAATTCAGCAAGATAAAAGTTGGATTCCAGTAGTAAGTTGTAGTAACATTAGACAGACAACAGATAGAGGATGCATCAGAGCTCAAATGTAGACCCAGCTTGGCATGGAAAAAAGTCAAATATAACAAACAACCGGATAGTAAAGGTATTTATTGAGTTTGTAAAAAGTAAATAAAAGAATTAATGAAGAGAAACAACACAACTGCCTCATTGGGCACAATCCGATAAAAAGGAGGAACTGAGGACCAACTCAAGGCAATAAATACTCTATGAAGAGACTCTTAAAATGAGTTATTTAAACTATTCTAATCTTTTCTAGAAAAAAACATAAACAAAATGATTTCAAACAACTTTCATTTGCTAAACAAGCAGAAATACAAAGAAAATATGGCCCCTAAAGGTAAATGTCCCAAAAAATAATGTCCAACTATTGTGGAAAATAAAATAAACTGAACTTCTGGCCAGTCCCTAGATACAAGATCTTAATGACTTAACTGCACAAATAAGTGCAAGTTTCCAGAAATGTCTCAGCTAGTGCATACTGGTAAGCGAGCACAAACAAGTACCTCAAGTAATTACTGCAACAAACAACACACAGTATGTCTACATACACAGTTAAGCTGCGCAGCAGTTGTAGCAGCTCTAGACATTTAAACTTTTCTATGCAGCACAGGAGGGAAATAGTTTAACTGATGTTTTGTGACTGTGCTGTAATTGGTAATGATATGCCTCCTGTTAGCTTGTTACCATGTGGTAGCTGTTTTTACTTTACATCTCAGTACATTTTATACCAGCCTTTATGCATGTTTTTTGTTGTTTTGATTTTTAATAGAGCTATCCCTTATGGTCCTTCTCTGTTGTTTCTGACTTCTGTCACTTCCAGGTAAAAGCTTGGGATGGGATCTGTGTGGACACTACAGGCCAGTTTACGGTCAGTGGAATACTGTGTATAGGAGTAACTGGTTTATCAGTAGCATTATCTGGGTGACTTAAAAACTTGATTTAGTACATTTTAGATATCAGCATGTTAACCTGAATTTCAAATGTTCAGTTTTAGCCAACCTTACAAAATAATTACATTTTCTTTCAGTTTTTTTACCATTATGCAATAAAGGTGACCTGCTTCCATAGAATCCCTGTCATGCATAATGACAGTTATCCTGGGAATTTAGGTGGCTTGACTGGATCCCAGGACTGGGGTAGTGATACTTCAGTTACTAGTTAAGGTAGGCCAGGCTGACTCGCACTAGCACCAGCCATGGATGGGTGCAGGCAAATACTACTTTGCATCCCAAATAATCACATTAATCAGTCATTTCCAACAAATCAACCCATCAATAGCCTTCATCAATATGGGAAACCCATTTATCAAATATTTTTTAAATTCTTGGATATGTACAATTTTGGGGTTTAAGTGCATGTAATGAGTGCATAACAAAACCTATGTCTTTAAATGGTCATTTGATTAAAAAACTGTGCTCCAATAAACTAGTATTAGCTGATTTCTGAAACAAATGTTTAATTCTTATGCACATATACCTTTTTAATTATCAATTACAATTTTTTAGCTACTAATCACCCTGTTTTCATTGAGCGGCAACCTCCAGCGGAGAAATGTGTAGCCTATGCGGAAGTGCCAAAAATTGCAGTTCGCCCCTCATCCGCTAGAAGCTGGCTCCAAAAGGGAGTCAATCCCCATAGACTCCCATGTTAAAGTGACCAACTCCACAGCAGAATTAAACATGTTTACATCCTGGTACATAAAAACATTTTAGGTTTACTAGGTCAACTTTACCTTCATGACAACAGTGGGGGGATTGATTATTATTATTAATTTTTTATGTATAGCCTATGTTTAATTGTTATTTAATCTTGAAATTCTTCATAATTTGGGACCTGTCCTTTTGATTGACAGGTGCCAGATATCCTGCAGCAAGGAGGCAGAGAGTAGCACAACCGCAGTTTTTAGCTGGCTAACAGCACGCCTTAGCTTTAGCCCGCCTACCTCCGTTAGCTGGTTAGCTCCCGCTAGCTCCGGGTTAGCTTGGTTAGCTCTTAGCTACAGGCAGCTCAGAGTTGGATGGGTGTCAATCATCTGCCCCAAGGCTCACAGCCCCCCTCTCAGTGCCACCTCTTTGCCCATTTTTTGTATGTTCTGGGAGTGACAAGATGCATGACGGTGTCAAGATGGCGACGGTGGGAACCGCCCAACGAGCTTCAGTTCAGCTCTTCAAAAACTTACTTGTCACGTCACGGAGGCGCCCTCCATCTTTAACTGGTCATTGGTTTTTACCTTTATTTAGCTAAATTAAAAATAATTAATTCCAAAGTAGTCAGTAAACAACATTACTTATAGATTTAAATATATTTCCATGATTCAAAAGCATATTATTTTTCAATAAATCAAATCTGCATGTCAAATTTCCTGTGGTGATAATATAAAATTTTGCCTTTGAATATTTGAAAGGTACCAGTGTTTTATTATTATAACCCAGATGTATATTGAAATGGAATTAATCTTAAAATGCACATTCAGGAAAATTCTTACTCATTTATGGCAAAAACAAGATTGTCATCCAATGTCACGTGCTGCAGTTTTTACTTTTTTCTTGCCAGGTTTAATGAGAAAAAGTGACGAGTGATAAGAGATGGTTGTCAGGAGAAGAGTCTTTTTTGGATGTCTTTTAGGGGCTATCACAAGTTCTGATCTGGCTGAGAGCAGGCCTGTCACATAGAGGGTCAATAGCCTTCACACTGCTACAAAACCTGCTTTTGTTCTCTGACTGACACAGGCTTAAAATACACATCGTGGCTGTCAAGTGTATAAATGTCTTAATGGGGAAAAAGATTTGAGAAAAAAGCTATTGGTAGAAGAGGAAAATGGGTGATAGCTATCAATGTGACGATCATTGAGTGTTATAAAAGACAGAAACCGAATCAGATGACACTAGAAATTTTACGGTTATCTGGTAACACACATGAATGACAGCAGGCTGACAACATGGTTTTTTTACACATTACAAAAACCTGCTTTGCTATCATGGAATTTGTAGATTCATGCATTTATAAATAATCCTATAAAAGCACAAGGTGCCAACTGTAACTGTGACCTAGCCAGTGGGTCGTAAATATAAACTGAAGGCTGCAGTTGTTTAATAAAGGGTTTATTTTTATTTAAATAGCTGAAAAGAAAAAACAAAGAAAGAGGGAATACAAAGCAAAAATTAGCTAAATGGGCAAGCCATACTGGCAAGCCTTGCAAAGCAATCCATATATATGTATGTAATGTATTCAATGCCAAAAAAGGTGTTGTCAAAGGATGAAATACTCATTTCACACATATCCTAGGCATTCTATACAATGGCAAATGGCAGACCTGCAGACTATACTGTACTGTCATCAGTGGTGCTGGAGTCTTCGTTATCTTGTGTGGCAGCACGTGTGCCTGCTGTCCTCACAGAGAATGGACCACATTGTGCTGGGTTAGAGTTAGGTTAGTGTTACTGATTAGGTTTCATGTCATTTCAAGCAAGTACTTAAACAGCACTTGCCATTTTATACAATGTCTAGGAAAGCTATATAAAATATATATTCATTTATGTCTGCCGTATGACGCATGAAAGGCTGTTATCTCTTCCTCTTCTGACTTTTCCGCTATCTAATGTCTAAATGAGCTCTTGGTCTGATCCATTGGATAACAGCATGTCTTTGATACTCTTGGTGCGTTTCAATATTTCAACTTTATTCTGATGTGTCTCTATACTCTGCATATGTATTATGACTATATTTATTTAGATTTTCATCCTCCTGTTCTTTTGCCTCATTTCTTTCATGTGCAAGAACACAACATGGTGTACTCTGTCACCGGGTGAGCTTCTGCTTCAAAACACACAATCCTGTTAAGAGTTGGCACACCTTACTCCATTTGGTGCCAGTCAAAATGCTGTCTTACAGTCATTTCAGCAATATAATCATTTCAGTAACGGGCATAATGTGGTACATAATGAGACTTTTTTTCATATCTACGTGGTGTAGTAAATCATGGAACAGAGTCAACATGTACCTTGTTCAACAGTTTCGAATGTGTGTGTTTGAACCTCATGGTGCTATTGTGACAAATTGATGGGCTTTATTAATATGAGCCAACTGCCTGATCAGGATTCAGCAGGTGTTCTGTGTAGAAAATACTGACTTTTGCTTGGGACCATTGATCAGAGCTAAATGGCAGATGGTCCTCTCTATGGCCAGGCAGGAAGCACACTAACACAATTGCTGAAAAAACACAGGGAGCACTCTACCTGCTGATAATCCACTTACACACAGACAAAGCTGCTTTAATCTGCCTGCTTCTTCCCCGCACACCCTCCTCACCACACGACAAGGCCAGCCAGACTCCGTGCTGGAGAATCAGTGCTGATCCACTCCACGTGTGTACACAAGCTGAGCTCCGACAGGTCAGGTTATAATGAATCCCTAATCACTTTCATGTGTGACAGGAGGATTGTAGACAAGGAGCACAAAGGTTTAAAAATAATTACCTAATTGCACATTTTATCTTGATTTTAGTTTATTTAATTAATAATTATATGCATAAATCTGGCTAAAGTGATGGAAATACTGTTGAACGTGACTGCTTATGCATTCAAGATACATACTTTGTAATAGTAAACACAGAATGAACAGTCTTGCTGTAGAAAAACATGACATCTAATTATGACAAAGTGTGCAATAGTCAAAAATCACTTAAACAGAGTTTGACCCTTTTTGGCACTGGTAAACATATTACTGCATTAATGTATCTCACTTTGGGATCCATGCAAAACATAAGGTCTGCTCAAATAATCTTCATTCATTATAGCAACGCATAAAACTTTGCGTCATGTAATATTATTTAACTGGAGGTTTACTGTGAGTCAATGCCTCTGACACAGTGTGTCATTTATAAACACTTTTTTCCAGCCTCCAGATTTGCTGCTCATCCCATTGATCCCATCACTGCATGTGTTGCAACCTTCTACATCTCATGTAGTTATTTTCCTCATTTTCTTTCTCATATCTTAGAGTTAGGTGAACTCTGTACAACATGAAGCCTAAAAATACTGCTTGCTGGGTCTGGTTTACATACCCTCCTGCAGAGCGGTCTGTTAGGATCTGCTCTGTGCTCTGTCACACCACTCACAGAGTCTGTACCAGTACTTTTCTGAATATATAATCATGTCATCTCATATTCATGTGAAGTTTCTTCAAGTGGAATGAGCTACCATTCTTTTTTGTCTTTTGCAGAAGGATTTTAAGATGGTTCACATGGTTACAATAAAGATGGTGGCTATTTATTCAGTATTATTGAAATATTTATGTGGATCTGGAGTTTTACATCTCAGAAAGTCACCATTTTGAGATTATTGAGATTTTAAGACAAGTGACGATCGCTAGTACTGTCTTGTGAAATTCAAAAAACAGTAATTTATTCAATTTAGTTTTGTCAAAATACATAACTTAAATAAACTTAAACCACCATGAAATTGCTGAGATTAAAACCAAATGAATTTGTTTTTTTTGAGCAATTGTTGATGCTTCAGTGTATGTGTGCTTTGTTTTGTTTTTGTCTAAACTTGTACAATTGTTAATTAACATTTGGTCCAGGGCGCATATTAGAAAAGTTGGACTCAAAGGTGCATCAGTCCAGAGCTTGGAAGTCCCACAGGGAGTCATTAAATATAAAGATGAAGTTTGATTGAGCTCTTTTGCCAGGTTGTTATGGTTGATTGGGCTTCATTAAAACAACGTTGCCTTATTGAGACTGAGTAGGAGGAGGATGTTATGTTCCTAACTGTGGTTTCAGAAAGGTCTGCCATGCTGAAACTCTGCCCAGATCAAAGCAGATTCATATCATTTTTCACTTTTTGTAACCTGGGGTGCTGAGCTGTTCTTGCTTGTGAACCCCTCCATTTAACAGTTTGAATAACGAGTTGTCCTCCTTTCTCAGAGCATGATCACTAGAACTCTACAGAGAGGAGGTGTCAGAGCGGAATAAGAGCGGGAGAGAATGAACAATTAGTGTAGAGTGGTGGAACAGCTCCATGACAAGGCAGAGGCAGAGGGGGGAGGGAACCATGAAAGAGGCCAGGTGCAATATCGCATCCTTCCTGTCAGAAAACTTAAAAGGAGAGCAGAGGAAGAGCGTTTAGCTCCAAGGGACGCATGTGGAATGCTGACCACAGGTTGGAAGAATCGACTATTCAGAATACGTCTCATCTCTGTGCCCTACTGGGGGGGGGGGGGAGTACCTAGCAAGTGAAAACTGTTGCCAGCATTTTCTGAGATGCTTGGAATACCGACAAGGAAAATCAGGTCTGGAGGATAAGAGCTGACCTTGATAAGAGCAGCTGTGTTGTGAGACTGTATCGTAGTTAGGAGCAAGACACCATGAATTTTGAAATTTTTTTGTGTTTACTCTGTACAGGGATATATATATATATATATATCCTGTTTTGTTTTCATTGTACAAATAAATACAAATAACATCTATTTTGTCTCAGTAGATTATTTTTCGTGACACAAAACTACAGTACATGTCATTGTATGAATATGAACTGCATCATTGTTTTGTAACCCTGTAAAAACTGTTTTGTAATTTCAAAGACAGTACAAGATGTATTTTCATATATTCAAGCAAGAACATCTCTTGAATTTCTAATCATCAAAATGATTGATATAATGACTAAAAGAGTTTTGAAAAATAACACAATTCATGGATGGGAGAATTTTAAAGCTGTCTATAATTGGCTCTTCCTGAGTTTGTGAGTAAAATTTCTTATTTTTTGGTGTTTTTCTAAGGAAAAAATAAATTAATTTGATAAAAACCTGGTGAAATGGTGTCAGAGAATAATGATTTGTTTGAAGCATTTCAGTCTGGATTTAGAGCACATCATAGTACTGAAACCGCTTCAGTTAATTACAGCCTACTTACTGCATCTAATAATGATCTTGTGTTTGCACTGTTTCTGATAGAGTGCAGTTCTGCATTTGACACCAATCAAAACAACAGCTTCTGATAAATACTTGAACATATCAGTGGTATCATGGGCTGCTTTGGATATATTTGTCTGATAGATTACAGTTTGCATGTGTAAATTATATGTCCTCCCCACAAAAACAAGTTAGTTATGCTTTTTTTCATCAGACTCTGGACTGTTATATTAATTCCACTGTTGCGCTGATGACACTCAGCTCTATTTATCAATAAAGCCTGACAAAGCAAATCAATTACTTGAATTACAGGTGTGTCTTGGAAACATAAAGGCCAGGATGAGCGGTAATTTTATACTTCTAAATTCAACATAATATGAGGAAACTGTTTTTGGCCCAAAAAAGAGAGATCCACAAACCATAGAGCTGCATTGGAAGGCATTACATTGGTTTCCAGTTCTACTGTGAGGAGCCTTCAAGTCGTTTGTTTTTTTACCAGGACTTATCTTTGAATTTGTATTAAACAAGTCTCTTGAGCAGCTTTGTTTCGTTTGCATAATATTACTAAAGTCCAGAATATTCTGTCTCAAAGTGACGTTGAAAAACTAGTCCATGCATTTATCATATCGTACATATATTATATAAATTACATAAGAATACTGTAATGCAACCAGATTACTGACTGGTACCACCAGTGATCATATTTCTACTGTTTTATTTTGTTATAGCCTACTGGTTCCTTGTAAAATTTAGAATAGAATATAAAATAATCTGTACTGGACTGATGACCTGTCCAGAGTGTAAAATTTATATAAATGCATATATTTGTAATTCAAATTTATATAAATGTTTGTACTAACTACTCCATAATGAGTCTTGTAATTACTTGTCCCTTATTTTTCTCTTTAATTGGCCAAATATGCAACCCAGTTTCTATTCAGTGGTAATTATTAAAAGAACCTTTTCTTAAACGGGCTTCCTATTTCGCAAAAAAAAAAGCAAATGTTAGAAGATTAACGGTGCAGCCTCTTAATACAAGAAAGACCATGCCAAATTACATTCATTGAGACAATTCAAATAACATAATTATGTCCAATTCAGAAACTCAAAAAAAAAATCAGATTGGCTTAAAAAGACTTTATCTAACTCACTGAAACTGCAATGAATTCCTAGAAAGAGAAATTTTGCTATTAAATAACCAATGTATGCTAAAAAGCTGGAGTTATTTATTTCACAAGGTTATTTTTGTGAAGCAGAGCCACTCTAAGTCTCAGCTGTGGAAATTTGGTGTTTGTCCATCATTGATTAGGAGGTCTGTTAAGTGCACACCATAACGTTTTGATTTACTGGTGAGATGAGTGCCATGTTCAATACCCACCCTCTGCTTTCAAAGCCAGTCTTCTTCCTTGTCACAAGCATGTAAAAAGACTTGTCTCTCAGTTTTTATTGATATTTTAGTTCCAGAGTCAATATCAGGCACTTATTCACCCAGTCACAGGAACAGAGTATTTCTGTGGGTGAAAGAAATAATGCAGAGAAACAAATGTTTTTAAAAGTTTTGCCTGTCAGTGGCATGTCTTGCTTTTCTCCTTCAATAGGACCTAAGGTGAAAACAGAAAATGTGAGTACATTCTACAAGAGATTTGTCCGACAAACCAATAGATTCATGGCGCTGAGCGAGAAGTTATAACAGCTCACCAAACTGCTTGTCCTCAGACAGGCTCTGGAAATCTATTAATCAGTTTAGGAAACATCATTCAAATGATCGAAAGGGACAGACAGGACAGAAGATGCTTTAGCAGAAAACTCTGAATGACATTTAAATGTAGCCTTTGTGCTTTTCATTATTCCACCACTGCGGACAACAAATTTACTATTTGTGGTGCATTGCACTGAAACGTTTTATGAACAGTGGCCTAATACACAGCAGCCTTTATAGACAAACCATAACATTACTTTGAGATCTGACAAAATCAAGCAGGCTTTTTTTTCTAGTTGCCTCATAAATCTGAACCTTTAAGAACAGTTTCATCTGAGTAAGGACATATTTCAGAGATAAAAGGCAAAACAGGAGTTTGTGAGCTGCAACATAAGCCATTTATCAAATAAAATAGCTTTATGCAGCCAAAACAGCAATGACCCACGGGTGAAGCAGACACAGGACATTTCTGGTTGTGCTATGGTGCCCAGCAGTAGGTCAGTGGCAGGGTGCTTTTGTGTTTTGTAGGTTACAGGCTCAGGCCTTTATGTGTTGAGGGAGCTGTAGCACATGGATGGTGTATCGGGAAGGGATTTTGAGTATTTAGATGCTGGTTCAAGCTCTTGGGTTCATTGTCATGCCCCTTGAATAATTTTATAGCAGTTTTTTGCAGCTAGGTAGGTCACATTGTCCTTCTGGGAGAGAACAAGGTTTCCCAGCAGAACATTGCACTGTAACAAGATAATCAATGTTATTCACCTTTCAGTGGTTTATGGCTGTGAGAGGCCCAATTATCCAGTTGCAGTGACTGAGGAGAAAATATTTCATATCTTCAGCAGGTGGAGCAGACACCTTTTGGGACAAGTGATCTAGAAGAAAAAAAAACAGTGACCCTGTTGTCCAGTAGGGATAAGATATTTAAAGCGCACTTCTCTTTGAAGACATCTTTTAAACACATTGGTTCCGCAGTGAATGGTACAATAGTGACACCGAACAACTCAAATACAGTTTGTTCTCAATTTAATGAGCACAAGACTACTTTTTTCTCTTTTTCAGCAGCAGCTGACATACCCGTGGACATTCTTTGGGGCTCTCTAATGAATAAATGACCAAGTAAATGCTGCCTGACTTAACAACACAGTGCTACCCAACTTGTGAGTTAAAATCGAAAGTGAGATTAATCATTGCTGCCCTAGCCGATGATTATCTTTGTTTCTGTTAATTTATAGTCTCTTTACAACTGAGACCCTGACCCAACATAATGCCTCTTGCATACTGTACACACACTTTATCTACCTTTTGCTTTCCATGAACACCCGCCTGAGTCCTCTTTAGCAAATGTTCACAGCGACAATGTGACAAATAGCAGATAAAGAAGTTCTGTGGGTTGCTGCACTGTTGCATCCATGGTAGCAAAGGTTCAACAAGCTGTTGTATTTCCTTCATTCCCATTCAGCATCCAACTCCAAAGCCCTCATTTGGGATTTATGTTACACAGAAGCAAGTCAGTGTTGAACTTAGATGATGTCAGTGTAGTATGACAGAAAGGTAGAATGTATAAGGAAATAGCTTGCTGTGGGCAAAAACAATTCTTTGTCAGGAGGCCCAGCAGAGGATCAAAGTGAACAACAGCTTCTCTTAGCCAGGTCTGATGTGGGAACAGGATAGTCGAGCATAGTTCCCTGCAGTCTGAACATGTCTCTTGGTGTAGTGAATATTTTATGGCAGGCATCACAGAGCTGATAGCAATGTTAGCCACAGGGCAGCTCTGATAGACATTAGAAAGCATGTCTATAACAGGGTGCTGGGGATGAGTATTCACAGAGATGAGTATGACCATACAGAAACATGCATGTAAACCATGTAAAATGTAATAGGCACCTACAACATGCCTTTATATGTTGTTGTTTTTTTGAGGAGGGAGTGCTTTAAAGATAGTTGGGTTTTTGAGTAGTAACTTATTTGCAAACAAAGACTTTGTCATGGAAGTGTTTATCTTCAGTGCTAAGCATGCTGTTTAAACTTTATGTTACATAAAGCCAAGGTATATTTATCTGTTTGATAATGTGCTTGGTTATACACCGTTTCTTTGTCACCCACACATGATCAGTTCCTTGCATAACTTTGGCATAAAGCCAAGCCATTAAATGCATTGTTGGTCTTCCAATAGTTTTAGGGGGCAATATTCTGCTTCAACAGTGCTGTGATGGGCTCTCTGGAGAGGCCAAATCATGCAGTCTTATTATAGAAGAGACAAATCAAGTGTACCAAAACCCTCCCTTTCAGCCCTACTTTTTCAAGGTTATTTTCAAAGATAGCTCAAGTCTTGGTACAGTACAGCATGTGGGTTGGGCTTCAAGTAAGCCCTGCCACAAGAGACATGGTATAACCCTATGCAGTAGAAATGAAGGGTCCTCAGGGGCCACAGAGAGACATGGGTGTGGCTAATTTAAACCCCTGGGAAGCTTTGATGGGTGCTGGCTTTTCGCCTAGCAGGATAAAGTCAGGCCACTTCGCTTCTGGCCTCAATAGGCTTCACACACAAAGACATTGCCGACTTGTGTGTCAGCATTACAGCACTTAAATGTAATGAGATTTAAGCTTTCTGCTTCATAAAGTATGACCGTCTTGAGAAACCCTTGAGACAATGGTGCTTGTGTTCTGCCTAGGAGCCCCAAATAGACTTACATCATATCAGAATTGCCACATTCCACAGTGAAAAATGATTATGGACTCCAGGGAGGCATGTTCCCTCTGTCACTGATATTGTAGGCATCACATAGTATATCTCTTGACAGCATGCTTACGAGCTCCACTTCTCCTTGCAAGAAGGAATACCATTTTTACAGCCTGCTAAATTCAAAATGATAAATCTCTGAAACACCCTGTCCACTATCATGAGAATGTTCATATTTGTTCATCAGCAATTTTACTGAATAAAAACAGTCACGCTCTCTCTCTCTTTTTAAATGTGAATATGAAAGCCAACTGAGTGTTGCAGCATTCAATCATTATTATCTAGGCATCACTAAAATATGTGTATTTTATTAAATACTGTTGCATAATGAGCTACCTTCAGTCACAATCTGTCACCATAAATTATTGTCTGACCAAAACAAATAAAAGTGATGCTGGTCTTCATTCATTTCTACATGCAATATAACCAAATAATTTGATACAGACAGGTGGGGAAATAGGAAAACCATCCAGATAGCTTGAACTCAAACTCTTCTGCTGCTTCAACACATGTGATTAAATCCAATATTTATTCACTTCTATTTAGCCTTTGCATCCAAGTGTATAGAGTCACTCTAAAAGGAAATAGATATCAAGATAAGAACCTGAGGGAAGATGTTCATGGTTGATCTATTTTGATATCATAAGCAACATTTACAACTTTAGCTTCAGGACTGATCTGTGTTCAGTCCTATTGGAACATCTTCCGCTGAACATATTCAAATGCCCTGCAGCAGCATCAAAATGTTGAGACTTGGATTTCTTAACTGCTTACCCAAGTTATCATTTAGATGCATCACTCCATTTTTAATGATACTTTTCTCCCCTTCCAGTAATTAAACATGACTTCCCAACCTTTTCCAATACACTGGGAGCATCAGAGTTTCAGAGCTAAATAAAAGTGTTGTTTTTTTTGTTTTGTTTTTTAAAAGATGTATAAATTCGTATTTCAACAAATGTGATGCTAACTTGCTAAGTTTGAAAACATGACTTGGTGCGCAAGAGCTTATGCTTTGCATGTATATTTAAGAGAAGAGAGCTTTCTTAAAAGCTATGAATACATAAGAAGAGGTGGCTCCAAACGTGAGTGCAATGCACAAAATGAGTGCACCTCCTCTATGACAGTTACATAAAGAAAACACAAACTATAAAGCATATAAAAAACTGATTTTCATATTCCTCAACCTCGTCTGAGGTTGATATCAGGAAACATCCAGGTTCTCCTTTCCTTTCTCTCTCTACTGTTCTGTCTTATTCTAATCTTTTGGAAAGAGGTTATAATAAGAGTGTATCTTTGTGCCTAATGGTAGATCTGAGGTTGGTATTTGTGTGTATAGCTTACCTCAAGGCACGTGCACTGGCCTCTTTACGTGTATGCGTTTAGCAGGACTCATCATCCAGGCAGGTAATTGGCTGCTGTTTACATTGCCCTCGGCGCACTCCTCCCCTCCTGCTCGGCACATCTGTGGTGTTCATTAGAGCATAGGAGCTATGTGCTGTACTGTGTTAACAAATCTGGCCTCTCAGGCTGTTCATGTTGCAATGAGAGTTGTTCAGATTCATGTTGGAAAAGTTTCACATAAATAACCATTTGGAGTAGTTATAGGACAGCAAACGTATTTTAAATGAATTAAGATCTTGTTCAACATTTCAGATTAGTAGCTAGAGCTGATGTTCCTTGGAGATCGTCTGTGTGTTAAAGTATGTGTGCATGCACATGCATGTGTGGTAGACGTTGGAACATTGGGGAGCGGAAGTATGCGGAGGCTTACTTCAGGTGCTCAAACGCCAGATGGAAAAACAGCTGAATCAAGTCCAGGGAAATTGACTCATCATTAGCTCCAGTCACGGAGTCGTCATTAAAACCCATACAAAAACGAAACAGACAATATGAGCATGAGGGGAAGACGAAACTCTAAAAACAGCTTGTGGAAGAACACATTAAAATTCAAAGTGGTTTCACAGCAGAGTGATTTAACTCAGAAATGCAATTTTTAATAGATTAAATCACACAACTATGCATGCCAATATCTAAACATTAATAATACAGATATAGTCTATGTATATGCAGCACTTTGAAAATAAAGATTGGAGGTCTTTAATGGATAAAATGTATAATATAAATTAAAGGATATTTGTCACAAAACCCTCCTTTTCATTTGATGCCTTTGTTTGTGAAAAGATTAAGAAAGGTCTATTTTATTTTATGTTATTTTAACTTTTTTTATTTTGGCTTAACATCTTTTGTTTAAACGTTCTCAGTTTTCCGAACGCAGTTGGTGAGGGTTTGGACAGATTTTGAGACATCATGCACACTTGTGGGTGTGTACGTGTTAATGTGTGTGCATGTGTATATGTGTGTCTCATGGGTTTGTGGTTTGGGGGACTTGATGGGTAAAAATGGGGTTAGGGCTGTTCATTGCGTTTTTAATGTAAAGCAGTTTGTGTTGCATTTCTTTATATGAAAAAGTGCTCTATAAATAAAGATTGATTGATCATAGTCTGAGTCAAAGTCATCATAATGGAGGAATTTGACCAATTTTTTCATCATACATATGGGTTATACTCTGCAGTTTCTATTCATCCATCATACCACTGGCTATACCCACTTACTCCCATGCAGGGTCACAAGGGGCCTGGAGCCTATCCCAACTTCCAGGAGGGAAGCAGGATGCACCCTGGACAGATCACAAGTCTATCACAGGGCCAAAATAGAGAGACAAACAACTACTCAACCTAACGTAATATGAATGTTTTCTGACTGTTGGAGAAAGTGGGTAACCCGGGAAAAAGATGCAAACTCCAAATAGAAAGGTGCTGCCTGAGGTTGGAACCAGGAACCTTACAGATATAATGCCTTTCAAGAAGAAGTTTTTTCACATTCATATGAATCACAACCTCAAGATAATTCTAACGTTGCCTGAAATAGGTTTTGAACAGGCTTTAATTACAATGTACAATATGACTAACTTAAACTTACCCCAAAAATCTCACATTATAACACTACACTTCTCTCCAAAGGAAAAAAATATTTCCAATACAACTACATCTACTACTGTTTTTTAAAGCCTTGAGTATACAAGCCTATGCTGCCAGTGTGTGACAACATAATGCAGTTCCAGAGGAAAAGCACCTCATTTGTTTTTTTTCCCTCTGTGACATCTCATTAGTTTTCCTCAAATTTATTTAACAAATATAGCCTACATAAACACCTTTTTTGCAGCTGACAGCAGAGCAAGGGGCCTAACAAAACAATGCCACTTTGAATATGCCTCATTATGTAGTAAACAATGGTTATTTGGCCCCAAGCACTTCCCCATATCTTTCCTGTCTATTTGTGCCTCACTCTGAATTTATGTAAAAATTATATGCAAGCCAACTGGGAAATGATTTCACTTGTAGTTGTGTGAACCAAACAATGGACTATAATGACTCATGACCTGCAAGGTGTGAGGTGACAGAACAAATCCTTTTCCAAGATGGCCAGCCATGAGCAAATCAGCATATATGTGTGAGGGAAAGAGGTGGGGGACAGAGATATGGAGAAGAAGGGAGAGAGAAGGAACTAATACAAAACACATTACAAATGCTTCTTAAAAGCTTTATACTTTACACCTTTTAGAGAGCAAATTGTTGCCAGTTGTTATATTTGAACAAACTTTGAATTGTTGGTATAACACACTCTTCCATGCAAGAGAACCATTTTCTGACCTAACCTTGCTCAATGCTTTCCTACAACTCTTTACTTTTTGCCACAGTGTCAGTTGAGGTTAGTTAAAATCCACGTTAACTGAGCTTAGATATGAACAAACACAAGGCTGCAGGTCGGTGGGACGTCCCCTGAATAAATGTAAACAAAACAACAGGCAATGACAAACTTGACCATCTCACTATTTTTAATATTTCTTAAGTTAGCACAGAAAGTAAGGACATTTGTGTTTGGTCAATTATGTTTCACCTTTAACACCAATTGGTGTGATATTATACATAGTTGGAAAGCCTTATTAGTCCCCTTTATGAGGTATAACTTGTCAGGATTGTGTTTCTGTGGAATGAGCAGCACAGCCAAAACTGTGACTGCCTCCAAAAAATGTGCCAAAATGCCCTGCAGTATTCTCCTGTTGGTTTTCACTCTTGCTTTGAGAATGAAGTGCTGCCAGATGTGTTCCAGTCACAGATCTATGCTGGCAGCTGATTGGCTCGGAACTGACAGACAGCTGCATCAGAATGGGATTCTGGAGTCAGTGGCGATTCCATATCTCCAGAATCTGGGACCAAAACTCCATCCTCATGGATGATAACACCCTTCCCCCACAGAGCCAGGATCTTCACAGAGGACCTCCAGAATTTGGGAGAAGAGAAGATGGAGAGGCCTCCTGTGAGTCCAGACCTCAACCCAATTGTGTGATCACTGTGTTTGTCACTGTTGCATGTGCAACAGTGACAAACACAAACGTGCTGGTTGACCTTCAACAACTCGTGGTTGAGGAATGGGATAACTTCGCACAACAAAACATGACCAGACTGTTGGTCAGCATAAGGAAGAGGTGCCATGCCGTTGTGGCTGTGTATGGATATTCCACACTACAGAGGCCAATTTGTGTGTGTGTGTGTTTTTTAGTCCTGTGGGAGAGTGCAACTATCCCATCCATTACATATTTTACTTGTGTTGCACATTTCCCTGAACCACGATCCTTACATGTTATACCTCAATATGAAGGCAAATAATCAGGCTTTCAAACCATGTATAATGCAAACACAAATTAGTGTTATTAAAAAGTAGAAAATAATTGACAAAAGACCAATTTCCTTACTTTTGTGCCAAGATTATTTTTTACTATGTTTTGGACATGAGGACAACTTTGCCTATAACACAATTTCCTATGAGACCTTCCTGATAATACATACATTATAAATAAGAAGCCATATTTGATGCTATTCTGTAGAGCTAACATAGATGAAATGGAAAGTTTGAATACTGTCCCTGAATGCTCATCCCAGTCGGGCTCCATAAGTTCTGCTGTATGTCTGAGCTTGGACAGCCCCAGGCAGAGACTTCTCTCTCTCTTTATTGCTTTTCTGATTGCCATGAGAGAATGTCTGACCTCCAGACCACAGAGGAGCTAGTATTACTCACCTTTACCATGCCTTCCCTGCTCTACAGGTTTCCAATCAGAACTGGCGCCCAGCTCCCATTGCCCAGCAACCGCACCAGGGGGTCATGGCTCTTTGAAACATCTACTTGTTACAAATAGCTGGTGGAAGCTTTGCTCAAAAGACACAGGATGATAAGGTCTGCAAAAAGGAGAAAGGGGAAACGATGTGAACAGAATAGTCCATAGTGTGAAGAGAGGCCAGGCTGGAAAATGATTCTTCAGTTAGCCCATGTGCAAAGTGCTATAAGAGAGAACACAGTCATAACTGTAAAATAACCCATTGAGCAGCGCTTGAAGGTAAAAATTAAGCACAAGATGCTCATAAAGTTGTACTTTTTTATCAGTTGATAAAAACATCAGTTGTTCATTTCATTTTTGAGAATCCAGGCAAAGAAAATTTTCATTTTAAGCATACAGGCCTATAATTTTAATGACATCAACAAGCGTTCCAATCTTCTAAATCTCATTGATTATGCATGCAGTGCATTCTCCCTCTTAGATTTCTAGTGTATTCCATTTTACCATTTTAGCATATGTCTTACCTTCGGTTCACCTCAAAACTTTCAGGAAACACACTCAGAAAAGGGAGCAGAGAAAAAGGGGCAGGTGGAGAGAGAAAGATAGTGAGGCAAAAGATGTTTTAAACATGAGGAGATTTTGTTAGCCTGTTTTATGCTCTCAGCCATAATTAAATTCTTAATTAGCGAGTCCTGTGGAAGAAATACATCAAGACAGAATTCAATTTCGAGCCCTAACTCATTTGGCCAACAGTAAAAAAGACGGAAGGAGAGAGGGAAAGAGACGGTATAAAAGGTAAGGAGGCAAATCCAGTGGCACTAAATAAGCATATTGTTTAAGCTTTAACTCTGTGTTGATGGTGTCCCTGCTAAATAAAAGTTTAATCTCCACATGCAAATAAAGACATTAGTGAACCTTTGTTGGTAACACATCAATAGTGATTCAAATAGGGATGGAAGTGATGTTGTTATTGTATCTTTTCACCTTTTTGTCTTTGTATTTTCTAAATGTGAAAGATCAGGGTGTGTTATAGTTTATGACTGTACTGAAGGCAAGGATTTACCAGCCTGGTCAGTAGACAGAGGGTTCAAATGAGATTTCCAGATAAGTAAATTTAAGTCTTAAAGAGGATGTCAGAAAATATACAGCACTATAAAAGAAAAATCCATGCTATTGTGGACACCTTTAAAATCAAGATCATCTCTATCTTTAACCTCAAAACTTAACCATGCCACACTGGACTATGAAAACTCTTTCCACAGGCTGGCACAATGACTTTAACTCATCAAAGTTTTTCTTAATATGTCTGCTATAAGGTCTTTAGTCATGCCTGGCCTTTCCGTGTGACTGTCTGGCTGACTGCAGAACAGCAATGACATCGCTGTGAGGTCCCAAGGAAGTAGTGTGGATTTGCAGAAGCCCTTTGATGTGTCTGCAGTGCGTTGGCGGCACACCTCTGTGAGATGTGATGCAATGATGATACGTGAGGGTGAAGAACTGCGGAGGGCTAAATGAATCTGCTTTTCCTCTGCACACTATTCTATTGCTCTAGGTCCTCAATACTCCCCTTGAAATAAGCAAATATGTTGTGTGTTTGTACCTGTGGGGTTTAGTGTGGGTGTCAGTGTGTGTGTGTGTTTGCATTTTTAAGGACATATGCCATGAAGGACCTTAAGAGCAATGAAAAAAACAATAACTCCAGGTGTACTTTGGACTTGTCTTCCTCCAAAAATAGAGTGATACATAAAAATAGACTGTTTCCATGAACTGATGGTTAACTATGGTGTCAGCTCCCAGGTGATCCAGTGTACACAGAAGCAAGCTGACAAATTTACTCTTGGTCCGACCTTGGAGGGCACTGCAGAGCCTGGTTGATCTAGAAGTAAGCAGCCAGCATCCTGGGAGAAAGAGGGCCTCATGGCCTTTAGTGAAGCTCAGAGTGAGGAGGATGATTGTGCAGTCAGATCAGCACTGCGGAGGCGAAGTTTTAGAGGCTTTAACATGTACGCAGTGCATGTAATACTCAAGCCCCAGGGTACGACTGTGTGCCAGCAAGACTCTTAACAGCCCTGCCATTCTGACAAAGATTGAGAAACTATATACATCCACGACTACATGCAAACAATCAAGCAAATAAATAGCAATTCTTAATATTTCCAAGATGCCGAAGTTTTATTCTTAGTCTCCACAAAGTCCAGCAGACTCTGTGGTGTAGCCCTGGAGGTACAGTTATTCTGCCTGTGTCTCAACCTGAAACTGAGTTGGCTTTGATGCATCAAACAAAATCATCAGCTTTAATGAGTGTGAGCTGAGGAACTGCTATAACCTTAGAGTTCAACTCTGCGTGATAAGCCCAACATCTAATCAACTTATAAGATGTAATATTCAGTGTATCATGGGTATTGGATTACTTTTACCTCATTTCCTCTACAAAAACTAGAAACTTTGATCCTGAGAACAAGAGGATGTGAGGATTGTGCTTATTGAAGTTCACTGCGTTGTTCTCTGCCTCCTCTTGCGCTTTTCTCTACCCTTCCCCTCCCCTGGTTCACACCTCCCTAAGGGAGGGTGAGGAAACAACGCATCAGCAATCCTGCATTGTTCTCTAAAGAAGCAGAAAAGCTGTTATCTTGCAGAATTCATACATGTTGGTCTTAATTTTGAACAATATCTAATGCTCAAATATTAAGCTTATTTTTTTAAAAAGCTGGAGTCAAGAAACATCAGAGCAGGAAGAACATGTAAATATCATACAAGTCCAAAGCATTGGTCCTAGTTAGATGCTCACTTATCTTGTTTTTTACACTAAAAATTATGTGTTTAAAATATGCTTTTATAAAACATGTGACTAAAACAAGCTGATTAAAGCCTATCCAATGACCTGTTGTGGGCTTTTCACCAATTCTCTGTGGGTTAAAACTTACTGGTCCAGCATACCTCTATTTCCCCAAAGGACAAATGTGTCAGTAGACAACATGAAGTGATGACATTAAACTGTATCCTGCAGGCTGCGCTGCAGATAATCATGACTGTGATAATCATACAAGTTACTTTTGACTGAACCGTGGACATCAGCCCATTTTCTGTAAAGAAAATGTGAGTTGTGACCATTTTTGTTGACATTACTGCTGCATCATTAGTGAAAGAAATAGAGTATTTTTTTCCCTGGTGTTTTGTAAACCTTTGCAGTGTTTTAAACAGAGATTCAAATAGTTGAAATACAATATGTTAAAAGGCCAGATTTTCTAGTCAATAGTATTAATAAAATTGAACAAAATGAGCCTCCTAGCTATGCTCATTTTAACCTTGTTAAAAACTAATTGTGATTTTAAGCTACTCAATTGCAACTGAGAACACTGCTTGAGATCCAGAGAATTTAAGCTCCGTAAATTTGATAAATCGTCATGTCCAACTGATGGTTTTCTTTTCAATGAAGCAATACTTCCCCGCCTGCAGACATATCAATCCTTATTTCATTCCCTAAATATATTTCTCTCCTTTTAATACTAAGCAGTCTATACTGTACGCTTCAGTTGCTTGAAATAGTTATTATACGATCAGATACAGGCATGAACTGCTAAGAGCATATTGATCTTATTAGAAGTTTTAAAATTTAATCTCATAAAAAAATTGAACACAAACAATTATCTGATTGGACACAAAGCACTTGAAATACGTTTAGGAAATGAAATAAGGATTGATATA
>JAOXYM010000017.1:9156863-9184048 GCA_028567055.1 Leptatherina wallacei
CATCTCCTACCTAATCATGCTGGTCACCAGCTTGGTCACATTTTGCTGTGGGATGGCATCCCATTCCTCAACCATGAGTTGTTGAAGATGGTTGCTGATCCCACAAGTGTTCAATAGGGTTGAGGTCTGGACTCACAGTAGGTCATTCCATCCTTTCCACTCCCAAATGCTGGAGGTCCTCTGTGATGATCCTGGCTCTGTGTAAGAAGAGTGTTGTCATCCAGGACGATGGAGTCAGGTCCCAGATTCTGGAGATATGGGATCGCCACTGACTCCAGAACTTCATTTCGATATGTCTGTCTGTCACTCAGGTGCCAATCAGGTGCCAGTCATAGATCTGTGACACACATGGCAGCAATTGAATCTTCAAAGAGTGAATAGGAGAATCTTCTTCAAAGGAGAATGTTGTTGGAGATTTTAGCACATTTTGGAAGGCCCTAGCCACACATTTGGTTGAGCTGCTCATTCCACAGAAACATGATCTCAACGAGTTATTCCTTGTTGTGACAGTGACTAATCAGGCTTTCCAATGAGGTATAACACCACCCTAATTGGTGTTACCAAAAATTAGAAATGATTGGTCAACACATATTTCCTTACTTCTGGACCAAGTTTATAATACTGTGTAAATTATGACATTGATAGTTGTTTCCTTCACAATAAATTTAATGTCTGCAGCTGAAAAATAGGTCAAATAATTACAATAGAGCTGTATAGATTTCTATGAGCAACAGTGTTATAACGTAGGAAGCAACAAGCAATATGCAACATTTTATGTAGTTTCTTTATGCAGTGCTTTTAGCTCCATCAGCACATTAGGATGAATAACTTCTGATATTAACAACCTCTTCCAGGTCACATAGCAGAAAACTGTGAATGTGTTCAGCCAATAATTATGAAGAATGGCTTTAGAAATTTAATGAACTGACAACAAAGAGTTTTATAGAGTGTGTTCTCTTTGTGTTTGTACTTTTTGTATTTTTAACTCCATTATTGCTCCTTTGCTCACAACTTTAAAGCACACAGACGTGACTGAGGCCATTATAGAGTAATCACAGGGAATCTGATTTAGTGGACTGGGGAAGGGCTGCATGAGGCACCGGCACAACAAACTAAATTACACCTTAATTAACACCAAAGAGGCCTCTGTAGTCCACTTTGATTTTCAGCATTAAAAACTCTCCATCTCTCAGTGATACTTTCTACATGTTAGCAATCTCTGTACTTCACTTTTATTGAAATGACAGCAAAAGCAAACAAGCTAAAGAGAGGAGATGCACTTGCTCTGTATGTCTAATTGCAGCTTCAGCAGAGCTAGTTTAGTATAGAACTACTGACCCTGCTGGTCTCACTTGATTAATTATGAAATGGTGCATCTGTCTCAGAGGGCGATGAGCTGATAAGGCTGCCCTGTGGAGTGGACGTTGCCCCCATCAAGAGACAAGGACAGTCCCACAGTGTCCACTGTACAGCTCAGGGCCAATTACCCACCTGCTGCATGACTGCAGTTCAGAGATGTCATTTCATGCTAATACCACCGCTATAATTGCCATTGTTTTCCCAGTTAGAGGGTTAGGGAAATGAGATCTTAAAAGTCACTCAATTTAGACCATATAACTAGTCAGCTTTGTTTGGACTGTTACTTCCAAAACTGTTGTATTCAAAGGCAGAAAATACCCACAAGAGACACTGCTTGCAACATTTAGTAATGAAAAAAAAAAACCTGGAACATTTGGATCATTTTATTATAATCAAATGGTACATTGAACATAATTATGCCTCTTTAAACTGCATGTTTATTTCAAAATAATATGCACAGGATCTATTGTAAGGAATTAAATCATCCTGTCATCAAATTGTCCTTTTTTTGTTACAGCTACTCCTGAAACAGTACTTTTCTACTGTATTGGGAAGAAAGGCTAAAAGAAAAACAAAATCAATAAATAAGAAATGTGGTAAACACTGCAGTACCAAGAGGATTTATTGTGCCATCACCAGCTTTGTTATCGCTGTCACTATCTGTTTTTCACACTGGTTAAGCAGCATGCTGCAATAACATGTCCCCTGTTAATTTTACAGTCAATTCCAGAGGCTGCACTCCACTCGCCTTCCCTGTGCTGTTATTTCCCCCAGGACTCTAACATGAGGGGCTTTGAAAGATGGGAACAAATGAAGGTCAGAAAATAAAATCATAGATGCTGGAAGGCCAAGACCTCTACTTTATTATGACAATGCACTGCATTGCTAATAGAAAGAAAGTGATTCACTGTTGCATGGGCTGTGAAGAGAATATTTCTTTTCTTTATTTTAATCAGTATAGGGCTTGTTCTCACAGGGCTGCCCTCTGAAACTGTCTTCCAAGTACACAAGATGTTCCAACAATCAAAGTGGACATCTTTCAGTTCAGCTACACAGTGGGTTGCCAATCTCAGACAAGATGTTTTAAGTGGAAATGCATCCTTCACTCAGCTTCCCCCCAACTAATGGGACTAATTACTCAGTTCTATGCTTCGGCTGCTTTTTGCCTCCAAACATATTAGTGAAGCTGATGGTGAGTGACAAGAAATTTTACATTCCATCCTTGTCCCCCTTCAGCATTTAGTATTGAAGCAGAGTTGACATATGCCCGTCAGTCACTCACCTCCAACCCCCCCACAAGCTCACAGGCCTGTTGCCACCAGTGTCACGGCCAGCCGACATCACTCTCCTTTTTTCTTTTTTTCAACTGAGAGATGCTAAATCGAGACCATGAAAAACCATCAAATGTCAATCCAATTACCACTTTAACTTCTTTCAAACATTTAGTTATTTGAAATGCGATTTTCGACAGACTGGATATCTTCATGTCTCCTCACTCAGCACAAGAAGGATCAGAACTTAATGCTTCACCTTTAAGCACTAAATGAAAGATTTGTTGTTTTCACATATCCACTACATTTGTTAAATTTATCCAAAGTGATGCTCCTTTCACAGTGCAGTTAAAAATCAAACCTGTTCAACTCTCAACTAGACGTCCAGCTACGAGTGAGTTTATCTAAGTACATGCCAGACACTTGAGAAATGCTATGTTAAATGCACCCATTTGTTTTATTGATCTCTTTTTCATGGGTTAGAAGTGAACCATTAACTTTTTTGTTTGCTCTGGGAGTTTCCTGTTATCGACTCATCCTTCTCCAGGACCATGGACTCTAACAAGTCCAAAAAAGGCGTGAAATTACATAAATATCGCTGTTGAATTTTATGTTTGTTTAAAACCATAGGAGACAGTTGATGTTATATTCTCTTTCCAAATCCTCCCAGAACTCCACCTGCTGATACAGTCTTCCTTCCAATTACATAATCATCCCTCTCCAGTATGCTCTCTACAATTTAAAAATTGCCTTAATTTCTTGGTTTGCTAGCTTGCTTATTCAGATTACATTGGCCGTTACATTAGCATGGAACTTAAGAAAAATAAAAGGCACCAGTCAGCTCTCACCACGGGTTTCCTCACAGGAACAAATATAAACACTGCAATGCAGTGACAAGGAGTCAAAGCTTTGCATAGTTTACCATTCATCTCCTGCTCAAGTTGAATGACTTACAAATACAGAATGTGACTCTAAAAAGCAGAAACTGTAATATTCCCATTGAGGAAAGGCAAAGTGTTGTAAATGAGTGGAACAGCAGTGTGTTGTAATGTAGATTGATACCCTCATAATAACTGTGCTCTACTAAGCAGGCTTTAAAGAACCCTTCAGCTATCTGTCCCTGGTGCTCGTTTTATTTCTCTCTCACTTTGATTGCATGGTAGACCAGCTCCAAGCACAACTGGTCCCACTTATCATGTAGACTTACACAGTGATACGCACAGCTGTGTGTGACTCTACATAATGAATTTTACAGTTTGTGCTTTATCATTGCTCCATACAGCGTTTTTTAGCATCTTTTTGTTCTGTGGTGCATATTACAAAATTAACAGATGTCTTTTGATTTGTTCCTCAGAAAAAGCGTGTATATCTACTTTTGTTTAAAAATTGTGCCCCGATTTGAAAATGGTTCATTCTGGACAAAGAACTAAGTTATCTTGCTTAAACTAAATGGTAAGTTTAATGATTTTAATCTTAATTGATCAATCATTGAAATTGATACCTTTAGTTCCGAGCGCTTTACTTACTTTTTCAAATACTGTTTTGTCTGAACCAGCATGTGTTGTGTTGCTATCCATTTCTCGACTATTGACAGCTTTTTCCTTGCCTAAAAAAAACTGATCAAGCTTACTGTATATGCATATCATCTGCCCACAAGTAATGATTTATCCATCACTGATATCTGAACTGGAAGCAATACCTCCCTTCACGTATTCCCACTTATTCTATTTCTTGACACCTCGCCTCCTACCTCAGTCCTTTTGCAGTATGAAAATGGCTATCTGCTCTGCACCACCGTGTGTCTCATCAGAGAAGACAACATTTTATCCACCCTATCCTGAGCACAGCAAACTCCCATCTATCCTCCTGGACACATTTGCCCAGTGTGACAATGATTTCACAAATTCCCAGTGTGGGAGGAGAAACCATCCGTTAAAACCAACCCACTGTGAGCTATACATCAATTACCCTGAAGCGACGAACCTAAGCTGACTTCCAGGAGGCCTGGTATCTTTTTTTCCCCTCTGCCTGTCTAGCTACCTGGCTAACTGACAACATCAAGTAGATTTAGTACAGAGTCTCAGTGGACCTGGTTGGGACATTCTCAGTTGATGGGAAACAATAATTACAGCTGAGGGGTGAGGCTTGCTGGGAGTCTGGAGCCTTGCAGAGATTCAGTGTCATTAGGCCAATAGATTCCTGGGTGCCTGTAAGAAATGGTTGCTTCACTTGTCAAAGCAAAAGAATAAGCTGCAGATTTTGGTTAAGTGAATTCTGTGGAGGTCATTTAATAGTTGAGCTGTCTGCTTAGTGACTAATCTAATAATGGCCATTTTTAGACTTAAAATTCACATTCTGACTTGGATGCATGTTTAACATTAAAACCAATTTAACATCAACTGATGCAAAGAAAGTCAGCTATAGTATCACTGCAGCAAATAAGTATTTGAAATTCTGTCATAGTTTTAACAATCTACTTTTGCAATCATCACAATAATGTTTATGGACTACAAATGCATGAGATAGTAGGGGGGGGGTGGATGCAGAACATACCCTAAGAGGACGCCTCCTATAGCTCTTCAGTAAATTACTCACTGTATCTACAGGACCTAATTAGGGTCAACACGGACAATAAAATGCTAACCAAGCGATGTCCACACAGCCCCTAGTCATGTCTTCAGCACCATTATTTTCTAAAACCCTTATTCACCATCATATCCCTGTTTTACTCGCCGTCATCCTCCCTTGTCATTCTGCTGCTCCCTTTTATTTTCAAGTTTCAAGCTACACTGTATTTCTTCCACTCTCCCTATAAATATCTGTCTCCTTTCTTCTGCTTGTTTCGGAATAGAAACAGGGGGAATCTTCCACCCCCTGTGGATCTGAACACCCACTCAAGGTTAGGAGTGCTCCAGCTGCAAGAGCGAATCGACCAAGATGTTCACTGTCAAACAGCATGAACTGAGGACATCTATACAGTTCAAAGTATTCATAGTTCACTTTGTCACATTAAAAAAACAAAGATTTTTGGCCCACATGATTCTAACAAAAGGCTACTTTTCCATTTGAAAAAGACTGTTTTCTATTACATTTGTGAAAGTGAAGAAAAATTTGTAAAGTAATTTTCTCCATCAAACTTTTGGAATTGTCATTGACTGCATAATATAAGACTCCACCTTTCTTTGTCAAGCTGCAGGGGCAGATAATTTAAAAGTCTTTTTGCCAAGTTCAGTGCAAGCTTTGGGGACCGGCAGTATTAGAAAATCATTAGAGCACAGACTATAGTTACTCAACTTTTTGTGTATTTGAGATTTTTTGACCCAGATTTTTGACATGAATAGAAAATAAAAGGGGGCCCCAATACAGAACCTTGCAGAGCCCCTGACTAAACATCTAAAACACTATAGATACCATCATGTTTGACACACTGAGTTCTCCCAGAAAGGTAATTTTCAAAACACCCTGCAGCCTGTTCAGACAATCCAATATTTCTAAGCCTTTGCTTTAGGATGCAATGATTAACAGCAAGATTGATTAAAAGGAGCAGCACGCATTTTTTTATTGTCTAGTGCCTCCATAATATCATTCACAACCTTTAATGACGCTGTAATGGAGCTGTGTTGTTTCCAAAAGCCTGACTGACATGAAGAGAGAATGTTGTTGGTGTTCAGGAAATCTTTCAACTGATTGCTCACCAATCCCTCAAGAACCTTTGACAAATCAGATAAATTAGAAAAGGGTTTGTAATTGTTTAGTGATTTAGGGTCCCCTGCTTTTAACAGGGGGAGTACATGTCCTCATTTTCACACTTGTGGGATAACATTTTGTGTAACGGAGAGGTTAAAAATGTTAGTCAAAGGTTTTGCGATAAGATCAGCTGCAAGTTTGAAAATGTGCACTTTTTTTGGTGCCCAGGAAGAGTAAAGCTCTGCAAACGTCATTTACTGAAAAAAGGCACAAAATTAAAGAACTGACCATTAGGAACAATTCATCAGAGAAGAAGGTGGGGACTTCAACAGAGGGGACTGATTAAAAATGGTGCCAGAGGCAATAAAGTGCTCATTAAAGCATTCTAACATGGCGTATTTTTTGCAAATCATTACATTCAGATTTTATTGCAATTGTACACAGTGTCCCAACTTTTAAGGTATTGGTTGTTGATGTGTCATATGAGTCAGAAACCATTGCTTTTAGACAAGAATATTGTCACTGTACCAACATGTTCATGTTGTCTCAAACATCTTTTCTGGAGTGAATTCTGTCACCCAATCTGTGAAACAGTTCAGCAATTAATAAAGAAAGGCTGTCACATGTTTCAAAGATCTATGAGTATTTGTGCAACATGTTGAAGGGGAGCATGTGTAAAAATTTGCCTTTTTGCCATGAGGCTCAAGCAAGTAATTTAAAACAACATAAGCATTATGATGAATGGACTGTGTGAATGACTTTGATACAGATTCTCATATATAGGGAAACCCATCAAAAAGTGCCACCACATAACAAACTTCTACTATTCTAACACCCAAATTTGAGCAGATTCTTAATGTAACTTTTACATGATAATAATGTCTGCTGGGGGTGTTTGAATTTAAAATGTAAATGTAAGATAATGCAGTCTACACAAATTCAATATTCAACTTTTTATGTTTTTATCCCCCCTTAGTGCTGTCTATGTGGATATTAAAATGAGGTCAGCCAGTCCTGACGAAGAAATTACATGATTTAATGGCACCCCAGGGGAAGTTTAAATATAGATCAGCTTTACAACTGGTTTCTATGGTGTGACAGAAGTTCATCCATAAACAACTGCTCAAATCCTGAATGTGCTCTGCTTTCAGTATTCCCACAATCAAATATTAATATGTCAATGAAGACCTGTCCATCTCTAAATGTAAAATGCTGTATGTGCTTGCTTTCATTACAGGGAAAACAAGGTGGTGTGTAAGAAGGGAGGGGACTGCCGTCCCTTGCAGTTCCACAAGATGGCAGGACAATCCACTATCTATTGCTGGCCTCTTATCATACATCTTTATTGGTGTGAGCATCCTGGACTCTACAAAGCATTTTATGAACAAACATAACGTTCTTCTTCTTTAATCAGCATCCTAAGAGAGAGAAATCCATGAGGCATATAAATAATTAGCAACATTGTGAATGTAAGTCTATTAAAAACATGCATGAAGATCAAATATGAATTAGTATTCATAATGTATTTCAGGAAAACCCATTTAACATGACATCCACATGAAAGCAATGTAGATGGAAATGTCCCACTGGGTACTGTGGAGAGCTTATTCCCCATATGGATTGTTTCACCATTCATCTGTATTCATGGAAATCTCTTTCGTTGGGGTTTCATAATTATTTATCACATCTTCGACAGTAACAATCTTAAATACAGAGAAGTGAAGCCTACGCATGAAATACAAGGATCCTTTCAGGAAATTATGACATCAATAAATATTAAACAGGATATATTTCAAGCAGAAAGTCCACTCTTCAGTCAAACTGTTAAACATGAAAGATGCTCACTGAGGTGTAAAATGGAGAATATCCCTGTGGAAATTAGCTAAAATTCTTTTTTGATCCACCATAAAGACCGATCAACTTTTACACAGGCTGACAGCGTGTTCGACTGCCGGATTAAATCCGAGTTAAAGTTCAATGGTAGAATATTTAAACTGTGAATCATTAAAAGAATTGATGAAAAGCATCTGTGAAACCAAAATGAACAGTGCTTACCAGATTGATGTAGCTTATCAAGCCTGACAGATGTAGGTTGCATGTGCTCTCATGGGCAAGGGTAGGAAGCAAACGCGTAGTGAAGGAAAGGAGGAACCAGCTGCTCTTAAGGCTCTACTCTCCAAGTTAAACTAAGAACTGTTAATACCTTTAAATCACCAAGACTGCTGCATGCTGTCCTGGATGGAGGCCAGCTTATCCACATTCATCATGTACATTTATTCTCTGCTTCACTCAGACTTCAAATAACACTCTGCAGTCAGTTTTCCTTGTTTTGCCAAATGCAAGTGTCAGCCTTCACACACCCTTCTCCTTACCTGCCACCAGTTTTGAGTTATATGACAACTCCAACCCCGATAAGTTAGCACCAAATAAAAGCAGTTTCCGAATGATGGCGGATGACATATGTCATGCCTCAGGGTCTAGCTATTTTCAAAAAGAGCATCACATAATGCAATCTTTGAATGTATATCAGCCTTGCACTTTAAATGAAGATTTAAGAACTCTTGACACATGTCAAAAGACAGCGCAATTTCCGACAACAGTAGGTTGGGAAAAGAGGAAATGATGTCGGTTAAATGGTGAATGGTTGTGAGGGACAGAGTTCACTGACTACCGTGATTTGTGTTAAAATGACGTGGAAATGGAAGATACCAGAGACACCAGCAAAGAGGCTAAAAAGAAAGTAATCAAAGAGTGTGTTGCAGATGATATCTTCCAAAAGATTCCTACTCTCATTGTGTAATGTTCAGACATGCACTTGCATTCCAAACGTCAGTTTTCTAAACACTATCTTTTTTGTCTGTCTGCTACTAATTATCGACTTGCAAATGCTTACCAAGCCAACCTCTCTAAAAGAAACAGGTCATGTTCAGTGGAACTAGAAAAATAAATTTAAAAAAACTCATTACACTTCTCATCACACTAGACACTCCAGTGCTATGCATATTTCAGTTTACTGTGTACCCACAAACTAAGTGTACCACGAGACCACCAAGTGGGTGTCGACCTTTCACAAACAAACAGCGTCTTTGTGTTTGCCCAAAAAAGGAAAATCTCAAAAATGCCGGTGGACACCAAACTGTCAACAGTCCACATACATAAGTGTCTTTTCAGGCTATTTCGATTTAAATTATGTTAACAACAGCGTGTCTGATTTATGACACTTGAGTTAATCATCCACTTGAAAGGTTAAAATTTGAACACAATCTCAGGCTGCAAAACTGGAATGTCAAACAAAACCAGTAGGGTTATAAAAGAGAGTTGTCAGGATGAGCTGAATCTTTAAGGCATACAGTATACCTACTGTAAGACAGCATTGCAAGCATGAGTTTAAGCCCTTAAGTAAGCATCTGCTCTCTCACTTTCAGAAGTAACTGCACCTGCCCTCTAACCTGTGAATACACTATCTTATGTATTAATGTAAATAAATGTTTTATTTTCCCAATATTTCATCTTAACACAACCAATTCAAAAATAAAATTTATATTTCAAGCTTAATATAGTACCACATGGGTTTACAGTTTTTATTTTTCATAATGAGGAGTTGTCACATTTACACAGAATAGAAAATGAAAACAGAGTCAAATGATTCATGGCTGTTCTGAAGAAGCCTGGGTTACAACTGCCGCTCGCGCAGCATTTCAAAAGAGGCTGAACCGAAACAACAGAAGGAGGAAGTCACCTTTGGAAGTTCAGTAAAGCACACCAGCTTTGTAGTCGACAGTTGTAAAGACAGAGGAGACAGTCGCGACTGTGCCTTTGTGAATATGGCAAGAACTGCTGACGGAAACTTAAAACCTCAACTGAACCAGAATGGAGTGAAATGTGACGATACCGGGAAAAATGGCTATCACAACAAGAAAGAGGTATGTCTGTCAGGAGCCGGTAGGTTGGAATTAATTTAAGGAAATTGTATGTGATCTAATCACGACAAAATAGGTGCGGCCAAGTCTTGCCACTCGAGACGTGTTGTTTTCTTTGGGGCTTCTTACCTGAGATGACGTTGATGACGTATGCAAATTTGTAAACTTCCAGTTTTCATCCAGTATAACCCACTCCCCCTAATAGAAAAAATAAATAAACACAGCCCCACATTCAATAGCAATGTGCATGCGAATGAGAATTGTTTTAACAGCTCTTGTACTCTATCATCTATGTTGTAGATACCCTAAAATAGATTCTTAACACACACTGCAGTCCAAGGTGTTGCTAGTTCCTCTAAAAGGAGGTGATATGATTAAGGACCCCACCCTGAAACTCTTCCTCTTGGATTTCATAGCCTTGAGGCAAGTTGTCAGGAGGACGCAGTTGTGCTCCCTTTAGCTTCTTTTACATTGGGGACTTGTTTTGATTGATAGGTGACTTGTCCTGACACTACAAAACCATCATTTCTAATCCATACAATGCTCGTTTGAAGCCAACTATAAACAAATGCTATTCTTTTTAAGCTAGCTGTGGCACAGCTAGCATAGCTTAAAATGTGTATTTGATTAAATTTTTATTTAAGCTATCTACAGCTAAGTTAGTTTAAGGCTAACACTGGTTAGCTTAAAATGGTATGTGATTAACTTTAAACGGTTTAACTGGATATTTAGTTAAATGTCACTGATTGGTCAGAGATGAATCACCTGTAGCTTAAACAAGATCTCTGCAGCAGCCCTTATATATACAGTCATTGGCAGCAGCACACACCCAAACACTTATTGCTCCATCAAGCTGAAAGTCTGGCTCACAGTTTACAACATAAATTATTTGTAACATTGTGTGCATGAGTAATGGATCCAGAAGTATTATTATTAACACCAAGTAAAGATTTTCTAGATAAATATATATTCTCAGCTGACCAGAATTGCACTTTGTATCACTCAGTTGTTGCAACCACTTCCTAAGGATAATAAAATCCATCTGTGGTAAAAAAAAAGAAAAAAGAAAGTATTTTAAACTGATTGAGTTGAATTACCACTTTTTACTCCTTTCCAGCCACATTTTGCATCTCCTATATTGATATAAAGCAAGCACAAATACAGAGAAGTTGTGTTTTGTCTCTGTTTCACCACATTTTCATGCATGCTGCTATGATAAATAGCTGAACCCGCTCACTTTGAAGCAGGGAATAACACTGTCAAGTTGAATTGTGCCAAACTGTGACTTTATGGAAAAATGCTTATTTACAGCATGATTTACCTCTACTAATATTTTCTTCCCAAGTTATGGTCTCAGTCTCTAGTTTCAATTCTCCTTTAAAAGAGTAGAAAATCACAGATAAAGCTAAGTATGATAAAATTACCAGCGCTGAACAGCATTGAAATTTCTTGGAAAAGTTAGGTCTTTTTCACAGTTGCCTGAAGTTAAAGGAAGCCAACAAAGTAAGCCTTTTTTCTCTCACAATAAAAAGTATTTTTCATTCCTTATCTTTGTATCTCACCATTGTGTTTAGTCATAGACAAGGGTGCCAACAGCCCAAATTGGCTTTTTATTGGGCATAAAAGTATCACACTGGTTTATACTCAATTAGGCTGTTCAGTAAATTGCTCTTTAAATGGTATTAATGTGTAACAATACTGTGATTTGCTTTGAGTGATGATAATATTTGTTAGTGATTTTTAGGTCACTGTCTATTTTCCTTTTTCAGCCAAGTTAATATTAATGTTAGCCATAAAAATTCAATAGAAAAAAGACTCTTTTGTTAAAAATGATTATGTTAAGCTTTAATGTATCTTATTTGGGTTTGTCATTGAACAGAAAGCTGTCTCTTGGGCTGGCGTCACCTCCAGGCAGAACAATCAAGAGTCTTTTGAACAGGCACCCATATATGTGGCAGTCATGACATACCTTGGCTTTGGCATTGTCACCCTGTTTGGTTACTTCAGAGATTTCCTCAGAGCTGTGGGCTTAGAGAAGTGTAACATTGCTCAGGAAAGAGAGGAACAGAAGGTAGGTTAAACATCCAGTCAGATCACACAAAAGGATATTGGGGGGCTTACACACATTGTTGGGTGCGCACATACACTCAAACATTCCCAAAGCATCAATACATTTTGTTTTCCCCCAATTATTTCAATTTTTCCTCAAGCTCTCCCTCATCTTTAGTGTTTTTCTCTGCACTATAACGTTGCCATGGGTGAAAGAGGACACCAAAGAGAATATGTGTTGAAGATCTAATTAAATCTCAGAGGATTCAGGCTCTTTCTTTGTTACTGTGTTTCAGATTTTTACATACGGTCTTAACACTGCCATATAAGAGCCTTTATGTTACCATGGATTTGATTTCTTGAATCCAAAACTGCCATTAAAAATGTTTGTAGCTTTCAAATTTGTTTTTGAGAAGGTCAAATGTTTTCTCTTGAAAAAAATCTTTTAATCATGCTTTGTTAGCATTTTGTAAAAGTCCCTGTCGACAAATACAATAAAGGGATCTCTACAAGGGAGTTCTCTCCCTGTGTGTGACAACAGTCATTGACAACATGAAGTCAAGGGAAAAGTAGCTTTACTATGATATCTTTGTTGTGGGGATGTCCTTACTTTATCAAGTATACAAAGGAGTTAATGAGACAAAGTTCTTAAATAATCTTAGTGAAATCTGTCATGGAAATTAAAGCACACGCTTCTGAGGAGAAGAACAAAATGAGAGTGGAAAGCCAAAATGGTTTGGGGTTGGGTTTTTTTTTGCGTGTATATTCAGGTCAGAACTTGCGGGGGAGTATCTCTAACTTCATCAAGGCTTAACAAGGCTAGAGGAATGATATGGCCCATAAGTTTTATGCTGTCCTGAAATGTAGCCTTGGTTACCATGGTTTCAAATAGTATGAGAGGAAGATAATCAGCTGGAGCCGTAGCACCTGATATGATAACTGTCAGAGCGATTTTAATATAAGCAGACAGTCATCTCGAACTAACACACATGAATACAAATAAATGCTTATTTTACTCTTCAGTTATCATCAGTGGAATAATGTGAGGACACAAATATGAAAACATAAAGACACCAAGATGCCAGACTCCATTATTGTTATAATTAGCATTGTTGTTAGATTTTTTTTCTAAAATATAGAATATATCCTGGTTCTGACTTATTGTCATAAAAATATTTTTCTTTGTTTTAAGGATTTTGTTCCACTTTATCAAGATTTTGAAAACTTTTACACACGAAACCTGTACATGAGAGTGCGAGACAACTGGAACCGTCCAATATGCAGCCTGCCAGGACCCGTCTTTGACCTGATGGAGAGGGTGTCTGATGACTATAACTGGACCTTCAGGTACTGTTACCCAGACATACAATAGCTGGGCTATATTTTATGCTTAACCCTATAAAGCCAAATGTATCATATTCGATACATGGAGTTTCTGAGACATGTTTCATCACTTTATGGTAAAAGAAAAAACTTTGTCTTCTGCCCCCTAATGGATACCAAGAAGCAGAAGACTACACTACAATGATTGTGACATATCATATGGTAATAAGTGGTAAATATACCAAAAATAAGTTGTTAATTTGTCCCCCACATTTTATCAAAGGGTCAAATAGAGACTTCAGACTTATGAAATTTCTGTGAGAAAAGACATTTCTCCCCATTTTTTTCTTGGTTTGGGTTTTAAAGGGTAAAGATCATTCACACTCATGTGTCATTTATTGATTAGATGAAAAACAGCGACTATCTTGGCACAGCAGCACATGAAAAAGTACTTTGAATTTGATTGTGAATATTGGCTTGTTGTAGTCAAAGTATTTGTGTGGGAGAAACTGACTGATCTGATCAGATCCAAGGCCAGATGACTTCATAACAAGCCTTTTGGAGTACCTTCCATTGGGTGTTTGGGCATTTGCTAGAACAATTCTTAACTGTGATGACTTGTACTTACAAAGAACCCAGCACCAGATACCATAAGATACCTCTAAAGGACTTGTATAGTACATGCCTTATTGGGTTTCCAGCATGCAACCGACAGCATGTTGGATGTAAAGTCTTGGCTTGTCAGTGTATACAAATCAACTTTAAATATGCACAAATGCTTCTCCAGCTTTGAACAGGTGAGCTAGTGTTTTTGAACTATCATCTCTCTCTACTCAGGTAGACAACCAAGATTTATTTGGCTAGCTCTTTATATATCTTCCTCTGTGTATAATGGCAATGATGGCAGCATGAATATTTGTCATCATCACATATGTCGTATGCAAATATATTGGTATGTTCTCAGACCACAGTTGATATTCTTCTGCTGCACAGCAGGGTTAGAGAATATATTATGAAAAAGAATATGAGCAGAGCCACAGGGAAGAGAGATGACTTTATGAATCGGTGAAGAGGTAAGCATGGATAACATGTTTAAAGAGGTTTAATGTGACTGGAAAAAGCAGATATGGGGTAGCCGGCTTGACTTTTTGTGATGAAGTGTGGTGAATTTGTAAAGTAGTGTGCAGGTTCACCTGAGTTGTGAGGAAAAAGTGGGTCAGTGATGAAATGGAGAAGTTCTCTTTAAATACTTCAAAATTCTGTGAAAGTACATCCCAACTTGTGCATTTTTGACTAGCTTTGTGAATTTTGGCTGATATTTAGTTGAATTTAACTAATGCCAGAAATGATCACACTTACTTTCTTTTTCTTTTTTTTTGTTGGTTTTTTGTTTTTGCCCTCTCTACTTACTTTTACATTACATGTAAGTATATATACCGTATATATACTTTCATTTTATTTCATAGTACAGTATTTTACAACCTAATGTCTCTACAGTGTTTGGATGTTTTGGAAAAAGTGTAAAAGAAATGCATGAAATGGATATTTCTTCTGCATGTTTTCCCCGTTATTCACTTTACATAAACATTGTTTTGATTACACTGCATATTTAACTGAATACTTTTAATACCATGCTGTCGTCTAAGTATGATTGTGTTTTAACAAAAAAGAAAAGAAAAAGGAAACATAATATAATATATTTACTGGGTATGTGCTTGCAGGTTTACTGGAAAGACAATACATAATGTCATCAACATGGGCTCCTACAACTACCTTGGTTTTGCTGAAAACAATGCTGATTTTTTGAAGACTGTGGCAGATAAAGTGCAGCAGTATGGCGCTGGGGTTTGCAGCACAAGACAGGAAATTGGTGAGTTTGTGGTCAGTGTTTAGTTTTACACACAGATACGGTTGTGTGTGCTATCTTTTATCTTGAAATGTTCACATATTTTCATTTTATCTTGAGCGTAAATTACTTACTTAAAGCTGAGGTTATGAGAGTTTCAAGGTTGTACACAGTGCTTAATGGCTTTGAATGTATATCTGTTAAAATGTGTGCTTGTAGGACCCCAGTGGCACTGAGTGGGTTTATAAACAAACTGTAAAATAATTCTTTTTTCCTCATTCCATCCTATATGCAATCATTTATTATATTTCTTGAACATTATACTGCTCAGATGTTTAATTATCTGTCAGTGACACCAATGCTATATGAATTATTCAGCTTTTCTTTAATAATGTACTATGGGCATGAGTTGAGATGCATATCAGTCCACACAGAGGAGCAGTAGAAGCCATGTTATAGTGGAACATATGACATCATTAAACAACCCGCTGAACACTAAGCAGGATGCAAACGAAATATATATGGATGGGTTGTAACAGTAAGGATCAGAAACTGGGATCTGATGAATTTTGAATGACGTTTTATCCTTTGAACTTCAGTGCAGCTTCAGATGGTGATTAAGCGACTGTGTGTGAATCTCATATTCTGGCAGAGCAATGTTGCAGTGAAATCTAATAATTGGCAATCAGCTGTGTGTAATTCATCAGAAGTTTTTGATGGGTAAACATCAAGGAGCTCATGAAGCAGGCCACACTTGGTGAAGTTTTCTTGAGGAAAAAGTAGTTTTTTCTGCTCTCAGTAAGGGATGTTTGGTATGACACTTCTACTAACAGGAGTGCTTGTATATCTGCTGAGAGCAGGCTAGCAGCAGGTAAGCTGGAATATAAACTGAGAGCAAGATTAGTTTCTTTCTAGCCTTGCATGATATCAGCAGTTTGACAGAGAAAAGCAGGGGAATTAAGGGGCATGCAGTTGTTTCTTAGACACATGTTTGTCAGAGTACCACCCCTGCACCATGCCCCACCCACACCCAAACTCCCAAAACCATCCATTATTCATTTATGTGATTTATTTATATGTTTATCTCGCTTTCAAAATTGGTCTGTTTTTGTCTGGGTTTCTAATGTGCATTTCAGATGACTCACCATGAGGGTTAAGAAAAAAACAAAACAAGCAATTCTCTCGTGAGACCATAACAGGAATAAATAATAAAAAATTCCAGCGTCTGTGTAGTAGCTGTGATGCTGCCATCACCACTGGTGATGCAAATATAATCCTCAAAAATCACATTTTCTTTGATACGGTTTCATCATTGTTCTCGTTCATTTATTTATTGGTGTATTTTAATCACAAAAATGATTTTATTAAGCATATGTGCTTCATTTTTATTCCATATTATATGATATTTATTTCTCTCAGTAACTGCAATTACATTGATCGAAGCAGTTTAACTTGAGATTTCTGGTTCTGCTCCTGTTTATTTATGTTGTCACCAGCAGTCCAAAGGTATTAGTTAAGGAGTTGTTTTTGCACAGGCTATGTACATGAAGTGTTTTTTTACTCATGAAACAGCCATGTTAAAGTAGGCACAAAGTGCACTGAAAACACACCCTGTTAATAAACACACATGCCAAACATTCATGGGTAGGTTTTTAAATGGATAGCTCATTGTGTCTACATGTTCTCCATTCATTAAAACACTGCCAGTGAGATAATCTTGTAAATCACATGTTACCAATTCAGTATAGCTACCAAACACATATATGTAAAAAAAAATACCACAATATGTATACTAGAGTAATAGAGCTGTTTTTGCGTGTGTAAATGTTAAAACTAAGTGCTAAACCTGTGTTGGGTAACTCAAGTTGAGGTTAATGATGGAAATGATTAACCCTTTTATCCTGTGTTTTTCATTCGGACTTATTGTAAAAGGGGGAAAAAAAGACCTGAGTCACATGTTTGCAATAAAGCAGACGGATATAGTCGTGCTTTTTCATCTTTGGCACCAGTTATTTAATCTTTTCACTCACTGGCTTTGGTGACAGGAAGCAAAGTGATCAAGCTTAATAAGACGTAGGTGTTATTGTATTTCAGCTTACCCAACTAAGCAATGTGAGCTTAATCTAATATACCTTTCCTTACCTGAAGGGTGTATAGACCGGTGGAGTAGGCTTCTGAAGGTTAATATATCAATAAGAAGGCAGAGTGTACCTATAAAGCCACGGTTAAAGGAAATATTCTTTAAAGAGAGCAAATTCCACTGCAGTTTGATTGAAATACAGCTACACACGCCAGCAGGGGCTGTAAGCCTGAGTAGTCATGGAAATGTTTGAATCGATCTAACTTGGCACAAGGCCTGATGGAAAGCACCGAATGGGAATCACCATATAGACAGAGCTGCTACACTTCATTACAGTTGAAGTTACATACCCATCACTCAGTTTGCATTTCATGGAGCTGTCTGAAATATCTCTTCTTTTAATTAAATGCCTGCTTTGAATGGTTGCTGATTTAACTGTAATCCCTAGCGTTTAATGTACAGTAAATGCAATGAATGCACCACGAATATCACATTCCATGTAATGAGATTCTGTATTATTAAAATAATCATTATAGTCAAATTCTTTCCTGAATAACTTAGTCGTGTAATTGCTAGTTACTATTATTTCAATGTCACAGTAAAGATGAGCATATTAAACTTTGGTTTATACTTTGTGGTATGCTATAACATTATGTGGAGACAGAAGCCAACAAAAATCTTAGAAGAAAGTGACTAGGTGAGCCAAATTCCAAATCCCATGAGAGTAAGTGGTGCTAGTACGAATGCAGGGGTTTGTATTTGGTTCTCTGGGTTTTTGTCAGCACCCATTTATATCTGTCATAGCCTGTGATTGGATGATAAAGACCAGCAAGGCCTTTAGAGACTAAAGCATTCCCTTCTATATGAATAGGTACAGTGGTCATATCATTTTGTGATTTACACCTTGTAGGTAACCTGTGCATACATGAGGAGTTGGAACAGCTTGTGGCCGATTTCCTTGGGGTAGAGTCCTCCATGACTTTCGGGATGGGTTTTGCCACCAACTCTATGAATATTCCAGCACTTGTTGGCAAGGTATGTAGTTTTGCACACTGAATGTCACACACATGATGAAAGAAATCCCACAGATTTTAATCTAATTAGCTAAGCTTTTGTTCCTTTCTTGCTTATGGCCTAAATTAATATTAGCCAACTACACTCTGCTGTGAACAACTCCCGACCACCCCAGTTAATTAAAATGATAATTAAACATTACAGTAGCCAGAAGGAGAAGGCTTTGGGTTTACATGGCTGCTTTCAGATGCCCAGACAAAGACAAACAGGTTTTGCTATAAGAAATACTCAAGGGTGTGACTACCCATCCTCTGGCCTCTGAGCACACCACCCCAGCACATCCAGAGGGCCAAAGTAACTAGAGGCAACACATAGCATGAACATTTGTGATTGAACTGGACAGGAGGAAGAGGAGGTTGACAGTTAAAGTGATAAGGGCAGGGTCATTTTTGCAGCTCAAGAGGTGCAGCAGCCCCTCAGGCTGTGGCCTTCACGCTAACCATGTAAAGACTGGGGGCTCAACCCTCACTGCCAACTCTGTCCATCAGGGATAGGGTGTGCCGAGACAGGCCTCGCTGTGCAGGCAGAGAAACATTAGAGTGACAGCTGTTGGTAGACTGACTACCAGGCCAGCTGGACCCCAGGCCAAACAGAGCATATCTGTCACCGAGATGGTGTCAACACAACCTCTACAAGTCTTCATTTAGATTAATACAGTCAAATGCTTGGAGCTTTCATGTTATATATGCTAATGCTCTGGACACAGTTTTCTGGAACAACTGAATTAATTTGCATGCAGATTTTTATGTAATATGAAGCACTGTACCCTCTATGTGAAAACTGTAAAGTGTCTGTGGGTCAGAATTTCATTAGACATCAAAGGAAAGAAAAAAAAACCCTGTACAGCATATACAATTTCTATCCATGGAAAACCTATCCATGGAATTTTCTCAACTTGTCAATAACTGTTATTATATGAATGAAAACCTTATGTTTGAAATGAATGATTTCCAGGGTTGTTTAATACTAAGCGATGAGCTCAATCACACATCTCTCATCTTGGGGGCCCGGCTGTCAGGAGCAACCATCCGAGTGTTCAAACATAATAGTAAGTCCTGTAACTTTCTCAATAGATTATGACTCATTGTTTTGCCTCACAATGTCGCATCATCCAAAACTAGTTTTCCAACATCATTGATGTTTTAAGATCTACTGGAACCTACCACAACTTTTCACAGACATGTGAATGTCTGTTGGTGAAGTTTCAGTGTCTGTTTGTGGCCGGTAAATGTGGTTTCTCTTCATTCCAAACTAATGCTGCTGTGTGAAGCACTTTACTTTTAGAGCAGTGCAGGATTTGCTTTAGGGAAAGACGTACTTAACATTCCTCATTTGGAGCAGCAAATGTAAAAGCTTTAATGAAACAGGCTCTGTTTATGGTCACAACGGTGTTGTATGCACAAGCAGCAGAAAAACAAAACAGGGGTTTATTATCATAAAAATATGCTTTTACTCAAACATTATCTTCTGTTGGATCATCTGCAGCTAAGTATGAATGACAAAACGTCCATTGCTTTGGCAGTTGAGGTATCCCTGTTTTGTTTTTTCCCAGCAGCAGCACAAACACGCCAGTCCTCTCGTAGCAAATTTGTCCTGACAGGTACAAGCTCAGTCAGTTATGGGTCTTCCAACCAGACCCCAGAGGCTTGTCTAAAGGCAAAAAACCCTCAGGCTCTTTAGCTGCTGACCTCTCCTTGCCCTAAAACTCCTTCACCAGACACTGGTGCTGCTTTATTAGCAGGATATTTACTAAGAGGGTTAAAAGATTAAAATAAGAGAGTGATCTTTTTGTGATGTTGTTTATTGGTGCTCTCTGAGTGCGATCACGTGTTCACAGCAAATGAAATATTTAAGAGGTGTGTCTTGGAACAGAGATGGAATTTCCTACTAAAGAGGGTAAACTGGTTTGTGCAGTCTAGCATCATCAGATCCGTTGCTCCTTTCACTGTTGATATAATATACAGAAATTATATTCTTTCTAGGTATCTCACGTTTACATTTATGTATTTTATATATTTCATTTTTACTAAATCAGTAGTATTCAAGCAACGGGAGGACACAGAAAACATTAGATAATATGGTCCCATTTTACGGATATTCATAACTGTGTGCACGTCTGAGGCAAAGATAACCGTACAGACATACAATATCTTAAATCAGGCCACAGCTTATCTTAAACAGCAGCTCAACTGTGGAAGAATTTTTTTCCTCATTCTTGCTTGCTGTCCTCTACCCAGATATTGGTTTAAAAAAACAACAACAAACAAACAGATGGTCTGCTCTCTGAAGCTCCAAGAAGGGGTATTACCTGCAGAGCCTCTCCTGCTTCTTAAGAAAACCTGCTTTTGTGTTGAGGTGGTGATATCAATCATCTTAACAGAAAATTAGCCATGACAGGTTTCTTTGCTGCTTGACAGGAAATGGTTGGATTGTAGGCTTACTTTAAATATTATTAAATAACTACTACAGCTAGTCAATACTGCCATCTGCTGGTGTGCAGTGGAAGCTCAGGAACCTGTCGTAAATCTTAAAAGCTGACTGGGAGATTTTTTTATTATTTATTTTTTTATGCAGATTTTTAACCAATGCTGAATACACTGCGAGCCTTTTATTAAGTTAGCTTGGTTTGTAATTTTATCTGATAGAGACATTAGAGGTGCCAGAGGGCAGCAGTTTTGACTGTTATTAGTTTGTAGAAGGTGTTTCTGTCAAATCAAGTAGTGTCCTGTTTGCTCTGTAAACTGCTGTGTTCTGTGGAAATTACTTGCACATATTCTGCTGTTTCCTTTGCATTGGTGCTCCCTATGAGATGCAATCCTATTATCGCTTCACCTTACTGAATGACCTTTTTTCACAGTGTTGAGTTGTTTGAGATTCTGGTATACTGTACCTGTGTGTTCTACTGTTGCGGACATACCATAGTAGTTTAAATGTATTTACACTGATTAGCTCTTGACTGCTTTTTCACTGTTATTCCCTCATATTCTTCTGTCCGTGTGTGTGTGTGTGTGTGTGTGTCAGACATGCACAGTCTGGAGAAGATGCTTAAAGAGGCAGTTTGCTCGGGGCAGCCTCGGACCCACAGGCCCTGGAAAAAGATCCTGATCATGGTGGAAGGCATCTACAGGTCAGGCATAAGGCATATGCAGTTCTTCTATTACACATATTTCAAGTCGGTTTTATCAATTTTTGTAGATGTAAGCTTTTAGGTCGTCTTTAGCAGAGTTTTGCACTGCCAGACTCTGGTAATATCTTTACATGTAACCCCAGGTGAGTTTGTGCTTTGCAGTCCCTGTAATGGTTTCCCTTTCAATCGCTTCGCCTTCCTACCCATTGAATAATAGATTGTATGTGTGCACTTGCAGGTGGGTACGTGTGTGTGTGGGTGGGTTGCATTTGATTACTAGGAAAAGGAGAAACGTATTGTGTGTCTCTCCTGGCTGTGAGTTATCCCGGGTCTTAGTGACCCTCTCCATCTGCTCATTAGCTCCAAATCAGGGCCAAATGGAGCCACAGAGATTGACTTGGCTACACCCCCAACTCCAACTGTTTATCACAGCCATTTCTTTTCCTTCTCTCTTGCCTGTTTTTGCCCTCAGTTGCATGCACACTGCATTTCAATTAATCTAGTCTAATATATGACACTGTCAGGCTTGCGTTATTGTTTTCTTGTGATTTTTAATCTCATAAGAGGAAAGCCTACAGCATGAGCACCGGTATTAATGAAATTATTAGTTCCACAAAATTAATTTGACCTCATCAAGCTGCCTTTATCAGGCAATAATGTATTATGTCAACCTCAGACATCAGAGCAAAATGACGCCTTTCAGGCGAGCACTGAAAGAATAAATGCTCCATCTATCACATGCCTGCAACTTCAAAAGGCTCGGATAAGTATACTTTAGCTGGATCCTTTTCCTTTGATGTCCACGACGGTTCTGGTTCAACTCTGTCTTCTGTCATTTGGGTTGCAGACGTTCTCAGCCATAGAGAGTATAGCAGGTCAGTGATTGCTCCCTTCCCTGGCTATATAATCACTCATCCTGTCTGTTTGTAGCCTTAGAAGATTTGCATCAGAGAGAATAATGAAATGAGAGAAAGATGGGACTAAAGTAAAAGAGGCCAACTGAAATATTCTTGGAAAACTTAAGCTGTCAAATTATGTAATATGGGTTTAGAAAATGTACAGCTGCTCTCCACAGGACAGCTCATTCATTTGGTTTCTAGCCATGAAATATGTTTACCTATGAATCCATGTTTAACTATGATTCTCTGTCTCTAGCATGGAGGGCTCAGTGGTTCGACTACCTGAGATCGTTGCTCTGAAGAAGAAGTATAAAGCCTATCTGTACCTGGATGAAGCCCACAGTATCGGAGCGGTGGGGCCATCCGGGAGGGGTGTGACTGAGCTGTTTAATGTGAACCCAGCTGATGTGGACGTGATGATGGGGACTTTTACAAAGAGCTTTGGGGCTGCTGGAGGCTATATCGCAGGAAAAAAGGTTGTTATGGATCTTTACATTTTGTGTTTTAGCCGTCACTGCTTTCATGTTGTCATTGCTAGTCAACATTCAAGTATTTGTATTACTGTTTTGCCCATTAATTTATCAAATATTTATAACTATATTTCATTACTATAAAGGAAGGCCTGTAAAGAGCACCTTCACTTTTCCTGTATTGTTAAATGGTTGGCAGTATAGAACAGAGAAGACTGGTCTGGTTAATTGTGCAGCATCATTTAAAGTGCTGTAAATAAACAAATACACTCAAGAAACACAACACACTTTAATATAACAAATAGGGTTTTCTGAGAGTCTGTTCCAGAGAGGGAGCTGACAAGCAATAAAGGTCTTCTGCACTACTTCACAGCACCAACAGGACTCCTCAGACTTTGCAGTGCTCTCGCCATTTATCATTGTAACACCCTGGATACACAGCCTGTCTTGTGTTGCAGCAAAAAGAGACTAATACAAAATCTTGTTCCACTTTTCTTTTTTTTTTTAAACAAAACAAACGTGTGTTTGTCTCCACTAAAAAGTAACATCATCCGTCATCACTGTTTTATTCCCTTTCATTTCACCAGTTAGCACTCCTAGGAAAGCCTTGTTAATTCTCCAGTCAAGCGGACACTAGGCAAAAATGATCCACCTGGACCCACATAGGGTCAGAATGGATTTGCAGATAAAAAGGTGGGATTCATCGCATTGAAACATTTCCAATAGTGACCATTTCAGAAAATTGTATAACTGAGCTGACTTTTTGATACTTCTTGACATTGCTTAAATAACCTGGCAAGCAGTGTCTGTGTCAGTAACAGGATTAAAACCAGATTGAACGCATCGTGTAAAGTTACTATTGGACATTTGAAAATATTGGGAATGTTTTTGAAGCAGGTCTGTTTTTAAATATGGATGGGGGAGTTAATCATACGCACTCCATCACCAAGCACCTCACGTGTCCAGCAAATGTTCACCAAGCTGTTTCTTTGGGCCTTTTTCATTCCATTTTACTCCATTAAAAAGTACACTTTAGTACATAACCGCACTGGTTTTGTGGTAGTTGATTAAAAAGCAACAGAGGAAACTGCCTTGTTGTTTGAATTAGGTAGTAAGAGAGGGACCCTTCCTTCCTCCCTTTACCGTATGTTAGCTCCGTCCTGCTCTGCCATAATAAGAAGGTAAAGCTGGCAGAGGGCCAGCCCCTTCTTGTGGCAGGCATCGGAACTGCGCTCCAGATTTAACAGGATGGCTTTTAACAAGCATGATAATGTTTGAAGTATGAACACACTGCCTGGTTTGACAGCTGGTTGTAGTAAAACTCCTGAAAGAAAAAGGCAGGAAAAGAAAGAGAAACCCTTGAGATTTGACATATTTGTTGTTGTGGCAAAGTCCCTCAAATCCTACATTAAGTGGATTCGGGTTTACCAACAAAAGACTCTGCAGATGTGTTCTGGAAAACATTCATGTTACGGCTATTTTATGAGAGCACCAGAAATAAGTGAGCCAATAAATACTCCCCCCAGCTCCTTCTAATTCACTTCAACCTTGTGTATGAAAGCTTTAGTAATTGAATTAACCCTATACTCGAAACCTGAGCTGAATGGAAATTATATAGACTATTGGATATATCAGTAAAGAGCAAAGTATGTACAAGTCTGCAATCTGTTTTGAAACCACTTCTATTCTGTGGCTTTGTGAACTTGTAGTCCACTGCAGTGTTGTGGCCAGTGTGTGGCTTTGGAAACACTATTAGATGTCACTCCATGCCCCAGGCAGGAGATGGATTTCGGACATGTTCTCTTAACTTGCTTATCTCGGTTGCACTGAAATCCTGCAGGACCACAAAGCTGTGAAAAGCTCCTGCCTTAAATGAAAACAGATGTCAGGTTGTTCCAGGGTTCCTATTCTACGTTTTGATCATTTCCACAAAAAAAATAAAAAATAAAAAAATCCCTTCCCCTCATGTGTTTGAGGGAGCAGCAGCCCCCGCCCCAGTTGGGACAGATGGTGGTGAGTGGAAATGGTGGCCAGACATCATCTCCGGCTATGTGTCATCACCCTGCACCCGCTCGCAACCACTGAGCAGCAGCCCATCACAGCTCCGGTCCCGCTCCAAACCTCAGACCGCTTACACACACACACACGTGCTCTAGGACCCATGACCAAAACACTTCCCTGAAACGCTGCTTCTCTCTTGTCAACCGCTGGCAAAATTAATCTCCTGCTGACATTTCACAATAATGAGCATGACAATCCTCATTCTGGCTCATTTTGTCATTGTTTTTTTCTCAAATTAGAGAGCCGGCTCCCTCCGAGTGGGGAGCGGGAAGGAATCCAGGGCTATTTTACAGTCGACGCCAAGATAGTCATAGTTACAGAGACATGACCTGAGGTATTTTAATTACTGCTCAGGTGTTGAGCATACGTGAGCTCTCTCTAGTGGTTCAGCAACACAACTGCAGGTTGTGCTAGATGTGAGGTGGGAAATTAAACGTTTATATCCATGAATGCAGGAAGTTTCCTCCCTGTTTTGACATAGCTGTAAAATAAAATGTCTAATATCTGTGCTGATGTCTGTGGGACACTCTGTCTAACATTACAGGAGCTGGTAGACTACCTGCGTTGTCATTCTCACAGTGCAGTATACGCCTCAGCGATGTCCCCTGCAGTTACCGAGCAGATCATACGGGCTATGAAGTGCATCATGGGAAAAGACTGGAGCACAGAAGGTAAGAATCTGTGTTCACCAGGGCTCTTTCCAGTAAATGACAGCAAGTCTCTGTTGAGATTTGTATGGGCAAGTGAGAAACGAACTAAATTTTGGGTTAGGTCTATAATGTGGCAGAATATCTATAAAGTTATGATGGTTTTGTTTTTCACAGAAGACTATTGGCTGTGTTGAAAGTCTGTGCTTTCCTTGCGTGACCTTGTGGTTATCCCCATACAGTACATGGCAAATGCTTTTTACACTGACAAATATTATGTTTGGTGTAGACAGTTTTTTACTTCTTTTCTATAATTTTTTTTAATGGAAACAACAGCAAACCAAATCCAGAGAACAATGCCAATGTTAACATTAGGAGCAAGACCTGCAGGAAAATACAAACAGCTGCTTGGTCAGAAAATGTGGAAACAATTAGAGAGGTCTGCAGCGGTAAGGAGAGGGGAGTCATGCAGACCCCGAGCATTTTCATGTGTGTGCTGTGAGGAATGCTGTTCCGCTGAAAAGTTACTGCTTTAATGGCATCAGACACAAGGACAGGGAAGCAGTCGTTACTAGAAGAGTCACGGTCCAACCAGACCCAATTCCTCTTGTGCAGTAGTTATACCTTTGGCACTAAAGGGAAAAGGATGAGTATGTCTAGTCATAATGATGATGAGCAACTGACAAATAGTTGTAGGACTGAGGGTATCCACCATATGGGAAAAATAGGCAGCTATGTAAGCTGTGGCAAATGAAAATAAACACGTCTGGGGCGGTGCGCTCTAACGGGTTAATCAGTATAAGGACTAAAGCTGTGTGTTATGGTTGAGGTATATTGAGGGTTCATGCAGAGATGAGTAACTTTCATCTGGCTCTGAACCAGGCATGCTTTGCATCTGACGTAGCTCAGTGAAATAGCTGTTGTGGAAAAATCAGTTTTGACCTGTCTTATAGAGGCTGCAACACAGCAAACAGAGCCCACTCTCAAAACATCAGCTCCGTTGTCCATCAAAACACTTTAAAAAAAATCTCCCTGTGATGAGAGGATCTTTGAATATCTGCCTGATAAGACCTTATATCTTTCCCTCTTATTCTGCCGTCATCTTCATCTGTCTTTTTGATGTCAAATTTTGCGTCACTCTGACGAGCAGCAGCATCCACACGTTCTCGCCCACTTACTTGATTTGTGTGTCTGGCAGCAGGTTTTTGACCCGCATGGCCTTTATCTTAACAGAGAGGAACAATTTACTAAATGGGGCCTGTGCTTTTTGGCAGATGTCCGAATGTTATGTTTTTTTCCTCCCTCCCTCCTTCTCTCTCTCTCTCTCTCTCTCTCTCTCTCTCTCTCTCTCTCTCTCTCTCTCTCTCTCTTT
>JAOXYM010000017.1:9185414-9204665 GCA_028567055.1 Leptatherina wallacei
TTCAGTGTCTTGCCCAAGGACACTTCGACATGTAGTCAGGGGGAATCGAACCGCCGACCTCCTGATTAGTAGACGACGGCTCTATCCACCCGAGCTACAGCCGCCATGATTAGACATAACTGTGGATTGTTTGTGCCACTCAGGTATATAATCAATTAGGTATTAAGTGTCTTTCAGTGCTAGTCAGAACTGATATCCATGAAAAGGTTGATCACTGATTTGCCATAACTTCAGATTTTACGTTGATCTGTTATATTGAGCATCGAGTTTTACCAACAGCAAATATGATTTGGAGGGGGAAAAAGTTACTCTGCTTGTTAAAATATGATTTTTATGGTTATCAGGATATTAACTTTTTCAGTGTCGCAGTCAATCTGAGGCCCATTTCTTAACAGTTTTATGGAAGTACTGTTTCTACAGATACTAAAGGCTCATCCAGAATATAGAAAATGTTTTTATTGTTTCATTTAAACCATTTTCAGAACATATTTAAAGGTTTAAACTTAAATAATCATCAACCCATTAAATCACATCTCAGCTGAATGATGAAGGATTTAGAGCGCGACTTCTTGCTGTTTTGGAGACTTCAGACTTAAAAAAAAAAAGTTCAATATCAAATGTTGCTCTGTAGTTTTGTTAACCTCAGAGGAAAGCATCAAGGTCCAGCTCTCTACTCGATTATGGTTTGTATGAATGCGGCTGCACACCCACCATGTTGTAATGAACGTTTGTAAATTTGGAAAAATCACTAATAGCAGAAGAAGTGATTAGAAGGGATTACTGTAACAACGTTGCATTGTGGCTGCCTTTTTATGAGTGTTGCACAGAAAGCATTTAAGGAAGCACTTAAGGTGTTTTGTAATTAAACTAATGGTTGTTTCTTTCTTGTTTCTGACCAGGGCTTTCGCTCGAGAAATGCTGCAGAGGAAAATAGGCGTGGTTGTAGTTGGCTTTCCAGCCACACCGATTACAGAGGCCCGAGCTCGCTTTTGTGTGTCTGCTGCACACACTAGAGAAATGTTGAACAAGGTGAGCACAGAGAAAAAATGTACGCAGAATTCTAATGTTTATCTCTTAGGTTTTAGAGAGTGCTATTTTTTTCCCCTCCTTATTCTGAGCATTTCTGTTTCTCTCTCAGGTGCTGCACCATCTGAATGAGGTGGGGGATCTTCTCTGTCTGAAGTTCTCACGGCAGAAGCGTTCTTCCCTGCCCGACCTCTGTGACGAGACAAACTTTGAGCAGAACAGTTGATTTGACCCTTGACACCTGAACTTCACAGTGTCAAAACTAAACATCCTGTAAACTGATAAACACACATTGTAAGGTAACACCTATACCTTACAGCAGAGGTGGGACCAAATGTTTGGCAGCTGCTCTTTATGTGTTTGCAACACAGTTTGATTCAACCGAATAACTATTTTGTTTCGCTCCTTTAAAAAAAGAAACTACAGGCCTTTCTTGAAAATGACTTCTTTATATTTTTATTTGTGAATGCTTATGGGGAAATTATTTGCACATGCATTGCTGCACAGGTTCAACCTCAGGTAATTTGTAAAATATTGGGGTTTTATTCCACTTCGGAGATAAATCCCACATTGTTAGTTCAGTTTACGAGTTAATCTCCTCTGCAGTAACATTTGAAGAGAGTTTTGACTATCTTAGCTCAGAGGAGGGATTGCATTTTTACATGTTATATCGTTATGTCTATATTTAGACGTTGGAAACTTTTTATGGAAGCATTTTTTGCTTCTCATGAATTAATATCTAATAAATGAATGGTAATAATTAGACATTTGTACACTGTAGTTGCAAGGACCCCCTTTCACTTTCGTATGTGAAGGGAAAAGCACTTGTTACTTTATTCTGCTGTTAGACTGCTGAATAATTGAGCCAGCTAATTTTCTTTTTCTTTGTCTTTTTCTGACAAGAAAAACGGTACATGAATGCCTCCTGAATCTCTTTTGGAACACGAGGTTTGATTAATTGTGATACTGACGTGTCTCCCTGAGCTATCCTTTAATAACTGTTCTAATTTCCTGATCCACGATAATTTACTTTACTTACAGCCGAACAGATTTAGCTAAAGATGACGGCGTCTGTGTTTGACTGTGAACTGTTGTTCTAAAAGAAATGTGCTCTCTGTAACACCACTTTCATCTCCAGAGTAAATGAAAGCCTTCCTGTAAATAATAGATCTTGCAGCGATTACTTCTTTGACATGTAGTTAAATCCAGACAAATAAAAAAGGTGTCACAGCTTGTTTTGTGGCAAGACTGCTCATACTCACCGAGTCTAAACAGCTTAATTGTTGATGTTTTAAAGACCTGCTGTTCTCTTTCACACACAGACTGCGTAACAGTTGTGAAGGTAAGCATGCAGAGTATTCAGCACCTGAGCCAACAGAAACCTAACCTAGCAATTAGCGCTGAACCCTAAATTCTCGTAGTATAGGGTAATCATTTGATTAACGCAGGAAGGATTATGGATGGATGATATATGTGTTTTCGCAATGTCAGATTGGTTCTAGTTGACACTTGTTTTACCTCAGGGTGTGACAATGTTTGTGTTTTCTGCTCTGTGAATAACATAGTGATGGCATTTTACAAGATAGAATAAAGAATCAAATATATTGGGAAAGCATGTTAAATAAACTACTAACTTAGATGTAGCAAAAAAAAAACAATACTGGATTGCTTTGCTCTGTAAGTGAATACTTCACATCTGGCTCCTATAGGCAGAAACAATAGGAAACAGCTTCTTTAATCATTAAATCTGTGACATCATACTAATGCTGAACTCCTTAAAGATCCAGAAGAGGGGCTGAAAGGTGGCCTCATATGTTGCATCAGGGTGCGCTAACGTCTTCCGGATGTCTGCCATTAATTTTTGTTTACTTTCACCTTTAGTCTAAATGTGAGCATTGTTATAACTCATTGTGGGTTTACAGCAGAAAGCAGATGGGCATAGAGAAGAACTGAAAAAGTCAAATTTATTCTCAAACCTTAGGGCAGTGAGTCACAGACGTAGAGCATTCAAGTACTAAGCTCCCATGTGATTGTTGAGAAAGGCAAACTTGAACTTGCTGAGACTTAACCAATTGCATTTTTGCACTGTTGCTCAGCAAGAAATATCTTGTTTATATATATATGTGTGTGTATATATATATATGTGTGTGTGTATATATATATATATATATATATATATATATATAATCAGACTTAATTTTGAGAAAGAAATTAAGTTTGATAGGAATATTTCATTTGTGGCTTTTTGTTTCAAGTTAAACATTTTTTTCCCCCTTGAAGGATGATGATGGATAATCAAAACTAATGATCCATTATCAACATTTGCACTTAAGGTAAATCACAGCCTACCTTAGTGGTGTCAGTTTCAAAACACCGCAAAGGCAAAGTGACAGATAACACAGATGAGAGTCAGGCAAGGTGGGAAGCATGAGTCTTGCCAAACTTCCTCTCAGTCACTTGTAACTGCCTTCAGCTGCAGCCGAAGCGGCAAATGGTCTGCACTGGCATTCAAAACATCTGCGCAGCCAGACTACTGCTGGTAAGCCCCCCCGAGACCTGCCTTGCCTGCACCAGCCTCTTTTGAACTGCAGATCCAAATGCGCTGCACTTATTGGAATGGCATGTAGCTGCTATTCTGAAGGGGGATCCTCTGCTACGCCTTTGATGTCCATCAGTGTGTCCAAAGCAGGCAAGCCGTCCTCACTGCTCTGTTTTCTATTTGGACAGAGATTTTTCTATTCTGAAGAGGGAGTTTTGAAGTGAAGCAGACAAAGCACAGATTTACATGGTTTGGACAGCTGTGCTCTGCTTTGAGTAAGACTGAAGATATCAGTAAAGCTGTATAGTGGGGAGTTTGTACTTGTCAGAGCATAAAGAAGTAGGCCAAGGTGGCAAGGTGTTTCATAAATACATGAATTAAAGCTTTTTTTGCCTAATTGAGGGGGAAAAGTGCAACATTTTATATTATACACATCAAATATCTTATATAACTAATTTTTCTATACTATTAGCCCCTGGCTTTCCTCATAATTAAGGAGCCATAACGCCACTTCAGCCTTAAGTGAATCTATAGGGCTCCATCAGAAGAGATGACTGCCAGGGTCATTGAACTGTCACCCAGCTGAGGCGGTAGCATCCCTGCTTGGTGCATAATTTAACACAACAGCTTGTCCTTTGAAGAGGACAATAAAATGTCTCACATTGACTAATCACATTAGGGACCATTTGTCTTGCTTAAGTGAAGTGTAACAGCACCATCCGTTTTACACGCAGACTGATAGGGCTGCTGCTGCACACACCCTGACATGAGAGGCAGACCTCCTGGAAGGCGCCCCAAGAGTGTCTTCCTCTGCAACGCACCCAGCGTGCCTTTCAGGGGCCAGCAGCTGATCCGGGGGTCTTCATACTGCGCGCACAATTCTTTATGTTGAAATGTATTATAGGCTATGACTGAGTGGAAATCAGAGTTTTCATCAAATCTTGCTTAGGATTTTTAAATTTTAAATCTGATCATGAAACACTCGTCCCATCTACAGTGGAATGTGCAGCATAATATCCGTGCGCTCCCTTCTTCATTCTCCAAAACAAGTATTTAAGTTAAAACCCGAACACGCTTCGGGATGGTGAGGACTGGCTGGGAGGTGGTGAGGGACTGGTGAGGGACGAAAGAGTTAATCAGGGGGAGGGCGTCTGCACAGGGGCGTTTAGTATAAAACCACCTCAAGAGCACACACAACAAGAGCAGCGTGTGTCTGAGAGAGCTGTAGTTTGATATGGTTTGACTTGTTTCCTCCTGCAGGACTCGTTGGAGGCGCACGCCAGCCAGCGTCTTCATTTCTGTGGGCCCACAGTCCACAGCAATGGATGAATACTGAACCGCTGAAGATTAAGTCAGTTAGTTTGGTTTGTTTATTTTTATTTATTTTTTTATAAATTACCTGTAGCCTACTTTTACCTCAAAAGTAGTGTTGCTGGATAATGCACCGGATGAGGCCGCGCAGAATGCGGACAAAGCAAGAATTGCGTAAAAGCGGATGAAGTGGAAATGAGGAAACCTGTGGCATGAGGCTGAGAATGTGGCGGGGACACCACGGGGCAACGCAGCTGCAACTTTCCTGAGCTTGGAGGCTTGAAGAGGGCGCAACAAGAGCGGAGAGTGTGAATGTTGCACGCTGGATCAGCCCTACTGTATGAATTAGCTCTGATCAAACTATATGAACACACATTAAAACATAATTCATCTCAAGACAATTCCAACGTTTTCAAAGAAAAAAACAAACAAACATTGGATCCAAATTAACTTGCACTTTTTTTTCAAATTATCTGACAGCCCCCCCTTTCCCACCCCCACCCCCCTCATATTGGTTCCGTTTCCCCTCATTTTTGCAATTCTGATTCCCGAAGTGGCTCCGAAGTGGTGTTGCGGCTCCTCGTCCCCGGCGGATCCGGAGATTGGAGTCTCTGCACCGGGAGGAGGCGGAGTCGCAGCTCCGGCCACACCGCTAGCTCCAAAGAGCGGTCGCGTGAAAAGGATGGTGCGGCTGGCGGCGGAACTGCTGCTGCTCCTGGGACTTCTGCTGCTTACCTTGCACATTACAGTGCTGCGGAGCAATCCGCTGCCTCAAGGAAATGTAACTCTGAGCCTGGATCAGGACACAACACGTTCAGAGGTGAGTTTGGAGATCAGTTTGTAGTGAGGTGCTGACTTCCAGGGGGAGATTTCTTGGAGTTTGATTTGCAGATAACATGCTCCTAAGAGCCAGAAGCTCAGGTAAATTAAATCCTCCATGTTCCTCCGGGGGGGGGGGGGGTTTGTTATTTGGCATACACATGGATGTGGTCTCTCAAAGGTGTCCCCTTGAAGATGGTAGTGAGCCAACAAAGGGGTAGAAGATGATCCAGGGTCAGAGATCAGCCCCCACCACCACCAGACACACCTCCCTATTGTAGGGGGTTAAATCTTAGCTGCAGGCGCTTCTCTGTCACCATGGGCTCATCTCTGTCATCCAAGTGCTTACTTGATAAATTAGGGGGGTCAGGGATTAGCCCCTAAAGGTGCCCCTTTCCTGCCAAGATTCCCTGGGGTGTGTTTGGAGACTAGTCTGGCATCAACCTGACATCCGCCCTGTTCTAGATCAATCTTTAACTTGTTTTATCTTGTGCTGATCTATGCTCTGACACATGAACGGATCAGATTATTTCATTTATTCAGTGTGACAACGCATCAGCAATGTGTTCAAACCACCGCTTCTAATGAGAAGCTGCGATCCAAGTTAAAGCATGAAATTCTCACGGGAGACTTTTGTCAACATGACACCACTTAAGACAAGTCTAATAGTTTAACTGATCAACATCCACATCAAGCACACAGACTCCAGCTGAGCCTAAAATCATGACCAGAGGGTTAAGACAGGTCTGGGATCAACAGGCCTTTTTAGAGAGTGTTAAGCATCTCTCAGCTGCTTTTTGATGTATATTTAGCATACTACTGAAACTCTCTTCCGCTTCCAGTGATAAATGGTTATGTATGCTCATAGGAATGGTGTCCCATCATAAATGCCTTATTAGGGCTCTGGGGAAATGAATGGAAAGAATTTTTACTTCGAAAAAGTTTGGCAAGGGTCATTTTTCTTATCTCAGCTATCGCTGCCATCACTGTAGACTGACTTGCGTATATGCAAGCCTGTGTTTTCTTGGATGTTTGGCCATGCAAAGCTGAGGAAATATTTCAGGAATTTATTGAATATTTGTCACCCAGCCAAATGCTGATTTTGGATGAGCAGGATGAGGAGCAGCAGGGAATTTCTCCTGACAATTCAAAGTAGAAAACACACCTCCCACCCCAACTTCAACATCCCCTTTGTCACTTGTCTAGATATACATAGATTCTTTCCAGCAAAGAAGCCACAAACAAGCCTTGAATGATGTTTTTTCTTCTTCTTTTTTTTACTCATGAATGCACTGACTATGTTCAGATATGCTTCACTAACTCTCTGTTAAAGATGGTGATGTCATCTTTTAGCCATGTTTGTCACAGCCCAGAGCGTGTATTGTCGTCCCAAGGTGTCATATTTGAAATGGCATTCACAGAAGCACAAATGGCAGGATCCAGCTCTGTGCACCTGAAGTGGATAAAGAAAACTCTTTGGTTCGGGAAGACAAATTCAGGCACTGTGGCAATGCAAATTTTAGTGCCAAACTGTACAACATTACTAATGAATTTCTACGCTAAGACACATTTATGTCCTTACATTTCAAGAGAATCTTAATAACACTTTTTTCTCAGTTTAATTGGGCACATAAACATTTGCACACATCCACTATGAGGGATGTGACAGAGAAAGGATGAGATTATCTATAATTGTTGTGCTGAAAAGCATATGTCACAATGTGGGCTGCCTTCATTTCCTGTCAGCCTCCCTGGTGGGCAAGGACTCCTGAGTAGCACCCAATTGAAAATAGAGTCATGCCCCTTTAAAGAGCTCCTCACAAAGTGAAAAGTGGGAAGCGGGAAAAGAAGACCAGATAATGTGAGGAGGGAGAGGGGGTGGCTTGTGTGTGCAAGTGCTCATTCATGGCTGTTGGAAGTGGGGGGGTGACATCCTGGGAGGCCGCAAATGAATTGAGGACTGGTGTGTCACTTTTGATCTCCAAATTAAAGCCTGTTTCTCTTAGATGAGCGACAGGAACTGTAAAGCAGCCCGCCATCAAAGCGCAGCACTGCTGATTTATTTAACATTTAAATGAGTTTCTCTTGTGCACTTTAAATGTATGGGTTGTGTGTTTGGTGAGGGAAGAAAAATTAAAAAGAGGTATTTTTCTCATCAACTTGTGTCTAAAACAACAGTGAGAGTCATGTGGAAAGATGTTGATATTAGATACTAGCCGTGCAGTAGAAATAACTGCATTTCCTTCTGATACAATATTGTGATTTTCTATCTCTGATGTCCAATAAAAGATTCAGCGGAAATTGTCATTAAGTTGGAAAAAAAACATAAAATTGGTGTTGTCCTGCTCATTTGACCATTTTCAGGAAAACAGTCTAAAAATCTTTAGATATAGATAAACCAGGATATATCGATATTTTCAATAAGAAAAATGAAATAAATAAATTTTATATATTTGTTTGTTTTTTTCACCATCTGTATGGTTCTCGTTTGGGTAATTGGCTATTTTTTCAATAACAAAAATTAAATTTTATTGGTAAAAACTTAAATCTAAACTAATCTGTTTAGACCGCTTTGATATTTAAAGTCTGCATGCATGCAGGAACAACAGAAATAATAGGTATATGCATTTCAATGGAAAAAAAGAAGACATTTCACTGTTTTAAGCAGTGTCATTAACCTTTTGAGCCCTGTCTGTATTTCAGGCCTTGGCTTGAAAAGTGCATACCCATAACCATTAGGTCTATTTAAATACTTTTGGGTCCATAGTAAAGGGAACACTTATGAGATTTGTTGGAATGGATTAAAGTTAGTATATGTGTTGCTGGTGAAGATTAAAATGAAGAAGAAATGAAGAGGGCACAAATGAAAAAACATTTAAGGAAAAAGAAAAAAAGAGGGACAACTCTTTCAAGATGAATATGAATATTTCTTTGAATGAGCAGCTGTAAAGCTCAATCGAATCATGGTACAATATATTATACCTCTGCAAAGGCTAACCCTGATAAAGTGAAGCAGAACAGACAGTTCAGGCAAGATCTCCAAAATTGCTATTTTGGCACAGTTTGGCACCATCTGTTCTCATAGTTCCCAATTGGGGGACCTCAGCTTCTAAAAGCTTAAAATGTAAATGGATAAGTTTTTCATATGTATTTAAATGCACCATGAAGTCTGTGCAGTCTTTAATGTACAACATGGTGTACCATGAAGACACCTGTAGTTGGTGCTTTTCAAAGCAACAAAGATTCACCTTGTGTTTACATGTAAAATTTCTCCTATGGATGGAGCGACTTTCTGAAATGCTCATCATTTTTTGTGTGGTTTCATGCAGCTGCAACAAGCTGGAATAAATCAACACTGCAGTTAATATGAATGTCACATTGTCACAGCAACCTCTGTAATCATTCAGCCACGAGACTCCGAGTAGGAAGGCTGGTTGTTTTAGGCGCTTGTCAGCACTTCTCTTATATCATCCATTGTTGTCCTGTTTGCAACATAACGTATGAGTAAAACATAAATCAAACCACATTAGTGCTGCACAGCTAACAATATTTGCCTTGAAACTGACCAATTCTTTGTTTACTAACAGGTTTCTGCTCCATTTCCTCCCATACTGAGTGAGAATTGCATTAGGATTACTCAGAATACTTCAATTGAGCTCAATTAATGTCAAGATGCGATAATCTGTCATGTGTATTACTGCAAAATATGTCACACGAGAAGATTAAGATGAGATTAGTATGTGAGGATATTAAAGGATAATCTGCCTGCTGTGAGTGAGTTTCATTGCCCAACAATTTCTTTATTCTGAGAAACCACAGAAAACTGGAATCAGCAGTAAAAAAAAAAAAACAATCTATGTTTTTGTGTTTTGATCTTCACTCTGCACACATGGTGGAATTTTCTTCAATAACAGTTGTTATTAATCTTACCATTTCTGCAGCAGCCCTGAAATTCATGCTAGTTCTGGGTACCAAATGGCAGATGAAGTCAGAAAATGTCAATTTCTCATTAAAAAAAAAAACTAAACTGTAAAACTTGTGTATTCTGCAGTCAAGAACTACCATAATACATAAGAACATAAGCCATGCATATTAGACACCTGTTGTATGTTTGCATTTACATTATGATTAAACCTGTTAGTGCTCTGATGGCTTTGCTCCCTCAGCGGAGCTCAGTTACAACATCTGAGTGAAATCTGAAGACTGGGAACTTGAAAGGCAGGGTTATCACATGGGCATCTCAAAGTCCAAGTACTTGTGATAGAAGCAAAGAGAGCCCTGTGATGTTCACATAAAGAGTAGATAGCTGATGCAGAAACTGTGCTCTTGAAATGTTTATCTGGACTGAGCTCTTATCCATAAGTGGTTACAGAAACAAGGCATTTGTGGTTTTAACTGGAATCTCCTTTTTGCAAATCTCTTCCCCCACCGCCCCCCAAATATTATGATTATGGACATAAATTCTCATAATCTGGCCCTCTTATCGAAATTAAAATCCTTTTTCTTTCAGCTTTCTTGGTGGCTCCAAAACCATCCATGCTTCTTTCCCAAAATGATGGCTGGTTGTATAATCATTTTAATTACAGCATAAGCTTGCATTAGAAAATGTGATGTGAACATTTTTACATTCTTTTAAAACCTTGTATTATCATATTAAGTTAATCTAGTTTCTGGTTGTGAATGAAGAATGGAGCAATGCAGCTGTGCAGCTGCTGCCCCCCCCCTCCCCAGCCGCTGAATACAAGTTACATGTACATTTATAATCCCTCCTCCTTTGCTGCGCAGCTCCATTTACAGCGTCTATATTGCCCCAGAGTGCACCTTGGCTGGACACAAACCGCTCTACTGGGGGCTTTTATACCCACCACAATGCGGCTGAGCTGACACTTTGTCTGTGACTGGCCACTGCAGCCATACAGAATGCTTCCATATTCTCAGGCCTCAGCCCGGCCACAAAAACACTGGGGAGGAAGAAATGGGACAAGAAAAAAGAAAACAAGGAACATGATTGATGCCTTTGTTTGATCTTATTTTCTGCCACCCCAGAATGGATGATTGCTGACTACTTATAGCCGTCTGTCCAATTTAGGAATAATTGTTCCTTCTGTGCATACCTGATAGAGGACATGTGTCTCAACTGTCATTTTGGGATGGATTTACAACACTCTGTCAGAAGACCAAATGTTTTCCTGTCCTCAAGAAGGCAGACGTAATTATTTTGCAATGTTTGCTTAGGTTTGTCTGTATAGCTCAGTGCAAGAAAACCATGAGTCTTACATTAGCCCTCTTCTCGCAGCCAGCACCAGAACATGCTATATATGTCCACAACATATTACTGTGGTAAAGTACCAGTATATTTTCTCAGTTAGAAATGGGAAAAATATATAGTACGGCTGTGGCATGGGATCTTAATGCAGGCTGTGGGAAGCTTTTATTTTAATAGAAGCAGGCTGACATAAAATATACAGCTTGATGATTGTTTCACTGCTTCGGTGGCTCCTTTCTGGGCTCTCAGTCAAGAGTCCACTGTCCAAAGGATTTACGACAGAGGTCATGGCCACATGAACCTCTGTCAACACATGAGATCCATGTAATGTTGCTGAGTGTGCAGACTCATGCCGAGCAACAAACAGGATTCTTTGTTTGAACATTCACACATAAGGGAATGAATTATTTTATAAAGTCATTCAGATATCATGAACACACAAACACATGGTTGGCAATGAATTAATGTCACATTCTTTTCTCTCCTCAGCAGAAAAATATAAATGCCAGAAGTAGCTCTTCTGCCCAGCTGGCTCATGAAGACCGGAGGTCTGGTCCAGAGCACCGGTTGGCCCATCAGCCCGCAACCCTCCCCTGGGCACAAGGCAGCAGTGTACACAAGGATGGCCCTGGGGCTTTCCTCCTAGATCTGCACAATTTCCCAGACCTCTCTAAAGCTGATATCAATGGACAGAATCCCAACATACAGGTGACCATGTGTGTCCGTGCACCTGCCAGCGCACTTTGATGCTTTTGCTCACTTAAGACATGGTTACTCAAGCATGTAAGACAGGAAGAGCAAACAGGAAGATGGAGAATAGTTTGGTGCACATCAGTACACCCTTTTTCTTCCCTCTTCCTCCTTCCTTCCCCCCTTGTCTGTTTTCACACTTCCTGGTTCCTATAAAAGCCCAGGATAGAAGGATGGACACCACGCCAATCATATTGACCGCTGAAAGGCTGAAAGACTAACCACTAATGCCTTGGTACTAACCCATGTGCAGGAACATGGATGGCAGCTTATGTAAATGTGTGGCCAGTCCTTGCCCATAAGTCCCTCAGTGATGCAGATGGTTGAGTAACCGCTGCCATGTTTAAATCATTCTCCTGTCTAATCCAGCAAGGGGGTCTTTCTATTTTTGAGGGCATCACTGCTAAATTTGAGCATGAACAAAGTGTATTAACATCTCAAGATGTGGGAAAAGAGCAAAGCAACCAATTGAGCAAGGGCGTGAGGCTGTGGGAGCAGGAGAGGAGAAGGAGGGGGTGTCTTTGATCCTGGGATTCATCTGGCTTTCATGGTCTGGAGGAGGCTGAGTAGCCCTTTGAACTTTGTGTTTAGGTGGAGAGAGCCTGAGAGGTGGGAGGGTGACTGCGGGGCAGGGGTGGTGTTCCCCCCTCATCTGGGAGGCACATGTGTTAGGACAGAAAGGGGGAGGGGGTGATGTGCGTAAGGCCAACACAAAGTGCCACCTTACAGCATCCAATTTTCTGTTTCTGTTAAAATCTGTATATGAATACGGACTTTAATTTGACTTCTCTTAATTCAGGTAACCATTGAAGTGGTGGATGGACTGGAGGGTCATGAACCAGAGAAGGGCCTCCGAAAGGAGAAAAAACCCAGCTGGGCCACTCCAAACTGGAGAAACTGGTGGCCCCACACTTCTTCATCCTCCTCCTCCTCTTCGTCCACTCATCAAACAGAGGAGCAAGATCGCTCCTACGGGAGCAAAACCGAGGACAGCAACTTCCTCCGGCCACCGGCAGACTGGGACAGGAAGGGAAGCAAAGCTCAAACTGAATATGGTAAGAATGACAGGCGGGAGTTAAAGGCACAATGCAAGATATTTTGCTGGCTCCATGGGCTCATTTTTGAGCCCCAGATGGCCACAGTTTCATGTGGAATCTGTAATTTTCAGATTTGCTGATTTAAGCTGTCACCATAATAAGTGCAGTCATCCCATGCGAGGCTCTTGGCAGCCCCTGATTGAAGCCCTTAACACTCTTTTATGAGATAAATTCCTCCGTGTTGCGGAGCTAGCTACGTCGCACAGTTTAGATGCCTGACAACATCAAAGCTAAGTCATGGTTATGGAGCCGGAAGGACTGCTAGGCTTCTCCACGCAATTCACACAGCACCCTCCAAAAGTAACCTTACAGATGAATCTGCCGTGAAAGAATTTACACTCACTGTCATACGGTGTGACCCCATGTTGAAGCATGCCCAAACCAACATGGCCGAACAGGAATGCGTACGCTGTGGACAATGTCGCTTTATTCACTTGCACTCCAGCATTTAGGAGGAAGATTTTATATGTTTTGTAAAACCATAACCCGTGTTGAATGTTTCTGGCTTATCACTGTGGTCTGATTTCAAAGTATTCCTTCATTTCATACCACACTAATGGACAAGGACATATTTTATCATCATTACTGTCACAACATGAAACTTAATCATAGTGGTGGACAAACAGTAAAGCAAAGACCACTGATGGTACATTCAGTTGGTTGTCTACACAAGGTTTTATACATTCTGACTTTCATCTGAGCTGCCATTACCTCTACGATATGGATTAGAGACAGGGGGAGGATGCTATGTGACTTGTATTAATGCAAAATGCTCATAATGAGCGGCAGATGGCAACAAGGGGGTTTGTTGGGTGGTTTGGACCCCTGCCAGAAATACTTCCCATCCCAAAATGCCCACATTAATTCTTCTCATTGATGGAGTGCTGCTGTCAAGATGTGTGTGCATGTGTGTGGTAAAGTGATGGCGGTGGTGGAGCGAGGTGAGCCCTCTGTAACTATTGCGATGTATACAAATTACACCGATTTTGTGTTCAATGATAATTGGAGTCGAGAGGATTTCTTGCCATTTCGCATTGCTTTTTCAAATGGCTGAATCCCAGATAGAGCAGCTGAGTGGCTTCCTGTACCACACTGCCAGGGGTGTGCTGAAGATTTCTATTAGTAAAACAGGATTCCCTGTGGCTTCATTGGAATATGCCAAATGTTTTCCAGTCACTTCACTAACTGAACACATACTGTGGCCTTTGCCTTTGACTTGTTGGTTCCAAAATTTTGTGTGAGCATGTGCAACATATTGCGTGTCTCTGTAGAGAAGCGTCTGTGGTATCTACTTTAAGGAGCAAAGTCAAAGTGAGCTGCCCCACCTCCCTTTTCATGTCTTAACCTCGCTCATTATTAGTGAAACATGCCAACGGGCCCAAGTAAGTTCAGCATGTGGTCCGCATCAGAGCTGAGGATCTTTCTTTCTCTTTTTCTCTCTGATCCAAGACTACATGGATGGAGAAGGGGACTGGAGTAACTGGTCAGCATGCAGCGTCACTTGTGGAAATGGCAACCAGAAGAGAACCAGGTCTTGCGGTTATGCCTGCACAGCCACGGAGTCCAGAACTTGCGATATGCCCAACTGCCCAGGTAAAATCCACATTATTAATGGTTGTAAAAGACTCAAGGTCCATGTTTTGAATTGGTGCTCTTTCATCATTTGTTCCTCCTCTCACTGTATATTCATCTCCTTAAAGGTATTGAAGATGCCTTCAAGACAGCAGCCACTGAAGTGAGCCTGTTAGCTGGAACTAATGAGTTTAATGCCACAGAGCTCTTTGGTGTTGGTAAGATTTTGTCTGCGCTTGTACTCCATACTATCCTTCAATCAGACATAATTGCGCTATCAAAGGCAGTTCATCCATGTGGCAGTGCTCCTGCACACACTTAGCATTCCTCATGCTTGCTTTGTGCTCCTTTACTGTGCAGCAGGGCAGGAAGAGCGGGGAACGCGGCTAGCTAGTCTCTCTTTGTTTTTAATAAACTTAGTGAAAACACACCTTCATCTTAAACTCCTGGTCACACTGCTGTTTTCATCCTCTGATTTTGGGGAGTGCTTGAAAGGAGACGTAGTATCTGATAGATTCATCATGTCTTTCAGACACAGACAGCTGTGAGCGATGGATGAACTGCAAGAGTGACTTCTTGAAGAAGTACATGACCAAAGTGGCCAATGATCTTCCCAGCTGCCCTTGCTCCTACCCAACTGAGGTGGCTTACAGCACAGCCGACGTACACGATGCGCCCACACGCAGAGATTTCCGCTGGAAAGACGCTAGCGGGCCGAAAGAGAAGCTGGAGATCTACAAACCCACGGCCCGCTACTGCATCCGCTCTATGCTGACCCTGGAGTCCACCACGCTGGCCGCGCAGCACTGCTGCTACGATGACAACATGAAGCTCATCACTCGCGGCAAAGGCGCCGGCACACCCAACCTGATCAGCACGGAGTTCTCGGCTGACCTGCACTATAAGGTGGACATTCTGCCCTGGATCATCTGCAAAGGCGACTGGAGCCGCTACAACCAGGCCAGGCCACCAAACAACGGGCAGAAGTGTCCAGACAATCCTCAGGATGAGGACTACTACAAACAGTTTGAAGAAGCCAGAGAATTCTAGCCCAATGTGAAAGAAATGTTTAAAACTGCTTCAGCTAAACCTCAAAAATATAATTTTAGGTCACATAACACATGAACTTTTTAGACTCTGAGAAAAGACTTATTTGAAAAAACCCAATAAAAAACCAACACAGTCAGAACCCTTGCATGCTTACATGCAGTGTTTTTTCTGACTTCATGTGAAGCAGCCTCGAAACTTTTTTTTGTTTTTTTGTTTGTTTTTTAATATTTTTTAAAATGTAATATGCCTCTACTAATTTTGCTGCAAAGCTTAACTAAGATTTGGTCACTAAAAGGGAGAAATGTCTTCATATTCTTAAAAGGGAAATGTGTTATTGTCAAGATGCTTCTCTGTAGATTCTTTATGTTTGGTGAATCTGAGAGGCTTGTGGTAATAGAATTATAAGATCCCTCAGGAATGTGTTGGAAGTAAGAGGGACAGAGAACAGGGTTGCCCGGCTTTCCTTATGTTGTCAGTCCAAATATCCAGGTTTTCGTGTAAGCTCGTGGATATGTTTATTTAGCATGCACATCTTTTTTTAAATTTTCATTCATTTACCCCTGTAATTTAACTTTGTCATTTGTGTGTCTGAGGCAGTTCTTCATTGTAAAAAGCCTGCATTATTTTTGTAAAGTATTTATTAAGTTGTAGCTGTGTCCGGGTCGGGTGTCCATGATTGTGGCTGTCATTCTGAATGCTAACTTGAGATTCCTCTCTTGTTCATGAGTAGCCGTCATTGTGCACATCTATGTCTCAAGATAGGAATAAAACTGCGTAGAGTATAAAGAATGTGTGAATTCAAATGTAAGGAAAGATTTTTGAGATATAAGTCTATAAAAAAAATAAATTTTTAAAAAGTCAACAAACGTGTCGGATGATAGAAAAAATTGATGATCTCGGCACGATCTTCACAGGAAATCTCTAAAAGGTGTAAAAGAAGAATATTTCAAGGTTAATCGGATGCTATTATATTTCTCTCCTGCTGTTAGAGGAAAATTGATTTTCAGGAAAAGAAAATGTATTTCATCTCATCAGTTACAGTCCTCTGACAGACTTAGGCCATTGCACAAGACTTCCATTAGTTCCATGCAGCGTGGCTGTCAGGCCAGGCCTTTTGATGGGGTTGTGATATTTCTTCAGAGGGTGAGGAGAATAAGGTTCCCTTGAATGTGACTCAAATTCTTTGTCTTTGGCATGTGTCCTCACATTCCTGAGTAATTTCTCAGTGTACACATGCACTCGCACACATTCACCGCTGCCTGTCCGTAGCAGAGACCTCTGACCATTCCCTCTGCACTGAGGGCTGCAGTTATTGTCACACAGAGAAAGCCATTCATGGTGCCCTCATTCCTGCAGTCTTGTGTGCTGCACAGCTGGTCTGGTGCAGGGCTCGTCTTTATATTGCAGCAGGTCCCAGCACGTTTTAGCGCCCCTGAGGCGCTACTTGCAACCACCCATTTGTCTCACTATTCATACAAAATTCCTGCCTTGGCATCTTTCAACCCATTTATCCCAAACACAGCCTTTTGTCAACAACATACTTCCAACTGCTCACTGTAAATCACAGTTATACTTTGTTTTAAAGTGCGGTTGGGCTTCAACCTCTCCTCCATCAGGCCCCTTTTTTTTCCATCTTCTGTCCCTTCCATGAGTTGAAGCATGGTTCAATGCAGAGATTAAAGTAACCGGCATGGATTGTTATCTCAGCCGAGCGTCTGCTGAACAGGCCGTGGAGATCAAAGTAAGGTGTTCATCTTTATTTTGTAACATTAGTGCCAAGCTCAAATTGATGACATACTTCCATTCCCCCACACCCCACCCCTATCCAGTATCTCTTCTTCCAGACAGGCTCCACGTGTCTCTAGAGCAGGCAATTACTCGTGCACCCTCCTCACTTTTCATCTCTCGCTTTGCCTTTCCTCCCCTCCCAGCACCAGCACAACTCGCACTGTAATTCTTTTGCTGAGACTTCACATTGGAGTCCAACCTTAGACCAGATAGTCCAGACTAAACTTGCTCTGTTGACTTCAAGGCGTCCGTGGGGCCTCACGTTTGTGTTACTATTTCCAGGACTCCATTGTGGTGTGTTTCAAAGGATGAGAAGCACCACATTAGTGGTATATTGTCAAGGATCTGAAAGGGCTCATTAAACATCACTAAGATATGATTTTTGGTATTTTGCCTCTATTTTAGTTGTGAGAAGGAAATCATGTTCAATGTACTCACACAGTTGCGGACTTGAGGTTGACAGTGCTAGCTCTGGGAATTCTCAGTAGATATCCACACAATAACTAACTATGGGATAAAGAAAACAGAGAAGCAGTAGATTTTTGGATGTGTTAACACCAACAACCAAGAAAGTCGCAAGGTTCTGCTGCTAATGTGGAAAAAATAGCACACAATAAAACAAGTGCAGGTGGTTTGTTTTTGGAGTTCCCTGTGAATGCTCCGATAGGTAAATAAGCAGGCTGCATAGTGGCAATCACACATCTCCGTGTTTTGTGGTGTGGTGCAGATGTGGCAGAGCCATTTTTAGCCTCCTTCCCTCACTTTCTTTCACTCCCTCCCCCGCGCTGGTACTTTATGGGTGGTGTAGCACAATGCAGGAAGTGTCTGGACCACAATACCGCAGGGCTATAACAGCATGGCAAACCTAATTAAAAGGTTTTTCTTTTGGCTTCTAATCAGAAAGAGTTGACCTGGACCAGGAGTTTGCTTATCTAGCAGCCGCCCAACCCCCCCCCCCCCTTGCACTTTACTGACAAAACAGGGGGACGGGCCACTGGCGCTCTGCCTGCCATAGGCTCGCATCTTTGGCACAGCAAAACAGAGGAGGGGGGGGACCAAGTATGCCTGCATGTACAGCTGAACAAACAGCCCAAGTACATGTGGAACATCTGAGAGGGCACGGTGCCTTACTTAACCCCTGCTGCCAGGACATTGCTGAGATGCAGTGATCTGCAGCTACACTATCTACGGCAGAATAATGAACGCCCTGCTCCACTTACACATTTAATATCACTGTGTGCAGTGAACGTTACCTCGTTAAATCAGTCTGTTGGATTGAGTGGCACCTGCTGCTGGTTCATGTCCTCTATAGTTCAAAGTTAAGCAAAAATAACATGCACCTATTTTAATTCACACACAAAGTTGTGGAGCAAATCTCAGCCCCTTATCCGTGTTAAAGATATTTCCTTTTCATTCCTAGTTTTACTGAGCTTTCATGACTAATACACCATCATCCTATGCTCTGTTGTAGCTTAGAGTGTAAATCCACATTTGTAAATCCGTGTGTAAACAACACTGAGATTCTTGCCTGGTCTTATGAAAGGAGCTTGAAACTTTGTTTTTACCTCTACATGTTTGAATGTTGATGGTAGACACTGCAACAGTGTGTTGATGTGACAAAATATGGAGAGAAAATAGACTCAATATCATTGTGTGTGCGTAATACATGTTTTGTAAACCGTATAAACTAATGTGTGTGTAAATTTGGGTACTTGTATGTGTAACATGTGGTTTGTGAACCGTATGAACAGTTCTGTGTGTAACTTTGGGTACTTGCAAATGTGTTTTCAAATGCACACACAAATATCTTGAAATTATGCACAAAAAATACATTTACAAATGCACAAATTACAAAAATGCACAAACATTAAAATTCTACACACAAATTTCTTACCATTAACCTCACAAATCTCATTCTTTCATGTTTAAAAAGGCTCCTACATGGGCAAATCCTTAAATACATGTCCATGAATTTCCTGGTACGCACAGACAACAATGCATTTATGCACAGATCAGTTTATAGGCACTCAAGA
>JAOXYM010000017.1:9204765-9236839 GCA_028567055.1 Leptatherina wallacei
AAAGAATGAGATTTGTGAGGTTAATGGTAAGAAATTTGTGTGTAGAATTTTAATGTTTGTGCATTTTTGTAATTTGTTCATGTGTAAATTTATTTTTTGTGTGTAATTTCTAAATATTTGTGTGTGCATTTGAAAACACATTTGCAAGTACCCAAGGTTACGCACAAAACTGTTCATACGGTTCACAAACCACATGTTACACATATAAGTACCCAAAGTTACACACAAATTAGTTTATATGGTTTACAAAACATGTATTACGCACACACAATGATATTGAGTCTATTTTCTCTCCATAACCAAAGGGGCTGGTGGCCCTAAGGTGGTGAGAGGAAGAGAAGTCCATATGAGCATGGAAGCTGCATGGCCGTGACTCACGGTGACAGCACCGCTTGGCATGTGAGGACAGCAGGGCAGAAAGGCAAGGCTGTTGCCTTTGATCTTTATTTGCTCCACCGTCTGTTTTGCATTTAAGAGCTTTGCTGAGCGATAGGCAATGGATACACCTTGAATGGCTCAGGACCTGGTCCACTTTTTAAATACCCGGGATCTTTTTTCAAAGCTAAGGGGATCCAGAACAGTGAGGGATGATGTTTGAAGTGGCAGGTTCTATGCTGAATAGGGAACAGGGTCTCCTAGCAGCACAGATTAGCTCTGATGAAAAGAGGGTGCTCTATAATAACACATAATCATGCCCATGGAGAATGGTGACTGGGTACGCAGTTAGAGGCAGAGTAACATTCATCTCCTTTTGGATGGACTCTCAAGATAAAAAAAAAAACAACCAAAACATACACAACATCACAACTTAATGACATTTCTGACCTGCACATTAGTGACACCAAACAAATATGACATGTTACACTAGAGAAGCAAATTGGATATCATCAATATGTTGTCCAATCTCACAATCAGGCATAACACACTGACAGGTAGGCATTTCTCCCTTCAAAAGGTGAACATTTATCTTTTCACAGCTCTATTGCACATTCCTCTCAGACATCACAGTGACCGCGGTCCAGGACCAGCAGCTGGGCAAAGTCCTGCCCATAATACTCAGACAGTTTATGTATCAACCCAAATCAACAAGCATTTGTGGATTTAAAAAAAAAAATCCAAACAGACTTGACTATTTCCACTATTGTGCCATTTCAGAAGACTTACAAGTCAGTCTGCAAAATTCTCTTCCAGTTCCAGTCCGACATGACATTTCTCTCCTATCTATCTCGAGCAGTTAACACTTCAGATCATTTTTATGCTCTCTGTTAGGCTTCACAATGACTACTGTTTGAACAGAAAGAACTTTTTCCCGAAAAGGTCCAGTAAGGCTTAACAATGTCCAAACCTTTTGGAACTTTCTGTATTTCTATTTAAATATGACCTATAACATCATCAGATTTCCACACAATTGTAAAGAGTAGATAAGAAAAACTTGTTAAAAAATGATTGTAATAGATTGTGTTTTAGAGGAAAGCAATAAAATATGATAAATCCGTGAGTGTCCAAAGTATGTGACCTTCTGGAAACAGTTTGAAGGTGGAATTAAAATATGGCGTTTTCAATCGACAGGATTAGAGTCAGGTGTGAGCGGGGGTCTTGTTTTCTTTGAAGGACAGGGATCTATCAAAGTTTGCAGTTTACTGAAGTTCATGGTGACAAATCTAAATGGGAATTTTTGGAGAAAGTGTTTCAGTACAAGAACATTATTCCATTTCTTAATAGTCTAGCAGCAGAGGCCCTAAGTTTTTGAAATACCCCTACCTGAGGTAGAACAAAACACAACAATGTTTTTTTTTTAATCTTCAGGGTCTCTCATTTATTAAATAGATTGTGTTCAGCTTTTATTTTGAGGTAAAAAAAAATTTTGGGGGGGAATTCTTTACGACGACCCCAAAGGGGACAAATTAGACCAGTCTGGATAAGGGGAAATATGACAAAAAAGCCAAATACTTGGGAATGTCCACTACTTTCCTCATAATATTTGCTGAAGTATGAGCAAGGTGTCTGTCCTACATGACTAAAGAGTCAGAAAGGAATTTACTTAAAATAATTATGAAATATAGCACTGAAAACATAGCTTTAGTTTAGGCGGAAATTGCATTTATTAATTGCAATTATTACTTTTTAAATATAACTTTATAACATATCAACAAGATTACCTCACTGGTTATAACTGGGTTATAACTCCATCCATCTTCCACTGCTTATCCAAGATCAGGTTGCAGGGGCAGCAGCCTGAGCAGGGAAGCCCAGACTTCCCTCTCTGCAGCCACATTATCCAGCTCATCCGGGGGGGATCCCGAGGTACTCCAGAGTAGGGGGTAGGCTCAAGACACGCTGGAGGAATTACATCTCTCGGCTGGCATGGGATCACCTCGGGATCCCCCCGGATGAGCTGGACAATGTGCAGTCTGGGCTTCCCTACTTTACATTATGAGGTTACACACATTCTGTCTGTTTGATGATGTAGTATAATCACCTGGTCTTTTCTTTTCCAAGCATGATGATCATCAGAATGAGCATTCTTAACTCATAGGCAATGCCACCCTTTCTTCATCCAGAATGACCTAATTTGGCTGTTTTTAGAGAAGGGGTTTGTGTAAAGAAACCTCATTTACAATAGACTGTATTAGACATCTTTATAAAACCAATGATTATTTCAAAAACACCTTAAGCAACGTAGTAACAGTGTATTTGACAGGAATTGAGGATTTTCTGATAAATAAGAGAAAAGTAAAGAAGTCTTCTAACAGAAAATATAAGATCATGTCTTGAACCTTAAAAAGCAGGTCATGTTGCAAGACACAAACCCTAAGTACACAAAAATAGTTCTAAAATATAATAAAGTTAATGTTCCCAACATTATTCTCGGCTTCTATGTTTTGGAAGGACCTAAAATGATCAGTTAATGAGGGAAGGGCACCCATCAATATCCCAGAGTTATAGCAGTGCAATACAGATGTGCAGGACTACTTAATGGAAATGCACACAAGGTGCACACACGATTCTCATAAAAACATACAGTTTCACCCACAGACAGGTAAAAATTGATAATTTTCTTTTGTGTAACGGAGGATTTTTCTTTAATTTTCTTAACAGGTGTCATTTTCTAACTTTAAAAATGTTGAACTTTGATACGAGTATAGAAACTAACAAACACAAGAAAACAAAGACTCATAAGCATTCAGGAATTGTACAGTGGGACAAATATGTGCCAAATCATAAAGTTAAATGATCAAAAACAGACACAAAAACATAGCAACATAGGTTTTATTTAGCTCCTTAGCACTGCAGAGAGTGGTGCACATATGATTTCCATAGCTTATACAATTTTATATTCATTGCATTTTCATGTAAACAATAAAGAAGCTCAACTGTGGTTTTGTTGGGACTGGAATTCTTAGTAACTGAGTGAAAATGTGAAATCAGTACAACCCATTACCCCAACAGAAGTTAAGTCAATTTCTTTTTTCAAGTAAAATTCAAAAGCACCATCTCATGGGCTTGATGCATACATTAGTTTTTAGATGTATTTTTTTTTCTTAATCAAGAAAATACATCTCTCTTTCAATGGGACTGTACAAATATAAATTGAGATTTTTACATGATAACTAACAGTCATGTTTGGTGGTAAATTTCAATGCTGCTACCTGAGCATTTTATATCTGGAAGTGCATAGCTTCCTCCTTCTTTATCACCTCTACAACCATCACGGGGGGTGGGGGGAAGTGGCTTACTGTAGTTTTGTACATGCAGTAGATATGTATTCACATTTTAAAACTAGAAGCAAAGCATTCTGTAGCTGAAATGATAATAGAAATTTATCATGATCTAAGTTGCACATTATGCTACATTGTACAGTATGCTGGAGGACTAATATGCATGAATAAATATGTGGAAGTTGATCTGGTTGTGATGACAACATTAGTTTTGTCCTCTCTGTTCACTTATAACAACTATAAATTCTTCATGATAATCTTGAGAAGCAGGCATTCCACAAGGTACAATCTGACATTTTTAATATCGAAAAGCATTTTAGGAAGAAATGAATGTCTTGCATTTGAAATTCCTAAAAATCTAGAAAGAGTCACATCTGTTCAGTAACAGAAAATGACATGAACATCCACCCTGTTTCCCTAAATTATAGCTTATGTACAAAAGGAAGGATGCCACTTTTAGCTGGAAAAAAGTATCAAAGGAAAATGGTGCATCAAGGCAATGGTGCATCAAGTTTAATCCAGGTGATACTGACAGCTTGGTGGGAGTAAGTTGGCATAGAATACATGCTGGAGGCAGAAAGTGGCAAAAGGAAGTCTTATAAGTGCACTAAGCAGAAGCTAACGCTCCTTCCTCCTTCCTGAACACCTGGTAAAACAATGAGAGCTTATTACCTCTGGCATCACAAAGGCTGTGGGGATGTGCAGGTGTGCATGTGTGTGTGTGAGTATGTGTGCATGTGTTGAGTTTGTAGAGGAGTATTGCTAACAAAGCAGAATGGTGTTCAGTCCACTATGCCCATCAGCCGACACACCCCTCCCTCGATGGCCAAAGACTGTCCAGGAACAGTCCCAGGTGGTAATCTGGATATGTGTGTCTGCAGGCAACAAAAATAAACACACACAAATAAAATGAGAAAACACCCAAGTTATAATAAAAAGTAGAGCCTAATCAGAAACAAAGTGCACCTATCAAGAACCTAACTATGAAACATGATGGAACGATTTCATGGTCACACACAGATGATACAGTATACTGTTCAGCCTGGATGCTCTTTTCAACAATCTTCACTCATGTGTCTTTGACCCGGATCAGACAGGTCAGGGAGTTCATTCGATGTTAAACTCAAGCTGAAAGCACATTGTCTTGGTTCAGGCTGTTTCACGGCGAATTACATTCAGTGCTTCTTAACTTGTTTTAAATGAGTTTTTGTTTCACTGTAGTATGTACAGGCTCTTAAACCGAGCACATTTTTAGTTTTCTTTATTTAGGAAGAAAACTAAAAATGTGCTCAGTTTAAGAGCCTGTCTCTTAATCAGAGAAAGGAAAGTTATTAGCAACCTAGTTAATATCACAATTAAGTAAAATTTTCAGATAATACACAACAAACAAAGCTGAACTAAAAAATGAATGGTCGTGATGTACAGGTCCGCAGGCAGCACCGCTTTAAAAGCCGATAGAAGTTTATAGTGGAAATCACTCAGGAACATTCCTGAACACCAGTCAGTGAACAGTACTCCCCGTCAGACTCCACAAATCCATGTTACAATTCTACAAAGAACAAACCACAAAAACTCTAATGTAATACTGCTGCCTTCACAGGGCCAAGCTCATTTCTGATGAGATAAGACAAAGTGAAAAACTGTCTTGAGGTCTGATAAATCAAATTTTGAAATTGCTCTGCATCCTTTTAACTAAATAATAGATCATCGTGTCAAGCACACATCTAAAAGGTGAGAATCAGTGAAAGATTAGTGGAGCTCTAGCACACATGGCATAGGTAATTTACACATTTATGAAGACATTATGAACGTGAACACTATTACTATATGCCTTTTTCAGAGAAGGTCTTACTTATTCTAGAAAAACTTTAAAAGACTACATTTTTATAACAACCCATTAAAAACATCTTCCACATTATTAAATAAAAATGATTTAAAAAGAAACCTCATCTGGGGCTGGAATATTATTAGGGTAGAATGGCAAACATTTGATTTTAAAAACTACAGATTATGAAGAGACATGACGCTGGCAAACATGCACTTAGCTCAACAGTTTTCTAAAACATGTTGTATTTTTAAAAAATTAAACAAAATGCATCTTTTTAATCAATTTGTTGTTGTTCTTGTCATATTTCTGAATGAAAATAAGATTTACATTTACATGGTAATAAATATAAGCATTAAGTCCTTTGCAAATCACTGCTTTCTATATTAAAGTACTTTACATTTTACACTGCATGGCATGTTTTTGAAAGCAGACTGGATCATGCATCTTAGAATACAGATAAACATAGATAGAGGTACATTTCATGTCATGTTGTGAAGATACCCTCACATAACAATGAAATTCTAAATCACTTGAAGACCAAGCTCAGCACTGATTGGGTGATAGTACCGTGACCCAGTACCTCTGACATTTAACAACTCCAAGGGAGACCAGGGCAACTGAACCCACATGCATATTTTTAACTACTTGGTTTGTACAAATAAGTTGCTGATGACTAAGTGTACGAAAAAGGTTGTCACTGCAACCTGAGAGAGCAGGAACATGCACTTCTGCTGTTGAACCATGAGATTTTACCCCAAACCTTCAACGATGTCAGTATTTGCAGAGAAAGAGCAAATGGGGAGAAGGAACAGACTGCTAGTGTTTTCTGTTTGAGAAGAGATGGAAAGGAGTAAGAGGAGGGGGGGAGGGGAGGGACAAACACAGCTGTGAAGATGGGAGTGATACTTCCACTGGAGGATCAAAGGTGACAGACTCACCCTGTGCTATTAATGGTTGTCATCCTCCTTCCCCTGTCTCTTCCCCCACAGAGGGTAACACAGACTCCATCATGGGGGAAAGAGTATATCCACTTATCAACCAGGCCACTGAATTGGCCTGACATCTCTCCTCCAGATGCAGGACTCAACTGGTCCTTCTTTGTGTCGGCTCAGACTATGGCCCTGAGCACCCCGAGGGCAGCTGTCACTACAATGGGACAAGAGCCAGATAAGGCCAAGCACACATGGCAATGCTCTCACAGGCCATTATGCCTCCAGTACACGTCTCTGGGTTCATCTTCCTCCCTTCATCTTCTGAGAATGAGGTTAAGGAAAGGCCTTGTTTAAACTGTTTGAGAGGAGGCTCATAGTTGAGTCATAATCAACTTCTGGTGACATGCTAAATTTTTTTCCGTTTGATATTTGTATGCCAGATGGAAAGGGCTTTCCAATGTTCTTTAACATCCCTACGACACAGCTGAAAATCGCTACTAGGCATAGTTAACTACTAGCAGCATGACTTCATAGTCATAGCCTGACAAAGACTTTTCAGACATAAGATACGCAATGATTATGGGTTCAGCAATGTTAAAGCAATGACATTAAGTTATTCAGACACTAGTAACTATTGTGTTTATGTTCCTGGGCAAGGAGCAATTTTCCTCTTTAGGCATTTTCACAATGTATCTGTGGAGAATTAGCTCTGGCCTTCCTCCACAGTTGCTTATTACACATGCAGATGTATTACAAAATCTGGAAACACGGAGCGATGTCTATAAAGAGGACAAGGGATGCAAGACAATAAAAAGCAATAAAAGCAATCAGTGGAAACTGCTGAGTTTGATTTGCAACACAAAAAGAAAGACAGACGACCTCTAGTTAATGACAGGTTTGACTTCTAAACCAATAGAGCATGTCCTCTGATAAAGTATCAATGTGTGAGTGGTATAGCGGCATACAAGTCAGCTTGTATGGAACATGCATCTGCATGAACACTCACTCGCAGTAAACTCTCTGGAGTTTTTGCTGCTGTATTTTCTGGACTTCTTATTATAGAGTTGTCTGGCAAAATCTCTACATGCACATAGTCTAAATCAGCATGAATGTCATGAACATCTGAATTCTTACATGCAGCCCCGCTGGAACATGCTTGTGCAAGAGATGTCCTAGCCCAGGTTACTAAATCACATGAATACATATTAAGTTACATTTACATCAACTTTGACAATTGCTTTGAGTTAATGCTTGAAATATTAGTAAGCAATGTATGTTGATTCAGATGAATATGTCTGGGCCTCAGCAAAGGAGTACTTAGAGTACTGAGCCAATTACCTTGTTGGTGTAAGCAACAATAAGAGATTAGTTAATTTGATGTAATGATAGCTTTGTTCCCATTTCACTTACATGCAGTACATCTCAACATCTCCTCATAAGCCTCATAAACTACTCAAAGAGTCAACAAAGTTGAAAGAAGGGCAAAAAAATTTACAATTGTATAACAGAAAAATGTAAGGGCACGCAAACCTGCATTGTGCTTGTTGACAACTTGTTACACGGCGACCGAAGAAACCACATGACAGGACTGTGACTGAGTCCAAATTTAACGTGAAAAAACACAGTACCATTGTATCTGTGGAGGGAAAACAACATTCTTTGGTGATATGAATGTGTTTAGGAGCTGGAGGAGCCACACATTAACACCACAGTGTAGACCAAAGCATAAATGTAGCTCTGTGACTGTGCAGTTGTTTTTTGTTGTGGTTTAAACATTCTTTTCTTTTAGAATAATAAAAGAGACAATCATATGCTATTTATACTCCTTGCAAGATGAATAATAAAAACAAGATCTACCATAATAGAAGACAATTGTTGTTTCATATGCAAAAGAGACAATAACCAGGGAGCCTGAATTGCATGCCATTTGCTGTTCTCTGGCTTTATAAAATTTGAGCAGAAAATCTTTATAGTGGTAATGATGTCCAGGAGGAGGAAACTAAAGCCATGGTGGGGGTGTTGTGAATCCTAACTTTGCTTTTCTTCAGTCCAATCATAAAACAATAGTCTGTCTCAGACGTTCCACCACTGGATTGTCTGCGCAGCTCTATGTAGTTCTGGAAAACATAGCGTGATGTTCTGATGTTAATCCAGTGCAAACACAGGTGAATGCTAAAACAAAACCAGATGCTCTACCTCAAAAACACTGTTTCTATTTTTCAGTGAAATGTTAAAAAGATTGTGATAAATATTACATTTTCTACTGATTCTACTGACTGTAAAAAGGGGGGGGGGGGGGGGGCATTACTGTCAGCAGCATCTGACAATTCACCCTCAATCCCTATCTTTAACTCCGCTATAATTCACTGTTCATCAGGTTCTTCTGAAAATATAAACATAAAACCCAGAGAATCAAAGCACTGTTAAATGGAATGATATGTTTATACAAATCCTGTGTGACCTCTGTCCCAAATACTCATGCTACTGTGCATCAGCCCTTTCATGTTCTTATCACAGAAAAGCAGAGGAAGATGAACTCTGGCTGGGTAGAAACAGCCAGCTAACAAGAATGGGAGGAATGTTTGAGGAATAGTAGCTGAGGCTGTGGTTACTTTGGCTCTATATACTTAGCTTAAAAAAATGCATGTACATTAGTATGGGGAAATTATTTAGAAAACTAATTAAGTAAAATGGAAATTGACGTTTCATAAGCAATATGTGACAAAACTAAAGACATTGTTCTCCTCCCAGTGTTACAGAAGATGGCGGGAAAAACAAAGATTATGGGTTTCAGGAACCCTTAAATACCTTAAAGAACTTTCCTCCCCACAGGTTTACCATAATGAACATGCAGGTGGCACTTCAGGGCCTCTATAGCACACTGACCACAGTGCTAATGACCGAATAAAGGCTTTGAACTTCCTATCTCTGGCTTTTTGAACTTCAACCAACTGGAGAAAAAACAGATGCTTTGCACTACGGCATCTTCTTAATTGACGTATGCAGGCAGTGAGTGGAGACCAGCTATGGCCCAGCTGGGGATCAACGAGTGAAAGCTTGTTTTGCACCCAGTCTGGAGGCATGACGGACAGAACAGCCAGCTGCTCTGGTGTGCAGATGGCAAAGCACAGAGGCACATCAGAGTTTCACAGCAACTAGCTGCTTACTCTCCAACAGAGTAGTGTGAGCTTTGGTGGAGCAGCTGTGATCATGGCTGCACACTTCAATATCACTATCACCAACGGCCCCTCAAGAGGAAGTGGATACCCTCCCCCAAGAGATCCGGGGATCGCTGCTGACAGATGATATTGCTGGAGCTGCAGCCACTGAGTACATTCATTAGGCAACAAAAACAAAACAAAACAAAAAAAAGTCTTTGCAGAATATCTTAATTAAGTGATGCTGGAAGACTGGCTTAGTGCCTATTCAATCTCTAAATATGAATACCTAATGTAACAATTCAAACGATACAAAACCTATCAAAACTGTTGGTTCATTCAAAGAATAGGGCAGGGCAGCTTCCATGCTCACATTCTCCAGAAAGTCCAATAAACCATGCATACTACTGTGGGGGGTAGGGCGGGATGTGGCGTTGGGTGCCCGACTCAGGGATTTTTCACTTGCGGCCCGGGGTTGTCCCCCACGGGGCATGAGAGATGAGGGTATCTGGTAGCTAATTTGTGGGTGTTGATGTGGGTGAAAGGTGAGAGAGTGAAGGGGTGGTGAGGGGAGGTGTGAGAGTGAATGTGTGAAAGGAGAGAGATGGGTGGGTGGTGGGAGGACAGGGGTGTGAGTATGTGTGTGTGTGTGTGAGTGAGTGTGTAGGGGAATAGTGAATGTGGGCGGAGGTACATCTGAGGATGATGTGTGGGAAGGCGGGGGAGGAAGGGAAGAAATATGTGGATGGGTGGTGGGAGGGCAGGAGTGCGTGTGTGTGTGGGCGAGTATATGTGACAAGAGGGTGTGTGGGTGTGGGGGAGGGTGGGGGGAGGGGTGTGTGTGTGGATGGTTGGTGGGAGGATATGAGTGCGTGTGTGTGTGGGGGATATGTGTTGAGAGGGTGTATGGGGGCAGGGGGAGGAGAGTGTGTTTGAATGTGGGTGGATGGGTGGTGGGAGGGTAGGAGTGTGTGTGTGGGTTGTATGTGTTGAGAGGGTGTGTGGGGGTTGGAATGGGTTCTTGGGGTGTGCGGCTAGAGCACTGGGGTGCAGACTGACCCCCCGTTGGGTGGCCGTCCGGGGGGGCTGTGTCCACCCTGGACTGCCGGTGTTCGGCGGGGCTGGCGGCTGCTGCACTCGGCCTGCCAGGGCCGGTGCCCCACGGCTGGCTTATTATTATTAATAATAATAATAATAATAATAATAATAATAATAATAATAATAATAATAATAATAATAATAATAATAATAATAATAGTAATAATCATAATAGTATCATTATTATCATTAATTATTTATTAATCTTTTGCCTCACTGCAAAGTGTGTTGTTTGTAGTCCAGTTGGATTGCATTGTCTGTATGGTGTTTTTTTTTCCTCTTCCCTCCGGTCGGGGTCCAGCAATAAGATGCACATTCAAAATAAAAACTAAAATAAAGATTTTTTCAAGAGGGACTTTATACATATAAAGCTCTACCTGACAAAGTAAATTTGCTCGGCACAAAACAACAGCCAGACAATCATTCTGATTGCTACAATGCTGGACAAGACAGGTGAAAAAAAAACATAAAAACAAAACATGCACACCTGACAATTATGCAGACTGATACTGATATCCCCACTGGTGCGTCATTTTTAGAACAACTTTAGCTTTTTCGGACCAGCTAGTGGCCATAGAAGGGCTGATGAGAGAGTCGGACTATGAGTGAAAAGGAAAAGGGGGGGCAAGGACAGGGGACTTTGAAATCTGAACCAGACTTGAACAACAGTGCCTTCTCTTCATACAAAGTGACAGAGATACATTAGCCAACAAATAAGTCAGAGCTGAGATTTCACTTAGAACCGAGACCACATTATCAAGACCTTTGGCTTAAGAGGTTAAAGTCACTTGATGGTTGCGAAAGAGAAAAAAAGAAAAGAAAATTCTAGCTGATATAATCATTTCCTAGCAGCGGTGGTTAGACTCTAGTTTACAACCAATCAATTTTGCAGATTATTGAGAACTGTTTGTCATCTGAGCCATTTGTGGAACAGATTGTGAAGTCTTATAAAGAGGTTTATGAGGCTTTTTGTGTGTACAAGATTGGCAAAGTTTAAACCAAAACAAAGTCTTGACCAGTGGTAATTATTCTGTTTTACAGGGGACACTGCTTCTGAACTGGCCTAAACACACCATTTGTAATCCAGCTTTTTCTTCGTGAGCTTGACGACATCACCATAAAACAGTTTTTCATGAAAACTCCCTAGTGGCTTGTTTGGTACGCCCTCAAACCCAGAACCAGCAACAGCTTAACACCACACCATGTTTAAGATCAAACTGACCTATCAGACAACACTAGGTTTCAATTGAGACATGCCTTGAAGACACAGGCAATATATTTGAGCATTTCAGTCAGAAGGTGATATAAGCTACTGCAACAATGAACAGTATGAGCATGAGCAAGCATGATATCAAGTTCATAAGACTTCTGTATACCCAAATGTTATAGTGTATAGTTGAACAAATCAGTAGAACTGTGCAAATCTACTGATGTTTGGAAGTTTTCACATGCTTTTCGAGACTAGTTGATTGTAATGTGAAATCATTTTTTCATGACAACGGGATGTATGGAAGTCTGTTTAAAAAGACAAGCCAAGATCGTTGCATACACAGAGGCATAAAAAGATTGATGGTCAACATAAAAATGTAAAAATGTTCATCCAGATCACCCAAAGCGGCCATCATGTAGCATAAAATGCCAAATAATTTTACATATACTTTCCTCAGAGGGAACTTTTAGAAACAAATATGCATTTCAGCTACTTTGCATAGTTTACAAATCAACCACATTTAATGTTTTTTTGGTTTTTTTAAGTAACGATATTAATCTGAAAGAAAATAAATAGAAATATATTCAACTTCCATCTGTTTTTGTAACTTTCAAGTAAAAAACCGGAGACAAACCAGTGTCCATATATGATGGAGACAAAATAATTTCACATTTATCATTATTATTGTTATTGCACATTTCAAGAGGAAGAAAGAGGAAAAAGAAGAGGCTGTACCTTTGAAAGTCACAGCAACACGTTTTAATTTTCTGGCTAATTGGGAATCTCACCTTTGCTTTGCTATCTTGTGCAGACATATAGCCAACGCACATGCTCTCTGTGGTGTGACTCCATAGGAACTCCACTGTAAATAAACACAGATGAAAAGATTAAAGACAGAGTTAAGTACATGCTGATTTAATCATATAAAGCTGGCAGAGTAAAAGTTCAGGGACTAAACAGAAAATGTTACTGACTGAAAGTTCAGTTTCACCAAACAGAGAAATTAGTCAAATCTTGTGATGGACCAAACAATTAGTTTTGGTTTTGTAGTAAACTGTGAGCATGCCCATTGACATGAAAATATATGACTGGATGTTGTAAAAGGGAGAAGGAGGGTAGAATATGAGAGAAGTTCAGAGAGCCTTTTCCAGCACAAGAAGGATGTGGTTGACCTACTGCATAATCTTTTAATCTTAGTCCAGTTTGACAAGGTTTCTGTGTAAGGACTACATGCAAAAGTGCTTCACCAACAGCAAACTAACATGAAGCATCATATAAATAACACCTATCCTGTTGTCAAGTTTAAAAAGATTCTTTATTCCTTACTTAACATCAGCTCTGCTTTTTCAGTGGTTAAATTTTAAATGATAAAATTCATTTGAACAGTTAACATTAAAGCACAGAAGTGGGTCTCATGGTCCAAACTTTGGACAGAACTCAGGTTCATTCAAACTCTTTCCTGACAGCTCTCTTCAGCTCTAGGTAGAGAAACCAGATCCATCAATACAATTAGTCAAACTGGGGAGTATTCAGAAGGAGCCACTTGTCTGAAGATTAGCTGTTGATTCCATAGTGGGAGGTCTCTGTTTGAATCTGAGATGAAGGGTGTGAAACCAGAGCCTGATTGCGCAACTTAAAACACAGACCACCTGCCAGGAAAGCCACACTGCCTCCGTCCCTCTGCCCATTTATCTAATGAAAGATTTTTATACATTCACAGCCAAGTCTTTGCCTACAATCATCGGTGACATGGAGGTTAGACCGAGACTTGACCTGAAATTTTTCATGCCTTACCCAATATACCCTGAATATTTTGAGATGGCTGCGCTTCCACACAGCTACAGCACCTCAGGACGATTACTCCACCCAAGACACGATCTTCGCTGGCCAGAAAGGGTGAACCTGGACACACAAAGCAAACAATCCAACTGCGCTGAAAAAATGACATGATGAAATGAAATAATGACAAAAAAAAAAGAAAAAAAAAGCATCCATTCAAGTTGATTTCTTTAAGAGTCTACTTAAACAACTGAATAATTACTCTGACAGATGTATTTATCTTTTTAGCAAACCATCCATTCCATTTTCTGTACCGCTTAATCCATGCAGGGTCGCATGGGCTGGAGCCTATCCCAGCAAGTATCAGGTGAGAGGCAGGGTACACCCTGGACAGGGCCACACAGAGAGACAGACAACCAAGTACACACACACACACTCATTCCTAGGGAGTATTTAGAGTGACCAATTAACCAATCAGGCATGTTTTTGGACAGTGGGAGGAAGCCTGAGTACCCGGTGAGAGCCCACGCATACACAGGGAGAACATGCAAACTCCATACAGAAAGGCCACTGTTTCAAACCCCTCCCAAGCCCAAACCAGCAACCCCCTCTGGCCCAAACTCAGCCCGGGACTCGAACCAGCGACCTTCTTGCTGTGAGGCTGCGATGCTAACCACCACACCACCGTGCAGCCCCCTTTTTAGCAAACCGTTAAATACAAATATTTCACTAAATCTATGTGGGCAACAGATTCATGATAGGTGGTGTAATTTAAATTATTCACACAGTATGTACTCCTTTATCGCAATATTATTTACTTTCACAAAAACAAACAAACAATAACAAAAAAAAAACAATAAGCAGATAACAACATCGGTATGCAAAAAGGACTAGTCTTACAACATGATTAAATTTCAAGCTTAAATGAGGTGTTGCATAATGCAGAAACAGTTGGATTGAGTAATTACTATGGTGCAATAAAAAAAGGCTAGGCTTGGAACAAAAAGGGAAGAAAAAAGGGGGAAAAAACACAAAAACAAACTACAAACAGCTGTACCGTGTCTTCCAACGCCTGAAGACGGCAACAAATAAAGAGAAAACAGGACCAAATGGAGCATTTGATGAAAATATTGTCTCTGTATTCCATTTTTTTCCCTCTTTTTTTTTTTTGCTTCCACATTATCATTTTTCCATTTTTTTTCTTGTTGGTTGGAAAACATTTAAACCAAATCTGGTTACTTCTTTCTATTGCTAAACAGTCCACCATGGCTTTTATAAGTTCATGCTGTAAACAAGAGATTGGTTACTTCTTTTTTTACACTACATTATTTAGCCTGATACAGTGAGTGAAATTCATTAAACTACTGGTCTATGAAAGAAAAATGTAAAAATCTGATCCTATCTATGAAAGAGAAACAGACAAATCTTGGAAGGGCTGGAGCAGTGTGGGCCTCTCACTGAACTTCCACAGACACTGTCATCATTGGTTCTGCTAAAACAGGATTTATGGAGCTTTGTTCTACTAGATGTGCATCTTGAAAGGAAACAACAGAAGAAATAACTTCTAAATGACTTCATTCAGCCCGTCCTTAGTGCTACAGATATCCATTACAGAGCCAAACTGGGATGGACTTCTAGAGGCCAGATCAAGGCAGAAACCACCACGTTTCCATTTGTTCTTTCTTCCTCTCTTGTGAGCTATCCCACAGGTCATTCCCAGGCACAGCAAACACACTTAACAAGGCTTTCGAAAACTGACCACTTCTGAGAATACAGCAAAATTACATCTTCAAATAAACATTCAGCAAAACAATTATGTTTTCCAAAATTATCTGTGGCTGTCAGCTATGATGTGCGGAACATATAAGAGTCCTGTTTATCCAGTGAAAAGGAGACATAAATCAAAAGCTGTGTCTTCTAATTCAATTATTTCCAATGTTTCGAGTCGTTTGCTCATTCCTTATGTTTAGTAACATCTGTTCATTTAATTCTCTCACAGTTTTTCTCACAAACACGTTTTTGGCTTGCAGCAATGGGTGTATGGAAAGCAGCAGTGATCCAGCTATATGTGGGTGACTCACTGATGAACTTGTTTTGCATAGCCTCCAGCAGTGCTTGGTGGGCATCTTCAGACTGCATGGCAGCGGAGCATTCACGAGCCAGCATGGTGCGAATCAGATGTTCTCCACACCCTTTCAAAAGACACACAAACATACAACAGATTTAGAGGTGGAGGGCATGTAGTTAAAATGGCATTCACCCAAGAATCTAAGGAGCATTATAGATCTATAAAGTCTTAAAGCTGCTACTCTGGTCATTCTGGGATATCATTATAGGTGTAGTATGACATTTTTCCATTTGCTAAATTTAACTTCCTCCTTCAAACCTTCCTGAAAAAATACTTATATTTTAGGTTTCTCTGTCCTGATCCCAGTTGGTCTGGCACACTGTATAAACTCCTCTTCTGTAAACTCAGTTAGTCCCTTTCACACTTGCACGAGAGTGGTCAAATATTTTAATGATGCTCCGGAGACGAGAATGCAAATGTCTGCAACAATCACTCTGGATATCCGTGGATATTTTTACTAGACCACCAGTAAAATCTCCAGCTCATCAGCGGGTGAAACAATGCATGAATATGTCAACAAATATCCTGGAGTCTATACTGTTACTATGCATGCGTGTAATACTGGAGAAACCTTTTCCTTTCTGCTGACATGTATGCTGCTTTCTGCTCAATCCCTGCAATTGTGGACACTTATACAGTAGATACTTGCAGTACTGATAACAGCAGAATAACCTCCTCTGCCATTCTGAATGTGTTGGAAATAAATAAAACAAAGCAATTCTGCCTCACTTGCTGCTTCTTATGCAAGCTAGACAGTTGTTACCACACACACTTTCCTTGTGCATTTCCTGCTGGGAGGGCGCATCTCCAGCACAAAGCCTCCCACAGCGATGTGCTTGTGAAAACAACAAAGCGCCAAAAGACCGGGCTAATTTGTCCAGACTAACTCATTAACTCATTTCTGATGTTCAAGTGTGAAAATGTCTCATGGTTCATGCAGGATGTGCATGCATGCTTGTAACAAATATCACGACAATTGAACAATTGAAATCACCCTCCTAAATAGTAAATTTACCCATACCAAGGAAAATTATGCGAACAAAACTCATCTGGCAGAGCTCTTGAGAAAAGCCATAAAGACAGGGGAATATAGCCTCATTGTTTCTGTAAAAACACAAATGAAGGCCCCTATAAAACATCAGGTAACTACAACAGAACCAAATGCAGGTCAGTAACTGTGGAGACCAAATGCCTGGAGCAATTTCAAGTTCTTTTTAAAGCAAAGCAGAGAGTTGGACTGGCCATGCACTGCAGCTTTTGCACTGTTTACCATAAACTCCTCTGTCAGAAAGGTACTGGATATTAATGCAGCTGAACTGGAACAAAGTCAGAAACTCAACAGGACAGAAATGTACAAGAAAAGAGGCCAAAAGAAGCAGACACAGTTTGAGACATTCAGAAGCCATAAGAGTAAACAGTGATGTTTGTGTGTTGCTCTCGTGCTGACCACAGCAAAGTAAAGGCCAGATGAAGCAGTCAAAATAAGATCAACATGAGCCACATATTACAAAAGTGACTAAAATGGAGAGAGTGTGAAGGAGGATGAGTGTGCGCGTGGCTCCCTAAGAGGTGAAAGGAAGAAAGGGTGACATAAAGGGCGAGGGATCATACTGCTTGTGACAGTGAAAATTATTGGGTTTTTTTTCTTCCTTTTTTATGTTTCTTTTGATGGAAATGCCTTTCATGTTCAGAAATTAAAAACAGGTGTTGTGCTGGAACACACATTATGCTTTCCAAAACCATAAGGCTGGCTTTTTGTTGGTAACATCAAAGCACAAAGCCACAATATAGGAAGACAGGGTGAGGTGACAATACATACTGATCAAACATCTATATTTGATCCACTGAGGTAACAGATGAACAGCAGACAATTCTTAATGCAGTGGTGTTATGCTGCAAGATTAATGCAACACAAACAGGACAGAGGAACTAAACTGGGTCACCTTTAAGCCCTTTAGCTGCAGTCAAGAAGCAAATTACACTTCTCTCTAAAACAAAAAAGGCAACTTGCAGTTGACCTGCATCATGCAATGAAAATCAATAAATAGTAGAGAAGCATGGATTCTTTGTTTTTCAAATACAGACCATACTCTAGTCTACAGATTCACAGTAATGATGTCTTCACAAATCCACATTATGAATCATTCATGATATATTAGCTTTGCTTTGTTTTTTGTTGTTTCAATACCTTTAAATGTCTCAGTGAATGCTGTGGATCATATATTCAAGTATGCTTTACGGTTGCGGAAAATGCAGGATATATTAGAGATCCAAGTACATATAACTCAAGCTTCAGCCTGTCTGATCAAATCAGCTCATCTGCCCTGAGATGCATTAGGCTACTGATCCACATCAAAAGGTTTTTAATGTTCCCCAGAAGCTATGTCGCAGACGTCTACACATCTTAAAGAAGAGGGCTTATATGGCCTCTCTACCTCACATTTAAACTAGGCAATGTTGCTTTCAGCTACAGAGGGACGCGTTTTCATTTCTGGAAACACTGAGGCATGATTGTATATGTTGTAAAAATCTCAAGAAGAATGCAACATGATTTCATAATGGCAGATTATCCTGAAAGGGAAGGATGTTTTTCTCCAAATGCCTGAATTAATTCAAACTTTAAAAAGCCAGGGGTCAGTTGCAGGGAGTTAGGGTCATGCTGAATATTGTAAAAGTGTGTCTTTAAAAAGGTCAATTTCAACCATAAAAAAATAATTATGTGCTCTAATAAGATTATTTACTCTTCAGATCATTCCTGACATAAAATTGCTTAAAACTATGTGTTGAAGTCAATACATTTACAGATCATTTCACACATCAGGCCCTAACTTTGCAAATACAGTCTTGTAATCTTTCTACAGGGCCTTGTACTCTAAGACATTTTAAGATGTGGTTGTTGATTTTTCAATGCACATCAAGGTATGAAAGTTGTGCCTCTGTAAAGCAGATGAAGTATTAACAAAGGTACATCAATTGCAGTGTTTAAGGAAGAGCCAGCACAGTATAACACATCACACAAGCTTGTACCTACTGCATGTCACGTATTGATTCCACAACACCAGCAATGTGGTTTGAAGGCACAAATTTGGACTACATGCCACCAATACTGTGGTTAGTGTGAACATGCAGTGGTGGCTCTGAGAGGATGGTTTTAGCGACATTACAACCATTAGAGAAAATGATGGAAACAACGCTCTTGGAGGATGTTTACTCAAATGTTTAATTTTGTAAAAACTAAACAACCCAAAATATGATCATTCCTCAAAAAAAGTTAAGTAGATAAGTAAATATTCATAAATATTGATGCTTTAATTGTTGGCATCTTTTTCAGATTGAGGGGAATAAAGCCAACCTGACTAACTGATGGGAAATATCAATAAGAGCTGTAACAATGGAAGAGCTTATAAAACTTCAGAAAGTTATTCAAAATATGTCAACAGGGCATAAAAGGGAGCCAGTATCTGTCACAGAACTGTAAGAAAGCAGCTTCAGAAAATGGGATTTACAGAAAGAAAAACCATCATTAACATCTAAACAGAAGTAAACAAGTATACAGCGGGTTAAAGAGAAGTTGTAATGGACTGTATGAAATTGAATGAAAGTGGTACTGAATGATCAATCACAAATATATATTTGGCAAAGAGATTATGCCAGAACTTTTATTTGGTCCAGGTCCAACTGAGAATAGATCATATTTTTGCAGATTGAAATGTTGAGTATTCAAACTTCTCTCCAGGAAACACATCAGTCAGCAAATAAAAAGTCAAAGATTTGAATCATAGTTCAAATCTATGAAAAAAATTGAAAAAAAAGGGTCCATGTCAAGGCTTCATCCTGTAAAGCTGATCTGATATATCAATCAGTGAGAACTTAAAAAAAAGTCAAGCTATCATAAGATAAACCAAATACTTTTTTTTAATCTACTTGATCTGGGAAAAAATAACTGAAGAAATAAAGAAATCATAATGCCTACATAGTTCTGATCAGCTGCCATTTTATAAACGATTCAATAATTTAAATTACTTTGCACTATCTTAAAAGATAAACTAAACTGAAGGTAATTTATTCCAACGATCTGAATCTAGACAAATCTATTTAGAAAAATTGCCATTGCTGCATTGCACTCACACTGGCTCTCCTTCTTTTATATCTATAACAGGTGTCCCATGTCAAATGTCACAGCGAATCCAAATAGCTTTGCAATGCACCTGGCATGCAGCTGACTAACAAAGAGTAGAGTATGATGACTCAATCAGCTGAGGAAGTGACTGATGAGAATCACTCAGCAGGAACGGCTGGAGGTCATCGGAAAGTATTATGAGGCTTTTTTAAGCTTGACTCACTGGGACTGATTCATGTGATCTCCAAAACAAAAGGCAGACTGGTGGTAAAATACAACGCTGGGAGGAAATACTGCATAGTATACACTGAAACAAAACATGCATGCACTGAGTGGATCTTAGAGAATATGTTGTTATACCTGAGGTACTCACTGCTGTAGAGTAGGGGTTCATATTGCAGGCATTTTCAGCCCAGCAGCCACATCCATAATGAGCAGCCTAAAAACAACACACAAGGAGAAAGAATAGGAGAAAAAGAGTTTTGTTTTTGCTTTAGTAGAATTTGAAGTATCATAAACAAAACAAACAAAAACATAAATGGAAGAGGCTGGTCATTTCAGCCTAATTAATATTCTTTATATCTTCAACCAACTTGTATCAGCATGCTAGACTCAGTGTACTGCTCTTAGGGATGTGCTGATATACGGTTTTAAGGTATACCGTGGTATGAAAAAGTCAAGGTATGAATACCACTATATTTTTCATCATACCGTCATTACGCGATACCTGCAGTATGAACTGTGTTCGTTCTTATAATCACAGGGAGTGTGCAAGTCAGGTGTACCTGGAGTTGTGTGCAGGTGCGGTAAGGATGCATGCTGACTGCATGGCTAGAAAACATGCTAGTCTCCTTAAAAACATTTATCACAGCCTAACCCAGAAAAATGGATAATTCCCTCGACAATCCAGCGAAATCATTAGCTTCAAGCTAGCTTTATCATTGCTGCCTAAATGTAATACTTTCTACCCACGTGGCTTTCTGTGGTCAATGATTACGTTTACATGCACACTATCCTGCAGCTAAAATGATTTAACTGCCGTCGGTAGAGATATCGGTGGGAAAAAACACGGGATAGGCTTATAGAGATTTATTGATAATTTGTTTTGATGTCTTGATGTTCTTTTAGCTGCTTTCTCTCCCTGCATTACACATTGACCACAGAAAGATGTTATTGTTATTGTTATCTTCTGTTTTAGAGGAACCCTTGAGATTTATTCAGGGAACCAATGCTAGAGTATATCAATATTAAATTGAAAGATATTTGTGACCATAGTATTTCTTGTCATTATTCAGTTAAAGCAAACAGGTTGATCTGTTTTTTACCCATTTAAAAAGCTATCAAGAGCGTAGTTATAATACCACGGTACACCGTGAAACCGTGATAGTTTTGCTCAAGGTTATCATACCATCAGAATTTCATACCGCCACATGCGTAATTGCTCTATGCATGAAGTTTTCCTAACACTAAAAATAATTAAGCCAAGGCAGTAAAGATTACTCATTCATCTTCTTCAGCTCCAGGTTGTAGTCGTTTTGCAAGTTGTGCTGTTTTTAAGAGAAACCCATGAGTTCTTGCAGTCACCTCAAAGTATACTTTGAGTAAAAGAAGTATTGATAACACACAGCAGACCAACACAAAAAAAGGAGACGTAACAAAGGAAGCAGATCAGAAATCTGCAGGGCTTCAGTGGTAACAGCGCTCAATGGCTAATGCATTGGCAAGAAATTGCCCATTTACACATGCAGCAGACACATTCTCCTTTCATGTATTACATTTCAGGCATAGACTGTGTAAAACTCTGGCGTCATGACTGTATCTGAAAAGTGAAGTATTAATACGTTAAAAGTACAACACTCCTGAGAATCGTAATGATTAAAAAAAACAACTTGTAACTTCCATTGAAAAAACATAAACTTCTCTCAACTTCTTTTTAGGTCTTAACTTATCTGCATTAACCAAAGGAAGAGACTACAAAATTTTAAAGAACTGCAAGCATGGGGAATATTAAGGATTGAAAGAAGGAACTTGTCTCATTTAAACTTCTGGATCTGGTGTTCCCTTTATTGTATTTGGTGTCTTTAGGACTTGGTGCCAAAAAATTTTTTTTTATTTCTTTAAGTCTAGCAAGGGATTTAACAAAACATCTCTATGTCATTTCAGATAAACAAAACCACTTCAAACTGATTCAAAAAGAAGTTTTTAAGGATGCGAAAATTTCAATGTAGCTAATTGTGATAATAGCCCAAAAGTAAAGATTCAGGATTAGAGAGACCTGACCTGCACTGGAGGTGTACCAGAAAAAAAAACACACAAAAAAACCGTTGCTATCCAAAAAGAACATTAGAGGAAAATAACAGTTTGCCAATGAACATATAAGCAAAGACCAGGTGTTTTGAAATAATGTGCTCTGGATAGACGGATCAAAGATAGTTGTCTGGCCACATGTCTGGCGCAGACCAAAAGCAGCTGTTCTGGAGAAGAACCTAAAGTGTGAACGATGGTTAGGCTGCCACCAGTTCAAGGCAGCTTGCAGTGGTTCATTTAACTACGAATCATACATCACATGAGAATGGTGCCGCACTAATGACTGCTTATTGCAATGGAACTGATCAGATTGTGACTTTCTTTGCAATTTGAGATTTTCTGCTCAGCTTCTTTTCTGTCAAAACACCAATTTTTTTAATCTTTTTGAGCCGGTTTGGATGCTGCACTAAAAAGAAATCTGCTACTAATTCAGACGTTTTTACTATCTGTTATTATGAGCAACTATGCCAAAAGGAAAACTGGTTGATTAACTGAATTTCCCAAAGCCCAAGCCCAAAAGAAGAACCCAAATCCAGACATGTTGAAGCAAAGATGTCAAGGATGGGGGGGGGGGGGGGGGGGGGGGGGGGGGCAGGTGCAAAACAGAAAGTACAGGGAAAATCCAAAGAATATCTTCAAATAAAATTAACGAGCATGGAGAGCTGATAAGGAAAATGAAATGGAAGGAAACGGGTATGATGTGTGGAAAACCTCTTTAACACCTTGAAACTGAAGGAAAATTGGACTCAAAGGAGATTTAAAAGATTTCAGCAGGATGATGTCAGAGACTAACAAACAACTGTGAACTTTGCATATGCTATACCAGTACTGATTCTGGAAAACTGTAGTAATCATGTAAATTAGTGCAAAATCTACAGAATGCAAAACTTTGGTTTCCAAAACCTGAAACTGGCTAAAAATTAATCACTTTTAATGTCTCATCATATGTGCTAGCATGAAACATAGTAGGCAGTGTATACCGCACAGTTTAAGTCAAGTTAAGTGTAAACAAGTACAAGTTTTTATATGTTTAAAAGTAAATAAGAAAGAAAAAAGCAATCACTGAGGAAGGCCTCACTACCTGGCCAACCCTGCCGGGATGTTTCATCGCCAGGCCTCCACTGGACACTGCTGCAGCTACATTTCCCTCCAAGTCTACCACCACAGCGCCGACTGTATCGAGGCAACCTGAGACATTTTCCTAGATCACACGGAATAAGAAAAAGGAAAAAACAGTCACATGAGCTGAAAAATATATACAAATGGGAAAGAAAATCAAATAAGAATTTGAGCAACGCAGAGAAGGAATCCAAATAGTCTCATTCTGAACCAAAGATGTCATCCTTGACTGAGAATATTTATACAATTTAACAAGTACTGCATGAAATTATGAATCACTCTTCCATGCCCCTTCATTTTTCATAAATTAAAAAAAAAATGCAGTGTTGTAATTTCAATCAGCTGTTTCTTTCCCTGATTGCAGTTTGTGTTGGAAGTGATTTGTTTGTGAACCATTGTGAGTCAGACTGCATGATGAATAGAAATCTGGATGGTAAATGTACAAACTGGCATGATGATGCATGATCAGAATTCCACTTCTAGCAGAAACTAAAGACCTTGATTAAACTTTGGACTTAAAAGGCAAAGTGAAAAAAACAAAAAAAACAATGCATGAGTGTTTCTCATCCATCTCCTGCTCTCCCTGATCAGCCCCGTCTCCGGGCTTCTGAGGCCAAAGAGAACCACAGCCAGCTATTTTTAAATGAAAAATCACAGTGCCATACATTATAAAAACCTTTCAATGATGAAATACACAGGAAATAATGCCTGGAAAACATGGGGGTGTCTTAGGGGTTATGTTAATATGCTTTATAAAAAGAACATTGAGTATTAAAATTAGAACCAGGCTGCAATAATGAGCTTTATTCTTCCTTTTTTAAACTGAGCCCAACCTGTAATAGCTTGATACAACATGGGGCTATTTCCTTTTAAATGACCACATATCTCAAGTGCAAAGATAAAATTATGGGCAAGGCAAAATATATTGTAAAATTTGTATTCCTGTAAGTTGTTACTGACAGTCAGTGGTAACATATTTATCTTAACACAGGCCAAGCCCTTTTATGAAAATAATCTTTTCTCTTTCATTAAGCCATATGACAGAAAGCCCAATCACAAGCCCAATCATAAGTCATTTGACTAAACAAGCAGCCCAATGCAGTTGTTTGCTTTCTTTTTGATGTATATATAATTAATTTTGTACATTCATGTAGCTGAACTAATCAAAACAAAATACTACTTAAAAAGTGCTTTCAGCTGAACTCATTGTGAGTCCGCTCAGCATTTGTGCTGCTATGGGAACTGAAGCATGTGATGGCATAACTAACTGAATATAAACTTGTCTTGGATTTGAGTTCCTACACTCATTTCTTTGCATCAAACAGCATATTCCTCCATATGTTGTATGCCTTTTTAATTCCAATTGATGCCATATGGTGAAAAATTATATTATATTATATATTTTAGGGTATTCTATTCTATTTTATCCTTCAATTTTACACAGTTTTATACCATCTTCTCCAGTGAGGGTTAGGACAGCGCTTTGAGACATCATGCATGTCTGGTGTGTGTGTGTGCACATATGCAGTTCTATGGGTGTCTGTGTGAATATGTTATGTATGTGAGATTTTTGGGTTTACAGTCTGAGGGATCTGATGGGTGGGGGTGGGGGGCTCAATGTGCATAAAAATGCGCCTTGAGCTTCATTTTTATGTATGAAAAGGTGCTTAAAAATAAAGTTTGATTGATTGATTGATTGATTAAAATAACTTATCATTGTACAAGAAGAAAATACAGGGTTCTTTGTTGAATGGAAAATGCCTCAAAATAAGCAAGAAGATATCAATTGACGTGACACAGGTGAGGAAGAGTCGATCATTGTCATTTGACTAATCATTCATTTTGTAATTGATAACATGGAACTCACATTTTCACTTGATTGTCGTCTTTTCTTTGTCTGATTATGTCCTGTGTCCATTCTCTCTGCCAGCTCCATCTTTCGCTTGTTCCTCTTGTATGCAGATAAACTGAACTCTGGGTGTGACAAAATAATCTTTCCCTTCTGCATCCACATAAAGTAAAGCATGTCTACCAAATATATGTTTATATTTCTTATTAAATCATTTTGTTTCACTACTTAGAAATTGCATGTTTGTAAGTTAGGGCAACGATACTCACTTGTGGTCAGTTTCTCTGACGGGCATGGGGGTATTCCATGACTCACTGCCCAATCATGTGCACCTCGCCCCACTAAAAAGCTAAAAAGCAAATAGAAAACAAAGATTAACTGAAGGGATTTAGAAATATTAACATCAGGCTTTATGAACCATGATAATCACCATGGTGGTATTCTGCCAGCTGATAGCTTTCCTTTCTGTGCTTCACTCAGTAGACGGTTTGCGACTAAGACTGGGTTCTTAATACCTGAGGGTAGAGCCAGAGTTATCACAGAGCCAGCAGTTTATTCCAAGATATGGTATAACAATGTGAACAAATCAAGACACCAAAACTAAAATATGTTGCAACATACTAAATTCTGAGATTTTGTTTGGCAAGGACACATTTTATATCTAAGCAAGACAAATCATTGTGCACAAATTATATGGCTGACATCATATAGAAAAATGAATGACAACAGTTTGTTCTGTTTTAGAATAAATGTAAATCCCAGCTCTCAACCCTGGTTTAAAAAAAAAGGTTCTGGCATGAAATACTTTAGTAAAAAGCTCTGAAGGAAATCAAACTACTGATCCACACATATAAACTGCATTTCTTGGTCATTCTTCAGGTAAAAGAAGAAGGATAATTCCTGTCATTAAGATTTATGATACCAGCTGCTCTGAGACAGTAGAAATTAACATTATTCCAGAAGTACCAGCATATGGGTAGTAACTCACCACTTATCGCTCCCACTGCACCAAAATGGAGAGACTTTCCGTCCATGATACTCGCATCACATTCAATTTCCCCCGACAAATTCAGGTTGGAGCCCATGCCAGCATTTGTGAAAGGAGAGTCCTGAGAACATTTAAAACATGCAGAGTCCAGTATCAAAACATATTTCTGATGAATCATACAAACACTATTAATAAAGTAAAGACAATTAACTCATTAGTAAATCCATCTCAAAAACAGTGACATTTTCTCATGGTCTGAAGTCCTAATACAACGTCATTTCGTTAAGTGATAGAACGAGTCAATATAAATTTTTCATCTCCAAGTACCTTAGTTAATTATCCTTTCCTGTGCATCGCTTTCCATAAAAGATTTTCTATCATAGTCTTTTGTTTTTCACATTCACCCGTGTCCTGCATTTGGGTCCTCCGCCTGCAATTATAACACTGCTCTACCACAAGAGTCAAAATCATAAAAAAGTTCTTAATACATATTTGGACAAAAGTGCCTCATAATTATTTATATTCTCTGAAGGTTGTTTTGGCTTATCTCACACTTTTTTCCCATATATTTATTCCACTATGCCATATGCTTGTTTTTTTTTTTAAATCTTTTTCCCCTATAGGCTAAAAACTATTTAATACACGGGTCATTCCACAAACTCAACTTTAAAATGCATAACAATGGCATTTTCTCTATACATTCTGGAAAAAGCATGTAGTCGTTCTATATTCCAATCCTGCCCTGAGGAAGATAACTTCTTACAGGATGTGTGCACATGCATCACAAGTTGGAGTAGAATGAAGCTCTGTTGGGTAAACATTTACACACTCTGAATAGTATGGATGCTTTACAGAGCGATTGTTCCAGCTTTATTATGCCGTAGATGACGTTTTACCAAATAGCCTACTACGTTAAAAGCCTAAATGAAATAACTAGCCCTGATTTAGGATCAACCAACCTCCAGTTCAACCAATGCAGCAGTAACTGCTTCCACTGCAAGTGCCCCAGCTTTGAGTTGGTCCACAGCCTGCAGAATACAGACACACAGTTAAAAGTATACCTCTGCAGTCAAAATAACAACAGCTTTTCAACAATTATGTCATTACTTTTCCTAACCTGAATGGGTCACCAACTGATACAAGATATGCACATAAGTATATAAATAATAACAATTATTGCTTCTTTCCTTTTGGTAAAGTCTATCAATTAAACCAAAAATTAAAAAACACCCCATGCCAAATGACAAACCCCTCATAAAAAAGCTAAAATACTATGGCAGAGCAGGGTGATGCAGGTACTAACATAACTAGACAGATCTATTTTTATGTTTGTAGTTAAAAACTGTTATTTGTTGATTCAGAATGAAGCACTTAGAAGTTTTTATTCCCTTAAAAATGTGCCAAGATGTTGTTCTAAACCTCTGGTATATGAAAAAAGTGAGTCATGTTTAATAGTTATAGGTTAGCCAACCACTACAAGAGAAAATGTTTTCCATTGTATCTGCTATAGAAGAGAAAACACTATGATGAGGTTACAATCACTGACTTCACACGTAATATAGGCTGTTTTTCTTTCTCGTACATTACATCTTCTTTTCTATTTGATCAAATAAATCCTGATTTCATCCACAAACCCCATAAACATGCAAAAATAAAGACTAAAATGTTTGTTTGAAATGCACAGTAGCCATGGGGTTGGTTTCAAGTTGTAGGGTTGAACAACACATTAAACTAAATATGATTGCATTCTTTAAAACTCCCTGCTATTCAATGACAGGATGAATTTATACAGTCAAACGAAAACTGAAATTACTTCAAAGAAAAATCATGATAGTGATCGAGTAATGCAGCCAAAATACAAATTTGATTCTCAATGAAAATGTATGTATTGACATCTTGCCACAGATGCTCCCCATCTAACCAGCCAACTTGAGAAAGGCCTCAAGAAAATCCCCATTGCTTAATTTTTCAAACTAAAGATTTAGCCAAAAAAAAAAGGTTTGCAAAGTACTCCGTGCACCAAATACACAAATTAAGCATTTCATATACTTTAAAAATATATTCATAGAACAAAAGAACACCACATTGTGCATACATTTAATGAAAAGTGAACATATACATCAGCATTTAGCAGTCTTTTGCTATAAGCATTATTTGTTGTTGCATCAAAGTGAATCAGAACAAAATGTGAACTATCACACCAACTAAATAAGTTGACTTAATTACATGAACTCATTTCATAAATGGATGAAAATATATTATTTACATGTCATCACATTATGAAGACAACATTCATCATTTGTTCATTACATGGGTCTCAGCGGAGTTCTTGTGCACCAAAATTTTGTAAACAACTCCATTTGGCCTTTATGACATTTATTAAAATAACTCACTCGCTGACAGGCTCTCTTGCACACATGCTTGTACTCCTTTGCCTTAGATTCAGAGTGGTATCCTGCTCCTAAAAGTAAGCAAAAACAGTTTTTTTTAAACATTAAGGATTTGACCTTAACTAATTGGAAAAAAGCTGATTAACATAACAGGTTATTAAGAGAACAATCCATACTGGCCAAGTACTTCATAAGGTAAGATGAGGGTATTCAGTACCCATGGAAAGACTAGTAGAAAAACAACTCAACAATTTAAGAATATGATTTGTCAACATGGTAACAAAGAGCATAAGGATTTTGTCATCAATAGTGCAGACTATGATTAAAAAATATAAAGAAATTCAGAGAAATTTCTGTTTACAAAGGATAAGGCTGAGACTATTAATGAATAGCAGTTACCTACTGATCTTCAGGCACAGTGTTGCATTAAAAGACACAATAGTGTTGTGCAGATCACTGCAAGGGCTCAGGAGCGCCATCTTCAGTGAATACTGTTTATTAACTCATACAGAAATGCAAGCTAAACTTCATCTAAGATGAGTTGAGCCAAAGTGTAAAAACTGCTGTGTGAGTTGATTAATCAAATCATAAATCTTTGCTGGTAAGACAGTGAATTAATGGCACATAGCATGCCATGGTAGCACGTACATCTGCTTAAGCATCAGCAATGCTTAATACGTATGCGGGTTTCAGAGCAGCTAATGCTGCCATTTAGATAATGCCTTTTTCAGGGAAGGGCTTATTTATTTCTTTACAACACATTCTGTATGTTCTACAACAGTATGACTTCGGAGAAAGACTCCCAGTGCTAAAGTAAGCTGGTCACTTAATACAAACATCTGGTACATTATGAACAAAAATAAATGCAAAAATAAAAATGCAACAAAGGAGGCCCTGAACTGTAAGCAGCTGAAATCTTTTATCAAGCACGAATAGAACAATATATGGCTTTTCAAACTACATCAGGTTCCCAAATACAGTGTAGCTAAAAGAAGCACTGATAAAACACAGTGCTAGTATGCAAGTCTATTTTCCAAGTGTTTTGCTTGCATCAAGTTCAAAATATTTTTTTTCCAATGACAAATGACATCCAATTAATAATTTTTCTATGATCTTTGTCCTATGTCTAATACAGTTTCAATTATTTGAAAATGATGCATTTTGTTTTTCATTTACATTTTAAGCAGTGTCCCTACTCAATTTTAAATTGGGTTGTATCATGGTGTATTGGATGTTTCAGTCTATGTTGATAGTCTTATTTCCCCAATAAGACTTGATGGCTCTGTAAATGCAGCACACCATTAAGCTATGTATATGAACCTCTACTTTTCTAGTTATGGTGAACTTACCTGCATGCACTAAAACAAATCCACCAACACATTTTGGCTTTTGACTTTTGCTTGAATCTTCGCTTTTGGGCCAAGAGTTGGTCAGGGTGGAAGAGGGTTGCTGCTCTTCAGCAGTATTCATTAGACTTTCCATAACCCCTGCATCACTTAACAAGCCTATCACTGCCTACCAGACAGTAGTAAGAAAATCATTTTCCTGGCATATCTATGACAGGAACAGAAACAGTCATTAACAATTAGGCATTTCTATCTTCTCTCTTTATAACGGAGGCTGCAAACAACACTACTCGTAGATAAACCGCACACAATATAAATTCACAATATTTATATGAATATGAATATCTATTTTCTGTCACAACTTTCGGAGTTCCAGAAGTAGAGGACTACCAACGTTATGTTTACTTAATTACATACACATACTATGTAGTTCATGTTACACATAGCTTGTAAGCTACTTCATGGCTCTGACACTCAAAGATCAAAGATAAACATAAATAACTGCAGACATTACAGTTTCCCTTAGAGTGACTTTGTTTTCAGTAACTTTCCAAACACTCTTCTTCAATTTATTTTACGTACGTCAATTTAGTTTGCTGAATTAACTGGCGTTTGTTACTTAACGTTGCATGCCTGTTTGATTAATAAAAAGAAAATAAACAAATAATAACGGACAAATGAGTTATTTAAAGTTTAGCTAGTTGTGTTTCCGTTAGCTCGCTCGCTAAAAGCTTGCTAACACAACAAGAAAATCATCCCAACTTACAGTTCTCCCCCCTCGCCTAACAGCAACAGAATTGCCTGCTAAACATCGTGCTCCCTGACATGTGTCTCATAAACCTAAACAATAGCTGCACTTATACTTTTAACACAAGCAAACTTTACTGCCACACACTTTCACTGCTCTGTGCTATCCACGGCTAGTTAGCTAAAGCACGCACAAGTACTTCCTGGTTCACATACACGTTGCTAAGGAAGTGCGTTCAGTGGTGCAAACCAATGGTGCAAACACGAGTACACGTGAACTTCTGTTGTTACGGAGGGGAAACAACACAAAACCTACTGAAAACAACACCGAAAGAAAAATGTCTAACCTTTTTTCTCTTTAATTAGAAAAATTTGTTTTACAGATATAAAAAGAAAAATGAGCATATGATTATTTACCTCACAACTTTAAAGTGCAACGGGTGCAAACAACTGAAGTTAAATTAAATTAAGTCTGAATTCATCTATCAAGACCTCAGTAAAAATAATATGTCCTCAAATATTCAAAAGAATGATATAAAAAAATTAACCTATGCGCCAGAAATATTATATTTCTACATTCTATTATTATTACAGTCAGAGTAAAGAAGGCTTTTAAGGAAAGTTGAGGTCTCTCTATAGCTTATTTTTTCAAAGGCAACATATGCTAAACAAAAATTAACTATGGGCTTCATTTTAATTCAACTTGAAAACAACAGCATCTTATTCCAGGTACATACATTCTCATAAATGGGCAAATAAACACTCATAAATGAATGAGTTTTTCATTCATTTATTCATTGCTAACAAACTATATTGCAGTCATCCAAACAGGGGAAATGCCTCACCGGGTGAGACCAGAACACAAATGGCTGCAGTGTGATTAGCTGATGTTTAACTACTCCACTAACCAACAGACATTTTATCAACACATTTTTCTTGCAGATTCTCTCCTTTTTTGCTTTACATGACAAACATGAGGAACGGATCATTCTAGTACTGTTTCATCAGTTTTACCTATGAGCTCATTGCATTTTTACACTCTCTTTCACATCATCTAAAATGTTCTTACCTTCTATATAGTCTTACTCTGTTTTTTGTTTTGTTTTTCTATTCCCTCCATATTCATGTACAGGTTCCATGCAGCCTGAGGTGTTGATGCAGGCTTCACAGGTCTGTAACATCATTTCACCCTTCTGGGTTTATGATGGAAATTGTCTTAATGCTACTGGCTCTACAAATGCATGTGTTTAAGCAGGGATCCTCAATCCTGTTCCTCGAAGGCCGGTGTGTATGCAGGTTTTTGAAGTGTCCCTGCTGAAACACACCTGACTCAAATCAGTGGGTAATTAGCAGACT
>JAOXYM010000017.1:9243227-9255963 GCA_028567055.1 Leptatherina wallacei
GCGGAGGAGGGGGGAACTGCAATTTTTGGCACTTCCGCATAGGCTTCCTTTTTTCGAACGGCAGGTTGCCCCTTGGTGGGAAGTTACAGGTTTAGTGCCCCTAGTGGCCAAAAGTTACACTGTATCCCTTTAACTGGCAACAGGTTAGTGACATGACTGGGTATAAGAGGAGCATCTCAGACAGCTGAATAAAAACAAACAAACTGTGGAACATCCATCCATCCATTTTCTGTACCGCTTAATCCACGCAGGGTCGCGGGTGGGCTGGAGCCTATCCCGGCAATGTATCAGGCGAGAGGCAGGGTACACCCTGGACAGGTCGCCAGTCTGTCACAGGGCCACACAGAGAGACCAAACTGTGGAACAATTTCAGGAAAACGTTTCTCATCGTAAAATTCCAAAGACTTTGAAATCCCATCACCTATGGTGTATAATATCATTGAAAGATTTAGAGAATCAGGAGGAATCTCTGTGTGCATGGGACAAGGCTGAAAGTCAAAACTGGATGCTCATGATCTCTGGGTGCTCAGGCAGCACTGCATTAAAAACAAACATGATTCTCTGCTTGTAACCCCTGCATTGTCTCAGAAACACTTCTAGAAAGCCTTGCATGTGAACATGGTTTGCAATGCAATCCACAAATTCAGGTTAAAGTTCAATCATGCAAAGAAGAAGCCATATGTGGACATGATCCACAAATGCTGCTGTCTTCTCTGGGCCAAAGCTGATTTAAAATGGAAAGTGTAAAACCGTTCTGTGGTCACATGAATGATAATTTGAAAAGTTCTTTTGGAAACCATGGATGACATGTCTTGTGCACTACAGATAAGAGGGACCATCAACAGATAGTTCAAAACCTAAATCTCTAGTATGGGGTTACATTAGTGCCATGGTGTGGAAAGCTTACACATCTGTGAAGGCTCCATCCACCCTGAAAAGTCAAACATCTCATTCAGGGAAAGCCTTGCATATTTCAGCAAGACAATGCTAAACTTTAGTTGGTCCAGATGACTCAAAAATCTCCCCTGAAACATGTTTTGTGTTTTTACTTTTATTTTTATGAAGGATACTTAAGTTATTCATTAACAAATGAAACCCCACTTAATTTTTTGCACTTATCTTTAACAGAAATGAACAAGTCTCTGGGATTTTATCTGTGTGCGTTGCAGAGTACAAAGAGAACATTTTAACAAGCATGAGTGCAGATGTGTGTAACAATATATCTGTGTACAAAAGGATCTAAGCTCTATATAGTTCATGAATATTTCAGGCTCTTTTTGATTGAGTTGAGCTGCTCTTCACATCTGTGAAACAGATGAGCATTATATATGACAGGGTACTCTGGATTGTATGGGCAGTCAAACATGTTCTCCAACTTTATCTGGAGGTGCCAGTGAGAGATGTTTCCTACAACCCTCTTTTTGTTCTAAACATGATCTGAAAAATTATGTAAATTAAGTAAGGCCACAGCAAAGAAGCCTCAAGGGTCAGGTGCATATACTGCAGAGGTTTTAATTCCAATATTTTGACAGAGTATCTCACAGAAGTCAATGTTTACACTAGTAGACTGAGTTACATCTGTGAAAACTCCAATTAATTTAGCAGACATGGATGTGTTTTATCATAATTCACTGACTTAGGAGATGATATGATGGCGTAATGTCTTTAAAGAAAAGAGACCAAACAGTCTAAAAAATGATAAATGGGCTTATGATATTGACATAAGGACACATATAATTGCTTAATTTCAGAACTATTATTCCAAGCGCTTCGGGGCTCATTTTAAGTCTGGGATCATTTTGTGCATTTTTCTGCAGATAATTGCATTATGTTGCTATTACCATAAGTGGGAAAATGAAAGACATACATATGAAGCCAATAACAGCTTAGATGAGGCAATGTTCTTGCTAGTCACTTGTAGGTACAACTACCGGCTTAATCTCCTTGTAACCATGACAGTAACAACAGCCTACGCAAACTTACACAAATAGATCCTCCTCTGTTTGGAGTATACAGATTGCCCTGCAGAATCAAGCTCACTGAAGCCAACCAGCCAAGTTTTTTTTCTTTTCCTTGTTTTGCTCTCATGAAGACTTCACATTGTCTACAATCACTGAGACACAATGATTAAACAATTATAAGCAATGTCTAATAAAAATGGAAAGCTGTAATTATAGCAAATCCTGCTGAATTAGGACAGGGAAAAAACTAGTAGCATAGGTGACTGAGTACTGTTAGCTGTAAAAGTGACCATATCACATAAAACAGACTTAAATCACAGGGCTTGAACACAGAAAGCCAAAAAACAGATTCTGCATGTTCAAAGTTGTTTTATTTATGTGAAATTAAATAAAAAAAAGAAAGACAGACAGATAGAATAGCAATGATTAATTCTAATTATAGCAACATTGTTTTGTAATGAATTAATAAAAGGGACCTATTCACCGAGGATGGGTCGTAGGGGCCAGCTGAAGCCCAGATTTCCCTTTTTATAAACACTTTTTCCTGATCATCCAGGGGGGTCCAAAGGTGTTCCCAGGCCAGTGAAGAGACACAGTCCCTCCAACTTGGCCTGGGTTGTTGTTAAAGGACATGAAACTTATTCCTCAGCTTGAAATCCAGACTCACCTGAACAGTAATCCACAGCTTAAAATGCTACGAGACTGACATCTAGTGGTTTGAAGGGACCAGCACAAAAGGAAAAACTTCAAAGACCTTCTCATTCAAATCATATTTTTGTTCCAACATGGAGGGGAAGAGAATGCAGTACTTTTGTTAATCATTTCTACTTTGATTTATGATGATTGTTGTAGATGTTGGTTTATGATGATTGTTTTAGATGTCTCACTGCTGTTGTGAATAGAAAAGGAGCTGGAACAATATTACTTACAATATATTACAATATTATCTACTATTCTCCAAATCCATAATTGGCATCTATAGTGAAAGCTAATTTAATTTTATAACTTTGTGTTATTATCCTAAAAAAAATAAATGATAAAAGTCCAGCAGCTCAATGTGATAACAATCTGTTAGATCTAAAGTGAACAGCAGCATGCTAGTTTGATGTTAATGTATTCATTTCAACATTTACCTTCAGATACTGGGTATATTTCAGTAAAAAATAAAATAAAATTGGGTGGTGTTCATAGTAGCTACAGCTTGGAAGAAATACATTTTCCACTCAGACAATGTCAGCAGTTTCAGGAGCAGATGGATCTGGACCAGAGCAGTGCTAACATAACAGATGACAGACGGTGGTCTCTGGAACCAGCCTCTCACATATGACAGCCTGACTTAGTGGTTTGATCTGGTCTATTCTGTGAGATCCTGTCTTCTGCCATTTAGGAGGGCAGGATATAAAGTGTCTGTATCCATTAAGTGTAACGAATTAAGCAGTACTAATAAAATAATAGCTCTGAAGTAAAAGCAAACCTGTTAATATCATCCATAATTTGATCAAATCCACATCACATATTAACTTGCATGGCCATATCTACTAATGAATAATCACTTAACCCTAGAACACTAACGTCATGTACTCTACCCATTCAAAACCAATGTAGCATGGGTGAAATATACCCACCTTTAGTGTTCTAGGGTTAAGGACGTTTTGGTTCAAATGAGTATTTCATATGCTGTCAGTCTCTTTAAGGTAAAAAAAAATATATTTATTAGGCTACATGTCAAATAAATTGTACTATATAATTGAATACACTGATTTGCAAAATATAACAAAGTATTTTTCTTAAATGCTGACTTTTTTAGACCCAGATGGTTATTTGCATACAGTGACTCAAATCATATTGTATTATGTGACTCTTGTACCAGAGTTGCCCGGCGTTAACACGCCTACCGCCTCACACGCCAGGAGGATGATCATGAACCGCCGGAAACAACCTACCCTCACTCCTCTCTGCGTGACCCTTTCACGATTGACATATGAGCCTAACCAATCGTACGGCCACTTCCTTGTTTTGGAAAGCCAATCGTCTGGCCAGGATTCGTACACATAATTTACGGCGCATTCACGGTAGGTTGAGCCAACTGAGCTCCATAGAAATTTTGACAGCTTCCCAGGTGAGACAACCGTCCAGAGGCTGTTTCACTTTACGTTTCTGTTTCTTTCCCCCCCCCGAACCCCCATTCACTGTGAGCCTGGGGTTGCCACAGTCAAAAAACAACCATTCGAAGTCTAATCACTCCGGCAGCATGAGCAAAAAGAAAAAGGACTGGAAGACTGAGAAAGGTAAGGGTTGTTTTGGGGTGGAATGGTGCTATCATCATCTCAGTGGCAGACAGCATGAATTCTGCCCATGCCAGAAGGCTGACAGACACTTTGACTGTTTTTGTGTATATCTCTGGTGATACTTATTTTTCTAGACTGTTTGATAACCCCATGCGGTTACGAGACAGATGTTTATGTCGCGCCTCTGTTTGAATGGCGTAACGCTCGTTTGACATTCGCAGCTCTGAGCGTCTTGCCTGCTTGTTAGCACACATTTGACGTGCTCACAGGTGTTTCCGTAACCTTTATGTACCTGTCTGAGCACCGCTGGCAACCGTTTCTTGCCTTCTTGCCACCTGTATGATGCACCAACAGTTGCTGTGTGAGTTGGAAACCCACCTTTCTACAACTAAACTGCAGCTTGTTGTCACACCTCAGCTACACAAAGAAACGTCGTGTCGAATATAAAATGCAAATACTTGTAATTAACCGTAAAATACGATCAAATAATTGTCCTTTTTTTGAGTGAACGTGCAATATTATGAGAATTTATCTGTCTGTGTGCTTTTGGTGTAATAAACAGTAGAAAGACCTGTTGACTATCAAAAGGGTAGAGAAAGTCATTGTTTAGTTTTTTTTAAAAGCTATTGATATTTCACATATATACAAGAGCTTTTTTCCCTTTTAATGTAGACCTCAATTTTTTTGTTTGTATTACAGATACAGCGCAGGTGTAATAAATCACATTAATTAGTGATGCCTGTATTCTTTTATATCCCTGAGTGAGCATGTCTTTGAAACTAAAAAACCCTAAATTGAATGCAGCCATCTTAAACATATTGTTTACACCTGTGTTTTGCATGCTCTAAGATACTATATCTGTTTTCTTCAACAGTAAATGTGTATGTAAGTATATGCACACTGTATTCATCACTATGTCACATTCTTGTCTGCTTAGTTGCCGTCTGACTTTTGTATAAATGACTCCACAAATGAAACATAGCTTCTTACGGGCTGTTGTTGATATATTTAGTGAGTTATTTAGATTTTCTCATCATGAAGGCTTATAAAAGTTTTGTTTTTTGAGGGTGGGATTGTATGGTAATATTTCAATGGTTATTAAAGTTAACTTGGCAAAGATTATTATCAGTTTAAGTCAGACACTTTCAGTGTGTGCAGATAGCAGCACTGAGCGAACATCAAAGTAAATCGGATTTCATATTCTGAACAGGCCGTTTATCCCTCTAGGTGCAATTGCTTTAAGAGAAGATCAAGGTAAATCAAAATGTGAAAGAAATTCTTAAACTCGAAGAATTTAAAGGGCTATTTTTCAGTTGTGGGCTCAGCCTTGAGCTGGCCTGTAGGCCGGGTGAAACTGTTACACTTGGCACCACTAAAGTTAGTATTATAAGTAATACTCATATTTGTATTTGTTTTAAAATTGGCTTTATTTATTCTTTAAATTAAAAAAAAAAACAAAAAAAAAACCACAATGTGAATGCAGATTTTTTTTTAAACTGGAGAACTTCAAGAAACAATAAAGAAACTAAAACGGCATGTAACCACATGTTCTGTGACAGGAAGTAGCTTTTTTCTTTTTTTCTTTTTCCATTTTATAAATCATCTATAATGGTTTAAGGACGCCTGCAGCATTACTGACTGCCCCTCCTGTTCAGGACTCATAAAGTATTGGAAACTCATTTGGGCCCATTGAGTACCTTCTTCCAACATGAATTAGATTTGGAGCCAATCCTCTTCTCATGGCAGCTAAGCTGAGCTTTGAAAATTTTCAATGATTAATAGTTCATAGTGATGAAGCACTTTAGTGTCGTCCAGAAAACTTTGCTGTGTTTAACTACCTTTTTTTTATTCATCCATGTAGAATAAAAGCAGCTTTGGGAATAACAGAAGGGGCAAGCGGGAGAGGGATACAATGGATATCCGACATTGCAGTAAAACCTATAATTCAAGCCGACTTACTGTGAGATGTTGCCACAGTATGACCTGAGGAATCTTGCATTTCCTACCAAAATGGGGTCAGGCCTTACATGTACTAGAGGAAAGCCTCATAACTCCTTTTTAAGAAAGTCGTCATTTTGTATGATATGTAAGATGAAAAAAAATCCATTTAATTTAAACTGCTTAACATAGAGGATATTTTTGAAGTCCAAATCATTCTATGGGGACAGGGCATTTATCTGAAAATGATTTAACAGGGAATTGCATGATTAAGAACAAGTCTGCTGCTGTCTGACGAAACATTAGCAAGGCGAACCTCTTTTACAGTCTGTAGCCATGAGTACAAGGACACAAAATAGTGAGGATATGGTAATCAGCAGCTGTGAGATGTAAGAGTATTATTATGGAGTTTGCATTAAAACCTAAGAATCTCATAACAAACCCCCTGAAGTTTTTGGACGAAGATCAGAGGGAGTTTAAATGTTGGTAGCAGTGACAAAGTGAGCTTTTCATGCAGAGCAAATGGATCACAAAATGCAGCAAAACCAATTGTGTTTGTTCAGCTCATCACCCATCCATCAACCATTTATATTCACTTTTACTGTCCAGCCCTCAAGCCTATCTCAGCAGTCCTAATGAGCCCAGAGTCCCTGTACAGTATATTCTTTTTTCTCTTTCTCTTTGAATTCATATCATCCAGCCAGGTAGCCCCCTGAAGCATTTATCAAAGAGAACTCAGGCACCATCCCCTTAAGGCGGGATTTGGATGAACACAAGATGTTGATTTCCTTATATCCCCCAGGAGAGTGATAAAAAAAAGAATACTTAAAAAAAGAATACTGGAAAATGCATTTGTGTTAATGCAGAGTTGCTAGGATAAATAAAAATCTGTATAAGCCTTGAATCAGTGAAATCAGTGACATGAAAGTGTAAACACATGACCAATTTTAGGCTCTCAGATTCATTATTAAGTGGAAGAAAAACATACTATATAAGAAGCTTACTAAAGAGGCGGGAAGAAACTTGCAAATAGGAAAATAAAAGTTGCAAATGGTGCTATCAGTCAGATAACAGAAGATCCTTTGCTTTCCTAAGCTGTGTTTTAACTGTGGAGTTTCTCTGCCTCTGATGCAAATATTATCTGGCTTGTAAATTAGGCATGGTGGTATAATACCAAACTACTTCAAGCTGTCGCTGCACCTCCTCGGGACATTGTTTAACGACCGCCTCTTGTTGATGTAGATGCCATTGAGTTCTCTCTTTGTATACTTCCATTTCTAATTCATTGGTTTAATTGTATTTCTTTACACCGTTTGATTTAAATCCTCCCTTTTTATTACAATTTTATTACAAAAGGCGACCACTTAGACCCAATCTCAATTCTCCCTCTTAGTCTTCCCCTTAGCCTGTCCCTCTATTTTGTGCGTTCATGAGAGACAAAGGGCTGTCTCGATTCTCTTTCGGGGTGAGGGTAAGGGCTAAGGGGAAGGGGAGAATACCTCTTTCAGCTGAGTTTTTTCAGGTGCAGATTTCACGGAAAAGGGGTACGAGGAGTTTTACGCTTTCACGCAGGAAACATACATGGCGCCAAGAGACTCATACAAAATAGTTGCCTTTTTGTAAATAACATTAAAAATGTAGAACTTTTGTTAAAAACTTTACGATACGGTAGATGTTTACCCGTGATGGCAAAATGCAGTGTTTGACCGCTCTACACATGTTTTGGAAATAAAAATAACAACCTCGTAATTTGCATAAAGGTTTTAATTGATTATACTTGAGGAACATTATATATAATATAATGATATACAGCTCTTTTTTATGTTGTAACCTAAGATCTATGTAACACGTGTGTCTTGTAAACAGGGAGCCCCGAGCAGACTCGCCTCCTAATACGTTTCAGGTTAGACGGAGAGAGAGGTGTCTCAATTCATAGGACTGAAAACATTGACCTTAGCCTTCAGGCTCTGTTTAAAGGCGAAGGGGTAGGGCTAAGGGGGGAAATTGAGATTGGGCCTTAGTGATCTTAAAGTTGAGGTTTAATGGAAATGTAGCCAAATGCTTGAAAAAAAATCCATTTAAAAAATGGCTTCAGACATATTAATGGTGATATTTACAAATATCCCCCAGGAGAGGCACAAAATGAGATGGTAAGAAAACAAAACTGAAAGAGAAGAAGGAGATTACTCTCCCGTAATGAAATAGAAGTGACCTTCCATCTTTCAGTGCTGGTTGAATTAACTTCCCTCATCATTTTCACCCCTCTGATGTAAACGCCATACATTCCACAGCACAGCCCTTGCATCTCATGTTTATTAATACCCTTCAGTGTGAGATGCTAAATCATTGACCCTCTTTTAGTGCCTTGTGCTCTGTCTGAGCATGGGAACGAAGAGGGCGTATTGATTTTGCCCCCTTCTAATCAACAGCCAAACCCTTATTTGGAATGTGGAAATGGTAAATCTCATATAGCGAGTGCCTGTCAGGACCTGTCCAGATCCTAATCTTTACAAGTTGATGGCACTCTAATCTTTTCACCAACTACAAGTCATTAAAGGCTGGGAAGTAAATGTTTAGTATTAAACATCACATTAATTCTCAGGAAATTTCCTAGAACTTCATGAAAGAAAAGTTTGATCACTATATGGCAGTGGCAACCATCAACCCCCACTCCCACACACACACAGACACATACACACACACACACAGTTTGACCAAGGGGCTCAATTGGGCTTGATAGAACTAAAAGTAATCCTGAATAGCACCATGCACTCAAACAAACCTCAAGGGCAATAGCTATGGAAATAACAATTCATGATGATAGTTGTCAGAGCTTTGTAACACTCATTCAGAAACAGCCAACATTCAAAAACAGTGTTTTTTGCATATGAACAATACAAACCCTTAACATACACGCATTAGCAGTGATGAGTGAAAAGCAAACATGACAGCAAGCGTGGTAATGCTCAGCCAGGACTAAACCTTTTTGAAGTGCTGCCTTCATATGCCTCAGTTGTAGCAACAGATTTCCAAATCCTCTCCTATTTAGTAGATTTGAATCAGCATTAAATGCCTTGCATAACTTGTCTTAGAATTGTCAACATGGCGCCAAAGCCGGTTCAGGTGTGAAAATGGTGGCGAAAACTTGGAGAACAGCTTCACCATCCCCACGAAACCGCTGTAGTACATACTACAAGGCTGTGGGTGGCGCTTTGATCATTAAAGAGTAACACACCAAAGCTAGAACAAAACGTATAGCGCATGCCACAGGAAGTTCACAATCACATAGAAAGAAGACAAGAAAGAAGATGGCTGAGGACTCAGTACAAGGCAAAAGAGAAACGTTTGTGTGGACATATGAAGAAGAAAAGCTGCTGTTTCGAATTACACTGGACTGTAAAACATTCTTAGCTCTCGTCACTGATCACGTCGGCGACATTCGTGGGGGACCAAAAACATCAACCCAGCAGGCAGACTGCTACTGGCTCGGCAGCTACAGCTAGTTTTTCACGTCAAAAAAAATTATGGTACATCCATGCTGTGCCTTTCGATGTTCCGGTCGACATCCCAAGACATTTAACTTTACATATGCCTGCTGACCCTGAATCATATCCTAAATGAGCTGCTGCCATCAAACAAAATAACTGGAAGACCTCAGAAAGCTCAGACTGTTAACTGAATTTTTTGTTTTGTAGGCTTTCCAAATATATTTATGGTGAACTGGTCTAATCCATCCATTTTCTGTACCGCTTAATCCATGCAGGGTCGCGGGTGGGCTGGAGCCTATCCCAGCAATTATCAGGCAAGAGGCAGGGTACATCCTGGACAGGTCGCCAGTCTATCACAGGGCCAACACAGAGACACACACTCACTTCTAGGGAGAATTGAGAGTGACCAATTAACCTATCATGCACGTCTTTGGACAGTGGGAGGAAGCCGGTGCTAAAGTGGAGCTAACCGCAGTGATTTAACTTTATAGCTCTCCGAGACCAGTGACTGCAAGTTAGTCGGATGTTTGTCTTCTCTTAGGTAAAAGCGGAACAACCCGCTGTTCCCAGCCTATGTCCCGTCCATTTTCGTGTTTGTCTGCACTCCAGAGAAAAGAAGGTAAAATGATGACCTGGAAATGTTTAAAAGACGACAGCAAGCAATAAAAGAAAAGATTACAAATAAACAGTCTTTTTCATGCAACGAGAAATGGAAGTATAGACGTTCATGTGTAATCAATAAGTTTATTTGTAAATCAAGTTTTATGTGAAGTAGCAAATGAACAACAATTCTAAAGGTTCTCTGTGTAAACACAACCACAGTGAAGTTGGGTGGGGGCCCCGATTCAGGGGTTGTTGCCCTCTTGCCCGCTGTGGTTGTGTCCGACAGGGCATGGTGGGAGGGAGAGATGTGGTGTGTGAGAGTGAGTCTGAGAGCTCTTGGGGCCCTGGGGTTGCGCTCTGTCCACCATGGGTGTCCGGTGCCCGGCGGAGTCCGGAGCTGCCGATTTATGGCCCACTGGGGGCTCTGGCTGGGGTCTCCCTCTGCTGCCTCCTGGGCGTCTTTGTGGTGGGGCGGCTGGGGTCCGTGCTCCGCGAAGACTGACGATTTTTTAGTTCTCCTGTGTCCCCCTGGCCGGCCTATGACCTTTGTGCAGGCGGGTCACATCTGCATGATCACTCTTCTTTGAAGCCTCTTCACTCTGACACAGTCACTGTGTTGTCCTGTAGGTTTATTTACTAATGAATATTTTGAGTTAGTTTTTTTGCGTGTGTTTCTGGTACTCTGGTTTTAATTGAGATACATGTTTTCTTTTCAACTTGTTCATCTCTCATTAGTGCTCCTGACAGTTGTTGGCTTTGTTCTCCTGCCGGGGCCGTGGGAGGTTCTTTGTTGTGTTTTTGTACAGCTGTAACAGGTTGTCTAGAGCCTGTGGTTGGATTGCATTGTTGTCTACTTGGTGAATCTTTGTCTCCTCTTTTTTTCTGTCTATTCTTTCTTTCTTTTCTTTTCTGTTCTCTTTCTCTTTCACACCGAATTTACCATTTGGTATAATAGTACAGTATGTTATGGACGACTGTGTAAAGCAGCACTCAGTTCTAAAAGAAACTAAATATGAACATCTGCCTCTGTATCTTTAGATCAGGGGTGCATAAGTCTAGTCCTTGAGAGGTACTATCCTGCAACATTTAGATGTTTCCCTGTAAGCTGATCAACCATATCAAATAGGATACGTACATTGTTGCTGTGCTTAGCAATAATGCTAGAAAAGAAGGACTGTCTTGGCATTTGTTAATTCTGAGTTACAAATATGAAGCCTCTCTTCATATATATCATAGAGGATGTCGAGATTTGGTTTTTTTTTGCCACCTGCGTTCAGCTGTTCGGCAGTCTTTTTCTCCATGAACTATTTTGGAATTTTTCCACGGGGCTGTTTTCTCACTTGAGACTGCTTTTATCCATCTTGGAACAATGGACTATGAATTACATCTGTAATTCTGCAACTGAACTCATCTACAAGCTTGTTGACTGTTCTCAGAAGAAAGTATAGGCAAAGAGGAGATAGTCTGAAAGAATAATTCCCTGGCTATTTCACTGATATATCATTTAGTGATCTGGTTTAGCATCTTTTTGCAATGGAGAGTTTATAGGAAAAACATGCATGCAGAGAGCCACATCCTGTGCTGAGATCTTAGAAATGCTAAAACCCTTGGAGATTAAATCAAGTGTATGCCCCTTATTGCATGTGGTCTCTGTAACATGTTGGGTCAGCTCATTGGCAGAGCAGGGAGGGCAGCTTTGGGGGGCTTAAGCCTGGAATTTTTTTCAAAAGCCCCGGTTCTTGTTTGAGGTTTTTTTTTTTTTTTTTTCAATTATATTAGCGTTGAAAAAGCTTTCTCATCAATTACAACATTTGTGAAACGTAACAAAAAGGGGACACGAGCAAGCTGTAACTACCCCATAAACTTGGTCTGATCCAAACCTGTCTCGCGTTCGTACGTCAGCCCCAAGTGGCAACCTCTAGCTAAGAAATATGAAACATACGCCGAAGTGCCAAAAACCACAGTTCACCCTTCATCCGCGAGGGGCTGGCTCCAAAACAGAGCAAATTGAAGAGTCATTTTCCAAAACGCTATAAAAGCCAAATTTCAAAAAATGAGTTTGTCGTGCCATTTTGCTGTGTAGTGAACCTATTTACTGCTATGTAAATGATTCATGCCAAATCGCTATATCTCCTTGTTAAAATGTACTGGGAAATGCAGTTCCTCATGCAAACCAATGTATTATCTAGGTATAAAATGTCATTTTCCTGAAAACTATTAAAATGGGTTTATAGCGTTTTGGAAAAGAATTCTTTGTTTGTTCTCTGAGCTTGTTGTTATTTTTGCATTATGTCAGTTTCCGGCTCCTCAGCAGTTTCTCTTGGCTCTGTCTTGCACAAAGCTAGCCCACTGTCCATTATGACAAATCTTGACCCCTTCAAGATGCAATTTCCCCTTGGGGATCAATAAAGTATAATTCATTCATTCATTCATTCATTCATTCATTCATTCATTCATT
>JAOXYM010000017.1:9261832-9274986 GCA_028567055.1 Leptatherina wallacei
CAAGGCACATCGATTTCAATTGATGTAATTGATAAGTCCATGTGAAAAAAAAAAAGTTACACTAAGTGACACACTCGCTTTAAAAAGGTACCGCATTGAAAGCATGCCGTTCTCTTCATCCATTAACGCTTCCAAACATTAGGGATGTGATTAAGCATTATTGTGGCCTCTGTTCTGTTTGGCCGACTGTTGTAGGGCTGAAAGGTTGGAAGAACTGCTAAAGGCTTTTATGATTTCTAGTTTTCAGCATTTGGTTTCCTGTTTCTTTATTCGAACTTCCAAACCAGTTACTTTTTTACAGGTGGTAGGAGTGATAAGAAGATGTGGTGGTGGACTTTGTTGTCCAGTTTTGTTTACCATGTCTGCCAGCTCTGCACAGCATTATTTTGTGAATGTTAATTTTTATGGGGATGCTGTGTTCCAGGGCCATGTTCTTTTGTCCCTTGCTACAAAAGACTTTAATTTCACCTCATGACATTATGTTATATAAAGAATGTTTAAAAGCTATTTACGTTTTAGACAGGACATGCGCTGGCTTTTGTGGCTCTTGTCCAAATTGTAGCGAGTAACACAGCTCTGAGCGGACATTGTGGATGTTGAGCAACACACGCTGATAAGATCTTTGGATAGCTTGCTTGACTTCTTGCCTTTCATCTATTCATTGCTTCCAATCTCTTGCCTGCAGTACTTCCATTTTCCCATGCTGTTTTTCATTTAGACCTGGCAGCAGTAGACCACTGTGTCTGAATTGTGGGACTTTTTCAGCACTGTGACAGTATTAGTATGAAGCTTAATAAATTGTCAGAATGCTTTTTTTTCTCCTCACATGAAGCAAACATGAATTTTAGGCATATTGTTTGTGCAAATTGTGTGTGAGTGTGTGTGCTATAAAGCAGCTAATTGTCCACTGTTCACAAATTCTAACTGGTTGTAATGCCTTTCTGAATGTTCAGTTTGAATGGGAATTGAACTATAATGAGCTGGCCTGCTTGCAGGGAGAGTGAAGTCAGTTTGGTCATATAGTTGAACAGTTCAACACACTGACATGATATTGTCTCACTGCTATGCACCGGGATTTCTTGGTTTGCCATTTTGACCCAGCTCAGTATTTATTATGGCACAGATTAGTTTTATTTACTATTGCTATTAGCTTTTCGTTAGTTCTTCTTCTTTTTTTTAAACATTAGCATTGCACTCCGTAGCGTTCATCAAGTGCATTGAGTCTAACGTACAGAAAAAATGGGGATCAAGCTTGGTGTTGCAATTATGGTTTTAACCTATAGCTTTAAGGGGTTGTCAGGTTGCTTTATGTCCTCCATTAAAATTTAATTATTGGGCTCATTGAGTTTTTAATTCTTCCTTAATTCTGTTTGGCTGGAGGTTGCACAGGAGGTGCTCAAACTGTCACCTGGGTGATAGCCTGGAGAGAGAGCAAGACAGGAGGGGCTGTGGTGACATATAGTAAACTGTAGGATGGCCATATCATGATAAGGTAGGTTAAACTGCAGCACCCAGTCTCCACAGATGGCACAGTTGAGGCTACAGTATAGAATGAGCCTGCTCAGGTCTGTAACAGCAAAAAAATTATGTCAGTCTTACATTTTCTTCTCTTTGCTAAAATCTTCTCACCTATTCAAATTATGAAAAGGATAGTGGGGCAAATTATTGTTATTATTATTATTTATTTATTTTTAGAGGGGAAAAAATGGTGGCTCACAGTGATAATGCTGTATTCATGAATCATTTTAAGCTACAGTTAATGGCTCCACATAGCATGACACAATTATTTATTTAGCTAGCTCATTTCACTGTGTGCATGCAGAGCCTACATATCACTGACTAGCAGCAAATTGCAATTTGTAATGTAAAATTAGAATATAGAATAGAATATAAAGAGCTTGGTCTGTTCAAGGATCCTTAAAAAATTAGACTAAATGATGTTTCAAGAGAATTCTGGTGTATTTGTTGTAGAAAATGAAAACATATTTCCTTTTCAATGAAACAACAAAAATATTTTTTTGGCATACATTTCAATCCAGACATGCCCTGGTATGGGCAGAACTGGATTAGTATTAGACTGATGGAGGGATATGACGTATAACAGTTATTTATGAGCCATAGAAAATGACAGGAATTACTAAGATTTGAAGGGACATTTAAAGTGGGCATTAACTTTAGAGTTTATTTCATTTTTTAAAATGTAAAATTTTTATTTTTTTGACTGTTGCCTTTATATGACAAAGATAAGATGCCTTACATTTTTCCTTTGTGCATAATATCATTTGAGTGTCACCACCCGCCTTGGATAAAAATGAAGTTGTGAAGATGTGAATTAGAGAGGATTGCTCTTACCCCAATGACAGTTGTAATTATGTACAGCAGTTGACTCCTAATCCATTACCTGCCGTAAACCTTTCCCATCTTCTGTATTAGATCACTTTTACCGGAGACAATTTTATTTGCACAGGGAATATTGTTATGAATGCTATAAAGAACCTGGAGGGGTTGAGATAAGTTCAAAAAATTCAATTGGTATTGAGTTGAGTGGAGCCTCTTGTGCTGCAGTGATCATGAGTTTGACAAGAGCACTGACCCGCAGACGGTAGAATGCCATGATCCAGTAGAGATTGACTTTTATATGTTTTTTGACATGCAGTCAATTCAAACAGTGCTGGCCTGCAGGGTTGTTTCGCAAAAATGCAGCATTGTTTACCTTCATGGTCATTCATGCAAAATTTTTCATGCAGAGCCATTTGTACGTGTCCTGGTCTGAAGTGAATACGTTATTCTGTGGTCAAAGCAAGGTAAAGTAGAAGTGTACTTTTCTTTGTCTTTTGATAAAACAAATAGTATGTAAAATGTAAAATTGGAATCACACACCATTATTACATGTTGTAGAAAAACAACTTCACATTTATGAATTTAAAAATGGTGGGAAGGCCATGGGTATCAGAAGATTTGCAAGTTGAGCCCCAACCTCTGTGAGTTGAATTGTGATGGAGAAAAAGCTTTGACTATATGGAGTGCATAGGAAATAAACAGCACTCTTAATTGAATGGATAATGATTGGTACTTATTTGCATGAATTAATAATATAATCACATTTCAGCTAATTGTGATCATGGCTATATAATTGTCTTAATTAACCTGTATGAAAGCGGTTGGGTGAAACTAACAGAAATGTCACATTTACACATTGTTTTCCCCCATTGCAGAGAAGGCTAATCTCTCATTTGCCTAATTTGTGCCTTAATGTTTCCTCTCTCCTCCATTCTCCTGCTTGTGCCCCGGAAATTGATCTATACAAAACCTTTGTCGGGCATCTGCATTCCTACAGTGTATCTGCAGGAGGCTACAGGCAAGCATTCACTGGCACAGCTGTCTTTTCAGCATCTGAAACATCTGAAAAGTGATGTGACATGTTAATTAAACAATTGCAAATTGATTTTAAAGTAAATGTGTATGTTGTCACAAACAACTTTTAATACTAATCTAACAGAAACCTGCAGGAGGCTTCAGTAAAACAATAATTAGTTTATGTGGCTGTGCCTTTCGTCATATTCAGTTGAATGAGTTTAAAATGATGGCTTTGAAGCAAGGGTGTCCCATTTTGTCAGCTATAAATGGGAGTGGGAGTGACTATGATGCAAGATGATGAGTCGAGGTATCAAGGATGTGCAAAGTGGCAAATGGGATCAGGGGAAAGCTAACAAACAGTTGGTGCCCTGTCAAAACAAGTCATCATGTTGTGTATTTTTGTTTCCAAAGCGTGAAAAGACAACTGGATTTTGTACTTTTTGTTCTTTACAGGGATTAAATTTAAATCATTGAATTAATATTGGGCTTATACTAAAATAGTTATTTTAAAATGACCAGAGAGGTGGTTAAATAGTCAATCATAATTATTTGTATGACCACAAAAAATTTATTATTTTGATATTCTTAGCCACCAGGAAGTTTCTGATATTTAAACTGTATTTAATTTTCTTTAAGTTTGAGGAAAGTATGTGGTGGTTTTGGCTCAGCCTTTCCAGCTTATTGAAAATTGTAGTTGTGGGGACACAACAAAAGTGAAAGATAATGTGTATTGTCCAGATAATTTTATCTGAGTCTCAAGCCTTAATGGAGAGTCCTACCTTATTTATAGCAGAAAGACTGAGTGCTCTGGTAATAATATAGCTGGCAAAGCTTTCCAGAATTAATAATAAATATTTTTTTTTTATTCTCTCTCTCTCTCTCTTTTTTTTTTTTTTTTTTACTCTTTTGGTATAACCAGGTTTCTCATTGCTTTTCCCAATTTTAGGGTGGTTTTTAAAGTCTTTATTTGTAATATATGTCAACACATTCTTCTCCTCAGCTTTGTAAAATTGATTTGCTACCCAGTTTCTTACATTATTGAATGCATCTTAAGTGTCATTGCCAGGTGGCCGGGGCTTTTATAGAGTTTTTATAGATTTTTTCTGTTTTTCCCTCCCTGTAGCTGAATAAGTTGCGTCTCATAAAGACTTACTTTTGATTGGGGCATACACTGCTGTCAAAGCCGCAACAAAATTTGGACTCCTTCATTTCCCATTGTGAGTAAACAAAACACAAACTATAGCTTCTGGTCTAATTTCTCTTTCTTAAAGGATCTTGCCAGTGCAGAAACTTCATTAGATTTTTCTGTCAGTCCATGAACGTGCTGCACAATATGTTCATCCCCCAGAGAGTATGGCTCAATGGGTCCATCTTTCTCTCTGGAGATTCCCACCCTCTGCCATAACCTCCCTGACTAATGCAGTCATGCTTCCAGCATTATGCAGTTCATTCTCTCCATGTCTTTGTTCTTTCCTTCACTCTGCTGACAGTATATATGGAAGTACACTTGCAAACACACACCACTATCTTTCCATCACTTTAGAGAACTTATCATTAACTTGCATTCATTTCCTGAAAATGTATCCTTTGCCCTAACCATAATCACTACTAATCTTAATCTAAGGTCTCCCTACTTTTGGAATCCCATTCTCTATAATCTAAGTATGGTGTTACAGGGCTTCTGATGTACAGCCAGTGGATAATCCAGATAATAGATAAGCCTGCATATGCCTTCGGATGAATTTGCAATGGCAAATGGCCAGTGATTTTGACATCTGCAGTTTGCTTGCCTGTTTTTTCTCTGATCATACAAACTTTTTTACCTACATGCAACCAAAACTGGATTAAATGTTATACTTGGACTACAAACAGACTAGCCAGACATAAGCCACAACTTTCTATCCAAAGCCAGTCCCATGCATACAGATTATGCATAATAATGTGCAGATACTTTTCTATTTTTTCTCTCTTTTTTTCTTCAACCTCAAACCAAGCAGAACTAAAATGTACAAATTTATATAATAGGGTTGAGGTTTTTTTCTTTTGTCCACAAAGGGGAAGTCGCCGTTTCAACAAAAGTGATCCACAGCTAAACAGTTTCATTCTTTGCCCTTGCTTCTAGCTCTCCTCCAGGTTTCATGAATTTTTTTTTTCTCTTAAAAAGTAATTTCCATAATCCTGCTTACAGAAAAATGGTATAATTTACACACACCTTGGCAGACAAACAAGCACAGGTTCCAAAATATGTTAGAAACCATGACAGGCGACTGGTAACTTCTTGAACAAACTTGTGATTGTTGCGGTGCCACACCAAGACTGAAAATCAATACCTGTGGCTGAGAGAACTTGCTGCTCTGATGAACAGTGAAATGACTCCAGTGAGTGGGCCGCACTGGGTCCAACACTAAAAGGTCCCGTTAATCAGATCACCTTTGAGATGGGTACAGCAGAAGGACAGGGTTTCCCCTGCCATCCCTTTTATGAAAGTCAGCTGAGGTGACAAACCAGCTGGTGAACTTCCTCTAATTATTTATTTCTCCACTTTTTCTTCCTGCCCTACAGTTACAATAAGCAGTTCTTTAGTCTGTCCTTTGTTATTGGTCACTATATAATTATATCTATATCTGTCTGTCTGTCTGACTGACACATAGATTGTGACCAATAACTAAGGCAGACTAAAGAACTGCTTAGTGTAACTGTAGGGCAGGAAGATAAAGTGGAGAAATGATATATTGTTAATTAATTAATTTTCTACACCTCCTTATCAGGGTTGTGGGGGGCTGGAGCCTATCCCAGCAATTAGCAGGTGAGAGGCATGGTACCCCCTGACATGTCGCCTGTCTATTGCAGAGCCAACACAAAGGAAAAAGCAACCATTCATGCTCACGCTCACTCCTATGGAGAATTTAGAGTGACCAATTAACCTATCATGCATGTCTTTGGACTGTGGGAGGAAGCTGGAATACCCGGAGAGAACTCATGCAATATGCAAACTCTGCACAGAAAGGCCACTGCTCGAACCTCTCCCCAACTGAGGCTCGAATCCAGAGCTTCTTGCTGTAAGGCTGCTGCCGCTATGTTATGATATAAATAATATAATATATATTCTACTCTATTATATTTCTTTTTTCAAATAACTGTCATTATGACTAAATGTTGTTTTTTGTTTTTTCGAGGTGTAATGAAAAGAATCCGGACTCTCAATGATAGTCGGTCTGGCACGTAAAAACATATCTGCAGTGGTTTGGACTGCTAATGGTCTATGACAGTATTGAGTGTTTGGGAGAATGAGCCTAAACCTTTCCTTCCCAGTCACGCATTCTGGGACCCAGCCCACTTCCCCTCTCTTTAACTCCAACACACTCACTTGAAAACATAAATACCACACTAACCCACAGAAAGTAAAGTCGGTGAAACTGAATCTGTTTCTCTAGAGACGGTTGCCAGTGCTCACGGTGAGACCTATCACTCAGGTCATGCCCTCACTTGTCTCCCCAGTGGACAGAAAACTTGAGTCATTGTTGTCAAGGTCAGAATGTCTCACTGTTTGCATCCTTGTTTTTGTTCCCACCTCCTTCTTTTCACTTCTTTCCTGACAGCTACTCCCTCTCCTGTCTCAAAACATCCACCCATATGATGCACTCACTCCATCTATCAATCCTGTGAGGAACTAGGTGGACATGAAAATGTTTTTTTTTTTTTTCAAATGTATTTTTCAAATTCTCAGTTGTAGTATGAGCCTCTCAAACAAATTGGCTCCCCCAAGTGTAAATAAGGTAAAGCCTTAATTTTAAATGGGTAGTTTTGCAGGCAGACTTCCTAGAAAATGCATTCATGTTCTTCAGGCTTGCATCTCTTCACCTGTAGGGGGCACTGTGGCTCCATGTAAGTATAATTGACATATGGGCTAGGTTTTAGGGGTGGAATAACAGTGCTGGTTGTGGATGTTACATGGATAAATCCCCCCTTTTCTGCTTTCCCTTCACAGATGTTTCTTTAGAAATGTTTGTGGTAACAAGTGGAAATTCCATGGCATCCTGCACATTTTCAACATCTGGCTCTGAAGCAGCCTAAACTGCATAATATTGTATACATTTTCTTTTAAAACGAGTATGACAACAATTGAGGTTGAGAAATAGCATGTGTGAATTGGTAAGCAAAAAAGAGGGTGTGACATATTTTCTTTATAAGACAATATACCAAGATGCCAGAAGAGACTCGCTTTTCACTGTTAGACTGAGGCAAGGATGAGGAGAGCGTTGTCGAAATCAACCCCAGACTGTTGACGGTTCGTACACCATCCCCAGGCAGTGTGCCTTGTATTGTCGTGAGCTGGTGATTCACTGGTCTTCACAATACCCCACTTTAACTTTCAGTTCATTCTCCGTCCTCCTCCTCTCTCAGGATTTTCCCCTGTTCCCTCATTTCAGTTTGAGTTAATCTCAGTTAGTCCTGAAAATGCTATAAACCTTTGCCGACATAAACAAATGCAAGCCATGTACACAGCCAGCCTCTAAAAGTGTGCGCCGTTGCAGAAATACTGATGAGCTGCTTGGTTCCAAGCCTGCATTGGCAAGGTTTTCTATAATGGCAAGGTAATGGTAATGGTCCAGGTAATGAGCAACATAATGTTACAAGTAAGTAAAGGAATATAAAGCACACATTTTGGCAACGGATGCAATTTTGTTACACTAGACACTCCATTTGATAATTTCATGCTTGAGCTTTATAGTCCAAGTTTCCTCAGAGGCGAAGCAGTCATTCAAATAAATTTATGCTGTTCAGCATACAGTGTGTAGCCATGTTGTAGCACAAATAAAACAATCCAATGCAGCGTTACTGTGACTAAGTCTCTGTCAAAATTCCACAGAGAACATCAGCACTTTATGGAGATATGAAATATCCTCCCCACCATTTCTCTTTTTGTTAAACAAGAAAATCACTTCATATAAAGAGGGACTCTAAGCAGTGGAAATGAACAACTGTGATGTTTTTGAGTAGCTTTAAATGAGAATACAATTCCTTTAACCCCTGGCAGTTCATTTAATATTTGTGAGTGTGCACAAATTTCTCAGAGGAACCAGGGGCCATGCTAATAAAAGGAGCTCTCAGCTGCTGATTTTAATGCGTTTTAGAATAACTATTGATACTAATTCTCAAAGGGATATGACTGTTACATTTTCAGTGTCTTATTTGTTTGTTCTGTAAGGCCAAACCAAGCCGCCTGGATAAATGACCCTTTAGAGAATTGTCTCAACCATCACATTATATAATCATTATTAGCAGGCTGGATGAAAATGGATATTTTTTACAGTGGATATTTTAATGTAACAATTCACCTCATATTACAGTATGAATAACCTCTTTATAATGAGTTGTAAAAATTCTCAACTTCATCTCTTCCTTATTAGTTTGAACAAAAATGAAGTACAACAACGTTGCATCCGTTTAAGTCCCAGTAAGCAGCCTCTCCCATAAATGTGTCATGCTTGAAAAGCTTCAGTGGTGGTTCAGGCGCCTCCAGGCTTGAGGTTGTTAACCAGCAGGAATAATTCTGTTGTTAGTATTAATTCTTATATACGGTAAATCAAAGGTTTCTTCTTTTGATAGAAAATCAAGCAATATTCTGTCTTTATTGTTTTTTAGTCTCTATGATATTACAGCTCAATGTTCATTCTAAGTCTTGTAATTTCTTTCAAGGATTATTTAGTTCTTTTAGCTGAAGGCTAATTTGTTTGAGGCTCATCATAAACCTATACCATTTTTATGGAAGTATTTTGCTTATTGTCATGATCTCAAAATTGCAGACTAATGCACTAAATTTCAGCAATTGGACAAACTAATTGTGTCTTTTCCAAAAGAAAATAATCTTTGTAGTTTGTATGAAAGAGCTGCTGAGTTGCAAACACAGCTTGTTTGTTAGTTAACCACGAAAAGCAGCAGTTTTTATTTTTTCACTTTAGGTTATCTTTATTCATTCTTTGGAGGCTTACAAGTGAACATTTAATTATTGTTGGTAGTGAATGCTGTGTGACGCGTCAGTCAGCTAGCAGCTGTCTGTAATAATGCTGAGCCCATTATCTTGGAGAAGTGAATCGTTTTTGCAGTTTGGAGGTCACTTCATTTGTAAAGTCTGTGTTTTTTTTTTTTTTTGTAAATTATTAGTAGAAATACTCACATTATCCCTTATAATTTCCCAAGGTACCACTTTCTATCCTCTACAGCAAGCTGTTCCTCAACAATGGCAGCCTTTCCTTGATTTAAAACTTAACAGAAGAAATCTTTCAAAAGACTGGAAAAGTTTAGTTAGCTTACTGTCAGAGGTCTGTAAACAGAAGTGGACCCTACCTTTAAAGTACATTGCTGAATGTTCAGAAATAGAAATGAGTCTCATCCAAGGAAAATCTGTGGGCTGTCAGTGTTTAGTTTGTGCACTTGTCTTTTGAAGCTTTGCATTACTTGCTTTACCAGATTAAGATAAGCTTCATACATTAAAAAAAAAGCATCCTTCCATAACATGTAGTAATCTTTACCAAAAATCTTACACCTACTTATACTGTAGTATTTAAGATAAAACTAAACAAAAAAAAGAGCTACAAAATTCCTCTAATTCAAAATGCCATTGTGTTTAATTGGCCTGTGATGATGTTTTCAATAAATCTGCTTAATGTTTTGTCCACTAAACGGTGCAGGAAACGAACTGAACTCCAACAGTTGACAACAGCTCTTAAGGGCTGTGTGGCTGCACAGATGTTGCCCCTGTGTATGGTAATGAGGCTCTGACTGGATGTCCTGATGAAATGGATTTCCCTGGTGTTGACACAAGTGATTGTGTGGTTACTGCAGGGCTTTGAGAATGTGGACTCATTATATACAAAGACCTTTGTTCAGTGAAATGGTAATAGAAACAAGGCTAGGTTATGTTGACTGTGATAAATGGTGAACTGCATGTGAAATGTCTGGGAGATATGATTTTATTAGATATTTTTGAGTTATTATTTTGAGAAGCCTTACAGCATACAAGTGAGTGTTTGATGTAAGAACTCTGCAAACAACTAGAACTAATGAACTCCATCCGCTTGTACAAAACTGGGAACCATTTTGACCTAGCTGTGCCAAAATGGTCTCAATGCTATTTATTGCAGAATATGTAAGGAGATTGTAGTTGTACTTTACTGTGTTTTGGTCCATTCAATTTACTTTCAATTAACTATTTTTCATAGTGACTATATATCTATTGATTATTTTCAGTCATATCCTGGACGTATCATGCAGTATTACAAATGTAAAATGATTATAATAAAAAAAAAAGAAATTGAGCTTCACTTGAAAAGCTGGTTGGATTTTGCTGTCGTAATGCAAGGGGAAGATTTTTTGTTTGTTTTTATGAAAAGAGCAAGGGGAGACTTGGAAAACGCTTGTGTCTTATATGTCTGTGAGTGCAGAGGTGGTTAATGCAGCACGGTTCAAAGAGGTTGCATTTATAGAGTAGTTATAGACAAGCTGATGATTTGTTGTGATGTACGGGGGAGAGCAGTGAGACCTTACTTGGAGGTAGCGCGACCTCAGACAAACTGCATTTGTTTAACCTCGCTCAGCTGTGGAGCTATAATGGGATGATGGCTTCTGCCATTAGCATGATGAAATGGACAAATAAGTGACTTTAGTGAAACCCACTCAAGTAAGGGCTGCAATTTGGCTGGCCTTTGATGCATCAGTTGGCTATGGAAACAATTTTATCTCTTTAATAGAATCTCAGTCCCTCTTCCACACACAAACAAAGCAGATTAAGGTTTCCAATAAGGCGAAGGCCATGCTGTGATGCTGCTGAATTCCCAGTACTGTGGGTGGCATTGTGGTTTTGTTTGTTGGGGGTAGACACTTAAAAAATCTCAATGCATGTACACAATGCCAATGCTCAAGTCCTACTCTGATGTCCATTTGTTACCTTATATTACATCCATGAGGATGTGTTGATTGGTATGCATGCCATTTTGTTTGGATGAGTGAGGAAGGAGGAAACGTTGACCAAATATGATCTTGTACTTTTTATTTGCACACATTTTTCATGGATTTAGAAATGTAGACATACATGAAGTCAAGCATATACTGTATATTTATAGAACAATGAAAAGCTGCCATGTGAAGGAGCAATGGATATTAAGGGATAGAAAGAAGTTATAAAAGACAGGAGACTCAGGTGGGTACTCCTAACAGATTTAATTTTTCCATGTTCTCTGGTTAATTGGGCACCACGCATCCATCTTTCAGCCACGAGTCTTCAAGAAGCTAATCTACCTTAATAACATGAATCACATGCCAGCTGATATAAGTACGTTTGTGATGCCAGAGGATAGCTCGATAATAGATAGGAAAAATAGATTAAAGTTGGTTCAGTTGCATAATTCTGTTTGTTCAGAATATACAATAAGTCTTAATGGATGAGCTTCACAGGAGCAGATGTTCACATACCATAGAGGGAAATGCAAATGTTTCAGTTGCAAAATCTGGTTTTTACAGCGTCATTGTATAAAACCAGTGATCATGCAATGTATGTAGATATTCAGCAAAATTCAGACATAAGGTTAGTATAGAATTTTGAGAAGTAACTTGATTTTCCATCAGCTGCTAAAATATCTGGCTTCACACTTTAGTATCTGTCTCACAAGAAAGAAGGAAAGAAATATATATTCAGTTGGTATTGTAAGGTTTTCTCATCCTTCCTGCTCATCTGGAGTGATTAGTATTTGATATCAGAAAACTAACTCGATGGCTTGAAAAGCCTTGTTCAACCTTAAAAACAAAATAAAGAAGCAGCACTCACTTAATATTTACCACAGTGATATAGTTGATAGCCTCTAGCTGAATGAACTTTGTTCCTTCTCTGCTGTTCAGTTGTGACATAACTTTCATTTATAAACAAAGCTCTAGCAAGTTGCAATGTTGAGAGGGTGAAATTTGGTCTTCTGTTGAATTATTTAAACAAAATTATCGTACAAGTACAGTTTGCCTGTATTCATTCAACAGTTCATAGAACTCTGAATGACAGACTTAAGTTTTAGTATACTTCTAGTTCTGCATAGGGACATTGCACGAAGATACAGTTAATGATGCTCTTCATCTCTATCCTCCTATTCATAGCTGTGGGATAAGACTAAGAATAAGAATAAGACTACAATGGTGCTAATGTGGCAGCAATTTTGTTGAATTGATCAATTTCAATGTGGCGTGTAGAGAATGAACACTAATCAGCGCATTCCTCATGCTTTTCTCAAGAATGATTGTTTTTCGTTTTCATGAATCGCGCTGCATTATATATTTAGATCCGGTTGTTATTTGGTGTATATAACAATGTCTCTGTATTCAGCTCGGTGGTCTCAGTTATTTGTATTTCCAAAACAGATGAACAGATATGTCATCATTTGATTTCACTATACAGTTGTGTAATATGAATTTAGGTCAATGTGTAATAATTGCTGCTGTAAAGGTGTGATATATAATAACACTAGTATCTTGCTGCAGTGAAGTCCTAAAAGAGCTTCAAGTTCATTTCCTTTCAGAAGACAACTTTGTTAAGTGGCCAATTAATGCTTCCTTTCCAGCTGAAATGAATGAAGAGACATACCCAAGGGGCAACCTCCAACTTAGAAATGAGAAGCCTATGTGGAAGTGCCAAAAATTGCAGTTCCCCCTTCCTCTGCTAGGTGCTGGCTGCAAAATAGAGCAGATTCCCATTGACTCCCATGTTAAAAAGGCCAACTTCACAGCAGAAATAAACATGTTTACAGCCTGGTTCA
>JAOXYM010000017.1:9300078-9336374 GCA_028567055.1 Leptatherina wallacei
GGGTTTTTGATTGAATCACAATTGTAGTCCTGTTGGCAACAATGATATTGTTGCTGTTCTGTATTGGCTGCACCAGTCGGAGAAAAAGGGAGAGAGTCAGAGATGTAATCGAAGTATAATGGAGTTCTTCACAGGTCAGCGCAGAACTATTGACCTTTCAGCGGGCTCTCTGTCCTCCACTCATCTGCCACAACATCCACCAACCATCAGCGGTCCGTCAGCCCAGGGTTTCCAGGAAGAGCTGGGAATTGTGAATCTTGCTTTTGACCAGCTGCTGCTCCATTTGAACAGCTCCATTTCTCTTTCTTTCAAGATTCAGTGTAAACCCTTTCCTGCGATGCTCTCGTGCATCAATCACGATAGCAAATGGTTGTCTAATGACATGAAATGGTGGCGTACAAAGTCACTGGCCAGCTTCCAAGCGCATTAGTCTCTGTAACAGCTTTCTCTTTATCAGCAATTTCCCCTACTTATCACGCTCCATTTATTATTCAATCTTTTTTTTATTTGCATTTTACATTTTGGATACTCGAGGAAACACAAAATTAGAGGTTATCCTAAGCAGCCCACACAAATTGGATTTTTCTTTTTCTCCTTCCATGCGGATTTTCAAGCAGCAGATTTGTATCCAACTGGAGATAGATTCAGTTTTTCCTAGTTTTGAGCACATGTTATAATTCTGGCTGATCTGATAGGATGTCTGTTATGTTGTGCACGCACTGTGTTTTCTTCTGATACGAAGCACCTGTGTGCTGTTAGATTGCTCTTGATATTATAGGGGTACAATCAAAGCAGACTCTCAGGTGCACTGGCAGTAGGATGTATGTTGTGAAAGTGTCAATACGGGTGTAATTCAAACTGTAACTGAAAAAGCACTTGCAACCTCAGCATGTTTCCCAGAAGGATTTAAAAGGAACTTTTATCTATGATTAAATTCTCACAGAGTATGCCAGAATATCATAGATAACATTTATACACTGCATATTTTAAGTGATAAGGACAGTGTTGCAGCATTTTATTTATTTTTTTCCCCTTTTCCTGTGAACTAAATCCACAGAAAAGTTCAAACCAACTTTGTGTTAGTTGTTGCCTGTACACCAATCTCCTTAAATTGGTTGTTGCACCTCACCCAAGGTTTATGAATATCTAATGACTCTCTATCACTTGTTCAGTCACAGGTAATTAGTTTAAAATGGACCTGGCATGATCATTTCCTGCCATTTGGTTCTTAATGCTTAGTTGCATGCACCTGTCACAACACCAAATAGTAACTATTTCAGAATGAAGGAGAACTTTCTTTCATGTAATGATAGAAGTGACACAAAAAAGAATAAGTCTAGAAAACAATAAGAAATCAAACAAGGAACTATATACAAAGCTCATTGAAAAATGTGTATAGATAAAATGTTGGGTAGAGGAAAAATCCCATGACTCTGTGGATGCCTAACTTTTTTCTCTGATAACATCATAAAGTTGACATTTGTATTTTTTCCGTCTAATTCTACTAACTCGTCTTCCAGTTGAGAAAATAATCGAAATTAATGGAAGCTTCTGAGAAAATTACCCTGTGAGTTAACGTATTTCCTCAGGAAACATGCTCTGAATGAGTTTGTAGACTAAATCTCTAGGTACCAGTCTAATTTGAGAAATTCTGGTCTCAATTAGAGTAGAATACATGAGAACACTGTGCTTTAGGGTGAGGTTGCCTTCTAACAAGTCACAATTAAGCATTTAAAGCATACATGGACTCTGAGTCAGCTCTTGTTGCATGCACCTTCATTACAGTCTGCAGCCTTTTCCAGACATACACTCTTTTTTATTTACCAGGCCGTGGCTAAAAACTCAGCTTCATGTGTAAGTACCTTGTTGCTTTTCCAAAATAAGCTGTGACGACAGTCTCCTCATGTTGGATGTAGCAATATTAACATTTTACTTTCAACATGGCACAATTCTGCATCCAGTCAAATTAAGGGATTGTCGGATTATAGAAGTGGGTTTTTATTTGACATATGATCAAATCTAACAGGCAGATCAGGTGACATATGGTTGTCCTTATGAAAGTTGGCTGGAGCACATTTGCAGCTGTTTTTCTCTCCTGTGTGTTAGTCAAATTGAACCAGAGTAGACTAGCAGCATCTGACAGATGAAACTGGACACACTGGATACAGTGGACCTCATGGGCTGATATAACTTAATGATAATGATAAATGACATATTTGATTGTGACAAATATTCTTGTCCCTGTTATAGAGAACAGTAATTAAAGGAACATAGATTGGAGAGCAACGGCTTAATACTGACAGGATAAGAGTCAGGTCCATGTGGACATATGGCCTACTCATGCTAAATTACACCAACATTTGCTGAGCCGAAGAGCCTTTTTTTTTTAAGGTAGTTTTGTCTTCTGTGCTAAAGAAGCCACGACATCTCTGCAAATGAAAGTTTTTTTTGAGCAGTTTTATTTAAAATAAATTAACTTAATGTTGTGCAGTCTGTTAGTCGTGTCCTTCACCAAGCTTTTGTGCTTGTCCTCACAGTGCTGCCACAGTTCTTTGTTTTCAATCAATGTCTGTCTGTGGCTGCTTTCACTTTGTTACTGGAAATGTTCTTGTTTCTCAGGTCCTTGTATTGGCAGAGTGAAGCCATCAGCAGGGTGGAAGAAGAGTCAGCCAGCATTAATGAATCTTCAACGTGAAACACAGAGCAATTATGTGTGATGTTACTATGGCTTATTCTTCTCCTGTGCAGAACCATCCAATTATCAGTTGATCTGAGACTATCCAGGGAATCACGACAATTGTCACTTGTAATTTTGTTGTCACTCTGATGATGAGAGATGTAACTTGGCAACAAAGTGGATGGCTTTACAGGATTGTGGCACACCAAGCCAGTTTGTTTTTGCACCCTAATTATGTTTGACAAGCATGTCAGCATTTAAAGGCAAGGCAAGTTTATTTGGGTTACACATTTCATGTCCAAGACAATTCAAAGTGCTTTACATAAAACATTAAAAGCATCATAGCGGTGTGCAGAGGTAGTTTAAAATAAAAAACACAGGAAAGGGAGAATGAAAGGACATTAGATTAAAAAGAGGATTAAAAACAGGATCAAGTTTAAAAATGAAAGCTTAAAAAAAAGGATGAAGATTTGGACTTTTAGATAAAACGATTGATATGAAGCAGAGAACTGGTCTTTCACCTAGATTTAAATAAACTGAGTGTTTCAGCTGATCTGAGGCTATAGGAGTTTGTTACAAACATGTGGAGCATAGAAGCTGAATGCAGCTTCTCCATGTCTGGTTCTGACTCTGGGAACTGATGAAAGATTGGATCCAGATGACCTGAGGGGTCTGGTAGGTTCATACTGGGTCAAGAGGTCACTGATGTATTTTGGTCCTAAACCATTCAGAGCTTTATAGACTAGCAACAGAACTTCAAAGTCTATCTTCTGACGGACAGGCAGCCAGTGTAAAGACCTCAGAATTGGACGGATGTGGTCTACTTTCTTGGTCTTAGTGAGGACTCGAGCAGCGGACTTCTGAATAAGCTTCAGTTGTCTAATAAAGAAGAAAGTGTTTCCTTACATGCCTCTAAAAAGTCATCAGTTTACATGAATGTACTTAATTTTTCGTACCAGTTTCTTAGCACTGTTCTAAAGATCATTTACAGCAGTGGAAAAACACAATCCTTCACTAATTTCAGTCATTATTCTGCTTTGAGCAGAGGCACAAGAAAGCATGATTGCAAAAGGATAACGAAGTGCTTAGAAAACTTGTCCATTAGTGGAGTCTGGATGAAGGCTAACGATGATAAATAGACCAAGAGAACTGTTAAATGAATCCAGATTCATCCCAGTTAAAGTTATCTTTATTTAATTAAATATTTTTGTAATAGAAATTGAACTTGAGACTTATGCTGCACTCTACAGAATTTAGAGAAACACATGTGTTTTACAAAATGGAATTTGTGTCCTACCTCTTGGTGTTCGTGTGAAGGACTGATGTTTCAGATGAGGATGAGTGATGACGGCTCTTTAACTTCACACCTCATAGAATGTATGCAAAACTGGAAAAAAGTGGGTAGTGGCAGGATATGGAAATGGAACCAACAGGAGTCTCCCAAATGCACAAACACGCAATCTCCTGCTGCATGGGTGGCAGTCCCAGGCGCACTCATATTTTTACAGCTGGGCCCACATCCCATGGTTTTCACAGATGCTTCATAGCGCTCTTCAAAGCCTCTGTTGAGCTCCCAATTGCATGTTTCCCTCAAGGAATTCCTTCCCTCAATCCGTCCTACAAACTGCATCTGATGGTGTATTATTTTCTTTAATTGCTGATTTAAGGATCACAAGCAAACAAAATGTTTGGTTATGCTGACTAGATTGAAATGTGAAACTAATGCTTAAATGACTGGCTGTTGGCTGTTTAATATAGTTACAATTCAAACAGCTGAGTAATGTGTCAGAGCAGCATATTTGGGGAAAACTAATCTTGGCCATACTGGGTGTTTCCTGATCTCTGAGTTTATACCTGGGTTAGATATTTTGTATTTAACAAACCCTCAGGCTCTCTTCCTCGGTGGGATTTGAGTGCAGGCAGAGGCGACTGAGATATGAGCTCATGAGAGATTAAAGTTTAGTATATTTGATTGTTTCTCTTCTTTTACAACAGCTCTGGCCAGATGAGTTCAGTCTGAATTAGCCTTAGCAGGAGGGAGAGAAGGGGCGCTGAGAGGGTCTGCAGCTAATCCCAGGATATTGAGCAGGATTCCTGGGATGAGGCTTTGCTCCTTTGCTTTCCCAAGTGTGACGATGAGGAGCGTGGGGGGATGTGGGAAGATGGTGGATTTGGGGTCTTTTTCTCTTCTCAGTCCCCATTGTAAGGAGAGTTTTCACAGTTTAGGAGCATAGTGTCTGGGATTCTCTGTCCACTGAAGTGAGTCTTTTTTTTGGGGGGGACAGCCAAGCAGTGCTGGCCTCTGAGGATTAGACCCACTGTGATAATCAGGATCAGTTCACAGTGTCCTCGAAGGGGGTCTTAGTCTGTGTCCAACAGAGTAGGAGAGTGGACGCCACTGTCCTGTGTAGTTGCTGGCTCTCTCCACATCCCCCTCATATCCTAATGACATTAGCTCCCCTTTTCTGCGCTTCAGTGTGTCTAACTCCTCAACTATGACACCTATTCAGATTCTGCATTCACTCATATCTAGTTTGGCTTATAGACTATATTACCAATAGCTCAGGGAATAAGTTTAAATTTAATGGTTATGCAAACACATTTGTCATGTTTTATACTTTTGTAGAATTAACAGGCTCTAAGATTTCTTTCCCTTTTTGTTTATTAAGAAGAAAAGAAATCAAGTGGGGGAAATTAGATTTAGTGAAGTTTAGAGTCAGACATCCTGTCTTTAATTCTGATTGTTATTGCATATGTTGTTTTTCCTCAGAAACCTTTGTGTTTTACCTTTTTAAAAAAAAAAGAAAAAAAAGAAAAAGAAATTACAGTTGTGGGAAAATGGATGCCATTTTGTTGGAAGCCACATATGCTTTTCATGTTTATCCATACCCTTTTAAATCTTCAGTGACTAACAGGAAACAAAAGCTTAGGAAATGGGTGGAACTGCATAAGACAGTCACTGAGCTCATACAATGGGGGGTACACTGATTCAGACGCATACCCAGGTGCCACAGATATCTAGAAATAAAGCAGGAAGGTGCACCTTTTTGATAGAAGCATTGTTTTTTGTTCTAAGATTAACTTAAACAACACCTGTCATATAAACCTAGCAAATTCTTGTATTATCCATGATGCTGTAACATTTAATTAAAAAGTCTATTTTCTCTGAGATTGGCAGCAGGCTCTTCTTTGTGAACCCGTTGTTCCCAATCATATCTACAGTAAGAACTTTCACAAATGTTGTTTGCCTTGTGCTGTTCCTAAGATACGAGTGCTGACAACTGCAAGTATGCAGGCGAGCTGGTGATCAACTCTAGCACACGCACAGACAAGGCAGTTCTCCGCACAAAGGCCAACAAATAAGCGCTTTCATATCTACCCTGCCCCCCTCTCTTTTGGACAGTTGAGGGGTTGTATGGAAAGCAGGATGGGGGGGCCACGGTGGTGGTGGTGGGGTTCACAGGGTAGTACTGGGAAACCAATGTTTGGAACGTTGTGTTGTTGGATTTCATGGTTCGGAGTTTGTCTTCTCTGCTTAGGGTTCGAGATAAAAATCAGTTTGGATGTGAAGTCATGGTTATCTTGTTCACATCTTTGTCCACATTCATTTATCTGATCAATGCTTAAATGCTGCCTAAGGATGACAAATTGTGGTACTGGTGAAGCAACATTTACATTTTACTCAAAGAAGCAAATCATGCATTTCCTCTTCACCTGATTTGGACTTTTTTTTTTTTTTTTTCAAGTATATATAGAAATTTATTTGTGATATCTTTTCATTTTTTTCGGGTGGTAGTTTTTTCCATCATAGAAATACATTCTTGGTAAAAAATGAATATCCTTTCGAAACATTTAAATTCTTACTGAATAACAAAATGTGAAACCTAGTTTTTTGTTTTAATTGTTTTACTTTCAGATAATCAAAATGGAAATTGTGTACTATTTGTTACTAAAGTAGTTTGTCCTGAATACTCCACTGTAATGTTGCGACATCTGAACTTGGAGTACTGTAACAATATGAGGAGAAAGGGCAGCATGCTATTAGTCTTATGCTCCTCTGGCAGACTCTCAGTCTCAGCAGACTCCACAGTCAGTGTGGCTTCTGCCTTACCAAGAAAAAGGATTGGTGCTCCTCTAACACATAACAACTATTCTTTTCCCTTCACAAACACCAGACCCACTTTACTGCTGCCAGACAGCAAAAAGCATGGCACGTTTTCAAAGTGCTGCTCTGTTTTTATACTTTTATACAATTTTTATGATAAACAACACTGCCAAGGTCATTAAAGTAAAACATTACATGTATAATGTATTACCCCCATTTAACAGTAATGAATTGAATTACTTAACAATTGCTCTTTGGGGAAAGTAAACTTTAAAGGAACCCCCCCCCCCCATTACAATTCATGTAATGTGTTATCGTTCCTGCTTCTATAAGATTCAGTAAAAAAGCCACATACAAGCACCCCTCATTGTTATCACTCCTGTCTGCCATTTCTTGTTCTTTACATCTCTGCCTCTTATGTCTCACATGCATCCTCTGTGCTCCCTCTGTTTGTGCACATGTAAACAAGAATAAGATCAAACACATGCCTCGGCCAGATGAATGTATTTTTTTCAGCACAAGGTAGATTACAGTAATATGAAAAATATTCAACTCCCTAATCTGGATAAAACGTAATTTGACTCGAACAGTAGGTCTGTAACTTGAATATAGGTGGGATGGTCAAATTGGAATGTGGTGTTCTTTGTCTTGCCGCCCCCTTACATTTATAATACCTCTCATCATCATAGTAAACATAAACCTTATATCTCCTTCAGTCCCACAGCGTCGTATTTCATATTCTTATAACACTTATTCCCCCACATGATATATTTTCGATTAAAGTCTGTGGTGTAGACGTCCTTTCATGATGACGGCATTCTGCAGGCAGCCCACATTTTTATATTTCATCTTGTAAAGGTAGTTTTGCTTTGTAATTCCAGCCTTTCTCCCACAGTGGAAATAACAGCGACGGTCAGCTTCAGTGTTTGCCAATGTGATGCACAGCTGCTGCTGTACTGACGCTTTATTAATGGGATTCAGGAGCTCATCTGAGCGTTCCGATAATGGAACAATGGAGGATCCTGCTTTGACAATCCTTCATCTCTGAGATGTTACAATTGATCACCAATTCAGTTGCTAACTGCAGAAAATTGAATTTCTAGCCCTAACATTGTTCGCTAACCACGGTGCCGATGAGACGGCCATCCAGATTAATGATAATGGGAGGCTGAGATGGCTTCTGAGACGGCTTGTGAATTTGATTAGCTCTAGACGGCTGTAGAGACAAAGAGCAGTCAGACTCTTATATGGAAGTACTTAATGAAAACCCTGTATGGAAGGTAATTGGGAAATGCTTGTATGGCTGCACACACTTCTCAGCTTACTGTAGTCTATTTCACTAGCTTTTAGGCACAGACGCACACAGAAATTCATCTTAATTTTCTCTAGTTAAATTATCTTGTTTATGGAAAGTAAATACACAAAGAGACATTGTATCTCTCTGTGTTTTTGTACGTTTGATGCACGTTTTCATACCACTGACTATTCCAGCTGGATGTCAGCAGTGTAGTCAACCATTACCAATTAAGAAATGGCTCATATTCCTTTCCCCTAGCCCCTCATCAAACTGAAATGGACTCACTGAGGCTACTGAATAGTAGTATAGTGTTAAACATGGAAATGTCAACCACTGTGTTTGACAGGGTAATATGTATAATCCCAGTGTAGATATGATATCATTAGACAGATATTAGTATTTCATAGTTAAGTGTGAGCAAAGCAGCTATCAAAGCAGATTTTTTAATTCCATATTAATATTCAGTGGAAGAGACAGAAGCCAGAGAGTGCAAAATAAGATTGGGTGGGTTACATGCATGTTGTGTGTGTGTGTGTGTGTGTGTGTGTGAGAGATCATGATCAGGTGTCTGTTTTTAAAGTTGTTGGGTCATATATTTGGGTGTGTGAAGACTACTTTTTCTATGAAAAGTACTTCATAAATCAAATTTGATTTGATTTAATCATTGCTTTCCCCTTCATGTTAAAACATTCATGCTCCTTTTTTGTGCATTTATGCCAAAAACTTGTGAAGAAGAAGGAAACTGAACATTAATTGTCGTGTTTAATTACATCGTAGTGATGAGAGGTGGGAGGAAGTGAAATCCCTGTTGCCTAATCCTCTATGCACCTCAAGTCAAAAGACATATTTTCAAGTATACCCTCGTATACCCTCTTTTATACTTTAAATCTGCACTTACTGACGATCACGGCTGCAGTTAGTAGTTCTGAGGAGTATACAAGTGTGACAAGTAGCAGGAAGCAATTGTTGTCATGACTTGTGTGTGAGATGATAGACTGAGATATTAACTAAAAAAATGATGTCTTTATGCATATTTTAGTTAGTTTGTTTTTCCTGATACAGACCAGCTGTGGTTTCAGCATTGTCATTCGACACAATAAAATCGTATACCAACAGTTCATAAGAAAAATCTTTTGCAGTTTAGAATATTTGGTCCCCCCCCCCCATGTCCAGCATCATTCTTCTCTAACAATATGAATATCTTTTTGAGCCTTCATTGATAATAAACTTGTTAGATTTTGAATAACATAAGCATCCAAGGTTAATTTACTGGATGAGAAGGCCATTATAACACTCCCTTTAGCAAAGTTTTTTCATTGGCCTATTTTAAATCCCCCCCTGAAAACAGGAGTTAATTAGGAACACGAAAAGGAGAAAAATCCAAGACAAGACACCAGCTTTTCGACTGAAAAAGCACAAATGTATTTGCAAACGCATTCTGCAATCCTTTTTCTTTTTTTAAGTGCCAGTTCTGGACAGTGTGTTTTTCTACTAATTCATTTACATGGGACATTATTAAAAAGTAAACACAAAAGAAGCTTTTTGTGAAGTTTAACCTGGTTCTAATTAACAAAGAGTGAATTTGAAACGGGAATTAGTCTATGAAAGGGAGCTTGTTAATGAAGTGTGTGAACAGTATGAAAGAAGAAAGCATGTGACTTCGCCTCCTGGAGAAAGGTTAATGACTGCATGGAGCAGACCAGGAGAGTTTTCCTCTTTCTCTCCTCTGAGTCCTGATCCTCAAGATAGTCCTCTAAATTGAAAACACTCCACTAATATTGACCTCTTAGTTTCATGTCAATGCCAGATATGGTCATATAGTACCAAAAGGCATATCCTGTAATGCTTGCATTTGCTAGTTAAAAGCTCTGTTTGGATATGACTGCTGTCCTAAAAACAAAACGCCACATGTGACTTTTTTTCCCCAAATCATCAAGGGATGTTATTGGATCAACTGACTGAGACTTTAGCATTCACCAAGGCAACTGCTGTGGGTAATGTCCAGGTTATTTCAGGACAATACTGTGCATCTGTGAATATGGCTTAAAGGTGTAAATGCAATCCTTTCTGTGATCAACTTTTACCTACATTAGCATACGGCTCCAAACACTGCTGCGCAGCTTTACTGAGGCTCTAAAGGGGTTTTTAGACTGCAGTGATTTTCTTTTCTCCTGTGGTCAACTTTTGACATGCTCTCATGCTAATGACTTCATCAGTCTTTCCTTGTATTAAAGTCATGATACAAGACTGATTTAGTGCATCTACACAGCCCATTTTGCTCACTTCCTTAAGACAAAAATGTCATTAGATATTCTGGATCTAAGAAAATGAAAGTGAACAAATGCCAGCACCATTAATGAACATGATATCTTTCACATAAAAAAACAAAGCAAAAGAAAAAGGAACAAAGTTGGCTAGCTTTCCTACTCGGTCTGCTGATGTTAAGCAACGTATGGTAAGAGACTTTCAGAAAAAACAAAAAGTATTGTTAAGACCCAGGACATGTCTTTGGAATGACATAAATATGATTCCCCAGTAAACACTAAGGATTTATCATTCATTATTATACTGATTTAGTGAATGAGACAGGATTTTCATATTTGTGGTGACATAATTTTTTTATGATCTATGTGATGCCAAGATGGATGCTGAATTTATCACAAACATGAAAATCCTGTCATGTTCTCTCACATTTTCTTCCCCATCATACATGAATTCTACATTGCTTGCAAACTAGCAGTAATCACTGTTCCAAATGAAAACTCGCTGTCAAAACTTTGCTCTTTTCACCCCCCCATGCTGGCTGAAGTCATCCCAAATGATTTGGATTGTTCCTGACATCGAGATGAATATATATCTTCTGTGGTGTGCTTTTTATCAGAATGATGATTGATTAAAACCAGGAATAAGGGAGTTTTAGTTTACATGTCAGCCAATTTTGCATATTAGTATAACTTGTCACACAATAGTTTAGGTAAATGACCAACTATGATAAAGCTTGAAAAGCAAGTGTCCCTTTGCCATTTAATGAAATGTATTTACTTCTTTATTAGTTCATAGATCATTTCTGCTTTCCATCCTTGGCAGAAGCAGTCCATCTTCTGCTTGTTGACATCCTTGTTTCTTCTCATAACAGCCTGATCTCTTGGTAATTAAACATATTTTCGTCTTGTTGCACATGTTATTTTCCAAAATCTATGTTTGGACTTTAAATATGTAAAGAATGTTCGAAACTTCAATTTTGGTAGCATATAGATTTCAGCAAATTTTTGTTGGTGAGAGTTTATTTTGCTCTTACAGAGTCTAACTTAGGAACTGTTACATCTTTGGCCAAAAGCAATGCTTTAAGCAACAGTAAAACACTTTTTAGTTGAAAGGATATGTCAACAGTTTTTGAGTCTGTAGAGCTCCTGGAAGATGAGGTTTTCATATTAGAGATACCATCTTGAGTTTGTCACTGTCTCTTCCTTTTTATTTGCTGGAGTAACTTATACACCTCGGTAGCTGTGTATGCATGCTACTCCCAAGCACTCAGATGCTAAGTATATAAAGTCACTGTGAGAAAAACACCTCTAAAAGCTTTGCTCTGATCCTTTCTTCCATCTCTCTCCAGCTAGCCTCGATGCTCGTTCTGAGGCCAGGAACACTCACCCCAGTTTCCACGTTGGCAGGGACTTGTTGTCTCTTGCACAAAAACACTCACACAAAATACTGTATGGCGTCTGGGGTACAAGGCTTCTGGGGTTTCACTTACATCTTGGCCCACCTCCACATCAACCCGTTTGCAAACTAAAACTGACTCCATAATTCATCCCAGCCAAGCCAACAAAAACGTAAATAAAGAACAAAAGTTGCCTGTTCTACACATATCAGAGGGCCTCCTCGGGAATAGAGCTCTCTTAAAACTGATCCTGCTGCAGGCCTGACCCCGGCCATTTCTCTCCACTCCGTTTTCTAAAGCAACAGTACAAGGCAGTGCGCCACAGTCTTTTCACTCCCCTTATCTCACATTGGCAGACATTGGGTCTCCCCATAGTCTGGACTTCTGTCTGAGCCCAAGCGCCCTGTAGCCTGACTGTTTCTCTCATCTGCACAGCCAACCCGTTATTCACTTAGCCTCCAAGTAATTGACTTTAATTTGTCTTTTGTGTCCTCCTACAGAGATGTGTACCTTTTTAAATTTGTCGGTCATTGCAAATGTCAATTAAAAAGGTATCACCCAATAAAATCTGTGAACAACTGATGTTAATTAATATTGGAGAGTTATTGTGTGTGGTATGGGCCCCGGCATGGCTCTTAGCACTTGATAACCATTTGTCCATGCAGTTTAAGTGCCAGCTTGGAGGCTGAGACTAATGAAGCTCATCGGCTAAAATGAAGCCAGTCCGTGAAATGGCCTCATCAGGTACATTATCTTCATACAATGAGAACATTAGCACCTTCATTTGGACACAGTCACACTCCCTTTTTTTTCTATTTAATACCATTAAAATCACAGTACACAAAATTGATAATGGAAATCTAATGAGTAGTTAATGAAACCTGCTTAAAACATCACCAATAAAGTAATATGGGCTGTGCACTGTTTGCCTCATATTTTAGATTGCATTGATTGTCCCCTAATTAGTGGTCACTTTTGTTATTTTTCTGTTTAGTGTCCTAACAGATTGTCTAAAAAACAGTTTATTTTACACATACTGGCATTTTTATAATGCAAAACAGGATCTGTGCTATCCCAGTCATGTTCCCTGATAGTGCTGCATCTTCTGAAATGAATTAGAATAACTATTTTAGAACCTGAACTATAGTTAGAATTACTGCAGACTGTGAACATGGCCTAATGTCAAAGTACTTGACAGATCATTCAGAGAATTTTGTCTACTGCCTATTGCACAAATTAGAAATCACTTCTTGGCCTTGTTATAGTTGTGTGATAAATTTGAAAGGGTTTTTCCAATATTGTTCCAGCAGCTCTCAAAACTCATTTCAAACATTTCAAAGCTCATCTTTCAAATGTTGAAACATGCAGAGCTTCTTGAACTTTCATTATTCTGAATGAAGTGATAATGGGTTGATGTTTTTTATTTACTTTCTTAAATGTCAACTAGACTAGAATGTTTTTTTTTCTTTTACAAATGCCATATTTATAAATATTGCATACATATTTTTTTCCCACATTTTTTGTTTCTAAAAATAAATAAATACTTTAAAAAACATATTTTTTGGGATTACTTTGGATTTTTCCATTTCATTTCCAAAAGGGGGAAATAAAAAATGAAGTAAAATTAAAGACATTATTTTTATTTGCTAAATATTTTAACACCAGTGTTACCTTGAATCAAACTTCAATCTACTGATGTATTGGCCACATCAATCAACCATTTTTTATATTTTCAGGGAGGGAACAAAACCCACAATTTCTTTTTCATTTCCTATTGTTTGTATCACAACCAACTTTTTCGAAGGAAGTTGTTTTTCTGTATCTTTGATGCTGCATAAGTTACTTGCCCCTGAATTAAGGGAACTTTCAGTGGTTAGATAAACCCTGGGGTTCAGGGGTATAAAACTGTAGTTTCATACCAAAAAATCAAGGCCAAAATAAAGGCAAACATGTGCAAGCTCATTCTTAAATCTGTGCATATACATAATTCTAATCCATATTTCTTAATCATTGGGGACATATACACCTACTAGTGAACCAGCTTTTCACTCCGATTTTTAGCCATGAATGGATGTGGACCATCTACTGATTATGCACTTGTTACAAAACATGACTTGCACCCCACTGAAAACAGACAGGATAATAAGTAGACTAAATTCATTCATTTTATTTTATGGTCTCTGCTATGCAATCATGACCAGGATTAAAAAGTTTGCACAAAGATTTAAAAATGTTGAACTGACCACCCCTGCTTTATCAGCAGTCGATGAATGCAGTCTGTACAATGCAGCTTACTTTGGAGATGATCAGAAAGGGAGACAACAATGTATAAATGGAGCAACGTATATTAACTGTTCCTTTTAAACAGCCTTTGGAAACCTGAAGCTGCACCGGAGCCAATCTTGTGACAGAAAATAAGAAAATCTCTTAACTACTCATTCTCTTTTTAATTACCATCACTAAGATTTTGACTCAAGGTTAATGTTGTTTATAGCACCTCCAATTAAATAAATGTATATTTTAAAGATTGATTTAAAAGAAAAATCAAAAAACATATGCTGCTTTGACAAGAATCTTGTTCTGTTTTGTGTTATGCTACTTTTTGCTGTGAAGAATGTATGATACAGTATGCACACATTCTTACTGTAAGAAAAATAAACATTTGTATACAGTAGAAAGTCTACACGCAGTTCTTAACATTACCAATCGTTTAAGCATCTGATCCTGGAGTTAGATGCCCCAATAACATCTTAAAAATCTACATGGCTGGAAAATTAAGTCTTGTCATCTCTACAGACATGTTTTGTAATGTATCATACTTTACTTCATGGCTTTAGGGTACATCACTGTGTTGTGTATGATTTTTATTACATTTATTCACATGCTGCTTGTATCCTTTCTAATGCTGTCTGCATATTTTGTTCCTTCTTCTGGGGATGACTTGCATATCACGTTTCATCCTCTCACATTGTGTTCACTTCCTCACAAGCACACCCAAACACTTTTCTTTGCCTCTGAGGAAGCAGAGACCCTGTGTCTCAAGTTCACTTCATTAATTTTCTAGCCTCTTCCTGTACGTGTCACTCTGTCCATGTTTTCCTATCCCACAATTATTTCTTTTAGTTTCTAATCTCCTCTCTGTCCATTTTTATTTTGGCTTCTCTGATTTCCTCTTCCCCAGAAATTTATAATACCATCATAAATGAAGCAATCTGACTGTATTGTATACTCAAGCACTTGAGCATCTCAGCAATAGATTCCTTTACCACAGACATTCTTCTATGTCTCTCTCCTTTCACAACTGCTAAGAGAGGATCCTCGCTCCTTTGTCAGCAGCCTCTGGAATCTGTAGTAAAACCTAATTGCTCTCTCTTAAGTGACAGTCATCAAATGAGGCTCTTTGTCTTGGTTGAGTATCTGTTCAATATTTCATCCATTTGCTCCTCTGATTGGCACTCTCCAGTAATGTTTCTACTTGCCCTCTAATAATGATATATCTTTCTATTTTAATCACAGATCCTATTGTACACACTCCATGTATATTTCAGCTGAATGAAAACAGCCTGCAGCCTCTGCTGTAGAAGATGCAGTACATTTTATTACCCGTGTTCTTAGTGTTTCCTTTAAGATTTCTGTAAATTAAAAGGGGCAGCTCGTGATTTGCAGAGAAGGAATAAGATAAATCAAGTGTAAACACATGTAAGATTGGGGTTTATATTGTTTAACTGGCACCTTATGTGTGCCTTTGGCTTCCTATAAGCACTGCATATTGGGACTCTATTGACCTTGCAAATCATATGACTGTATGTGTCATTATTCTACACTGAGTCTGAGTCAGATTATTCTGCTTTTCTTTTGTTATTGGCACTTATCTAATAAAGTGATGGCCATGTAATTTTCTCATCAGAATATGGTGAGATTATTCAACTTTACAGTGTTTAGTATTCTGCCTGAACACAATTACTTACAGAAGAGGTGGCCTATATTGACTTTCACTACCAATGCGGGCAGCCACCCTGGCCCCTTCAAAGTAGGAAACAGTGGCCACCATATTAAAAGTTTAGATTAATCATCCTCAAAGAACATTTGTATTTCTCAAGGATTTCTTTAGGAAGCATAAATGTTGGACCAACTTTATATTCAAATCACGTTTGCTGTGAAATGTGAACTCTAATGGTCATTGAAATGACAAATCTCACAAAGCAAAGAAGCCAGTGGTGATAATACATCTTCTACGCTCTGTCAAATTCACATTAAAGCTGCTCAAATAAACTGCACCTCGGGATAAGTCCTGGAGTCTGGGGGAATGATAAGGCAATCTAAGCAAATCACCACCTGGTGCATTTTGTTATAGAAGAGGCTGAAACATGACTAAATATTGTTTTCTTATTGTGCTCATTAGAAATTCACCACGTTTGACAAGTCAACTGAGGCCATGTGTTTCTCTGTTTCTGGCCGTGGGGGTCAGATTTGTGTTGACAGACGGTGGCTTTGTGTGGTAAGGGAGTTGGCGGGTGACCCCAGAAGGAGCAACTGTCCAAAAGTGGACCTGCTGCGCGCTGTGTAATGCCTTTGGGTGGGGTTGGCAATAACCCCACCGCCATGTTTCTTCTCCTCAACCCAGCCCTATGAGATGCATAACTTGCCAGATCCACTCTGTCATCGCAGGATTAATTAACATGCTACACAGCCAAGGCACTGCATCCCTTAGGGTTGTGGTATGTGCATGAATGACATGCACATGTGTAAATGGCCCCACATAGACCATGTCCAGTCTGACATAGGGCCATGTTGTTTTTATTTAGTCACCTCAGGGGACTTGTAACAAAATAATCACCTAGGGTGATGGATGGACACATGTCTCCTTGGCATCCTCTTGTAGATGTGTTGTCCTATAGTGCATTAGATATTTCCATAAAGTGAGACATTACTTATGCCTGTCTAACTGAATTTGCCCCAAACTATGGCCATCTGGTTCATACTGATGATTTGCATTTGTATAGTTTTTCTTGCAATAACAACTATGTTGTCAGGATTTTCTAGATTACCTTCTCACATTGTTGCTAAATTCATGCCTTTCTCACAAGGCACCCTATTCATTTGAAAGCATTCAAATAAATTGAGAGTAGAAGGGGGTTACTTATTTATCCTAGAGCCCAGTGATGCCCTGGCAGACAGACAATGGAGGTGGAAGATACTAAATGAATTCTGTTGTCCTTTGTGCTTTTGCTAGCAATCACCATAATTTGATTAGTGACCTGGTAACTATGAATGTATGGGATCTCTTCATTCAAGTCTATTGGGACTCCAGGGCCAAAAGTCCATGCTATAGGGCTCAGCCCCCTTCTAAAGCACCCCTGCTCTCATGCCATGTATACACACAACCGGGTGACCGGGTGATTAATGACAAAGCTCGTGGTGCCATTGAAAAGTTTTGGTGACCCTACACAAAAGCCATCACCCTTGTCACATTAGCACCAGTCTGGGAACATTTGGTCGGATGCTGCCGGCGTGCACCATAGGCAGTTTTTTTTTCTCTTTGTTTAGATTTTTTGTGAAGGCAGATATGGTGTTACGGAGAATGTCTGCCTCAAAATTAACATACCCATATTTGATATTAAAAAATGTGATTATTTTTGACATTTTTCCTGCAGAGTTCAAGGTGCTTGTTTGGCTTTTCTGTCACATGAAGTAAAATCCTTTTGATAAGATAATTTGTGCAGCATGTTTTTCCTGGCATCCTCTGATTTCATTAGTGCAGTTTCCATGAGTGTATGTCTTCTCTGTCAGTTGTGTCTCTGGCTAATAATAATCCAGCATAATTATGAAATGAAGAATGGGCCTGCCAGCATTCCCAGCAGTGTGTTCTGAAAGTTAAAAGTTTTGCTGCTGCTTCTTTTCCTCTTCTGCTTAAGTTTGTGCTTAAATGAAATGTCTGCATATTAAAGGGGATAGATCATTAGTAGCCAGAAAGCCTCTGGTTGTATAAAAAAAAAATCATCTGACTCCTAAAGTGCTTAATTTGTGAGGTGCTCACAATCTTTGGTTTCTTGGGTGGTGAGGAGAAGGGTCTCACAAGTGAGGAAACAGGATATCAATTAGTACGATTAATTTTCACTGATAAAACAGCTGCCAAACTGAGATCATGTAAATTTATATGTAAATGCTTTCTATAAACTTCTCCCCAGTTTTGAGATCTATCTTCCTTCTACAGGAACTGTGAGGTGTGAATTAATAAGCCTCAGTGCCGTCTTCCTTGTCTACAGGAGGCTGATTTCACTGCAGCTATCACCTTTAATAAGAATTTTTGTTAAAGACATTTGTGGCAGGGGTGTAACCTTTATCACTTCAACCTGATACATCTCATTCTCACAGCACCAACAACAAGTGGGATGTCTTATGAATTCTCCCAAGATATCTTCATTTTACTTTTCAGCTTTGCCGTAAATTAAGTCACTGAATCTGCAATTAAGAACATCAAACAGTGCAAACATAAGTGCTAGGACATGATGCATGCAAATAGCACGCTGCCTGTTTGAAAATATATCACCAAGTGCAACACCCTTACTAAAAAATTTTAAAAAATTCCCAATTTTGCTACTTTTATGCACAATTATTTACTGGTTTTTTTTTTAATTTCCACACACGGTCTATTTTGCCAGTTTACTCTGCAGCAACTGAAAGACTTTTTACATTCATATGTAACCAGGTTTGTCAGATACATGAAATTGTGTGTGTCGAGGAATGCTTTTACTTGACTGCAGTAACCTGGTGGTTGAAAGTCCTTGTATACACGAAGAGATCAGCAGCCAGATCTAGTCTACACCACGGTTATTTTGGAAGCATGACTCACTGATTTAATCTGTACGTGTGAAGATTCTGCATCCCGACTTATAATTTTGTTGTATGTCTGTGTTCAAACAGCGAGAGGAAAAAAACCCTGGCAGGTTGACTGAATGGATGTTCTCTTCGCAGTGAAAACTGGGATGTGTGTTCGAGATTTTAATGATACATAAATGTTAAGTAGTAGAAAGTTTTCATTTGGAGTTCTACTGATTATTATAGGTTAGTTAAATATAAGGGAAGGCTGACATAAACAACATAGATCTAAAAATAATCACATGGGTTTGGGTCAGGCCTGGGAAGGACTCAAGCACACTATACTTTTCAATTTAACGTGATCCATTCAAGTTCCCATCTTCATTATGAGAGAGAAATCTTAATTAAAGGGCCCTCTTGCTGAAAAAGAAATTATTTTAGGATTACTATTTTTTAAAATTACAACAAAATGTAGGTTCAATCATTTGCTCTACTGTGAGGTTGATTTGCAATTTGTGTATTAGCAATTATTTGCAATGATCATGCAGCCCTACTTTGTGATCATCTGACTTAATCTGAATCTCATATTAAACACAAAACAAATATCCATTCAAATGAGATCATTATAGAAACCTTACAAAACTTTATAGCATTCTCACCTAAATTAGGTTTAGCTATTTTGAGTTTACAGAGGAGTTGTTTTTAGAAAAGAAAACACTCAATTTTGGTTTGAAATGAACAATGACCAGTGGACTCTCATGTAAGTTTATTTTATTATTGACCTTCTTACTTTGGTCATAACATAAATACTTTCTGCTCCATTGTCGCTGTCAGAACTATGGATTACAATGAGGTGATTGCATAAGCATCATATGGAAGGTGACAGCAGACAATCTTATATTCATTTTGAAGTGAGTGGCATGCTGATTGGGTGACTATGTTGCTTTTAAGGATGCAGTCTGCAGAGAATTGCTAACTTTATAACCATAAAGTTAGCAATTCTCTGCAGACTGCATCCAACTTTATGGTGACATTGCTAGATTTTTATGGAATTGACTCTTGAACATATGGTGAGTGAAAATGGTTACCTGACTTGAAGCAGAAACAATTTTACGTGCAAACTACTGTTTACCTTGTGTTGCTCTTTCCTTTGGCAATGCCACATTGGTAATGTCCTACTCCAGTCCACATCATTGCGATGGACCCAAATAAGCACAACTAACTTATTTATTGATCATCGGATCACTTTAACAATATCTTAAGAGAACTGTTTAAGTGTGTATGATTTCATTAAGTGATTTGATCATTGTGTCAGTGAATTGGTTTGAAAAATAGGGTTACAATGCATGCTTAGAAATAAGTGCATATGGTGACCTTGCCAGATGTTGGTTTAAGCTCCTGGAGTGTCATAGCATTTATAGACACACACATCACACTGCTAACTTGAGCAGGTTTTAAGCGGTGGTGAGCTTAGGATTACAGTGGCTTACATTCTTTGACCTACCCCTCCCGCATGCCCAGTCTTCCTCTCAATTGAAATAGATTTCACTGACTTATTTAGAACCTAAAGAATTTTATTTCATCCTTCTTCCGCTTTCATCCCTTACTTTTTATTGCCCATTTTGATTTTTAGATTCCTCTAAATGAAAAATGAAACCTTGGTGTTTTGTACAACAGAAGGACCTATTTTTCCCCCACCCCCTCAATGGGGAGGAAATGAGTTGTGGGTGCAGATTCCTCTCACACAGAGATCTCAGTAATCGTGCGGCTGTGTGTCATCAGCAAACCACAGCGCTGGCAGCTTTTAATTAATCTCATGTCCCACCACCCTCCCTTGCGCTATGGTGCCTTCTCCCCTAAACTTTTTCCTGAGTTTTATTTATTTATTTTTTTATCTATGTTTGACGGTGTGTGTTTAGATGCAGTGGGTGGGGGTATTTCTACATTTACTTTCTCTCATCCCACTGCAATTTTGCAGATACTACTCTCACTTTTCCACACCTCTAAAAGTGGGATATGGATTACTCAATTTGCTTTGGTCCCTCTCCAAAACTTTGGAAACTCTGATTAAAACTTTGAGCCCAATTCCATGTGAAACATTAATACCTTTCTTAGTGGTTGGCCCAGAGTGATGTCAGAGTCATGGGTGTTCTCCATTTTGATGCACTATAATGATCTTAGGTTGGGATGCTTTGGAATAGTGAAATCATAAGGCCTTGAAAGGACTGTCTTCTCTTTGTTGCGCCCTGATGAGATGTGTCACTTAGTATTTATAATCCTAAAAAGTGCCGACACTGTTGAATTTGTCACTTCTTGGAGAAAAAACTAAATATTGCTACCCTTGAGTGTTTGTCCACATGTCAGCTCTGGTTTAACTCTAGAGGACTTCTCTTTTTAGTGAATGAAAGGCAGGATAGACTTCTTTGGAGAGATGCATTGAGCTCCCGACTGAAGGTCAGACTGTCAGAAGGGTAATCTCAGGTCTGTTGTGGCTGAGTTTCTGCCCTACTGAAAAATCACAAGAGAACAAAATCAGACTTATGAATGTGTGAGAATCAAAGCTTCAGCATGTAATTGGTTCAGTTAAATTGGCTGTCTCATTACATCAGTGATATTTAGAAGACTTGTTAAAGAAAGTGCTCCTCGATGCTCAGCCTATGATGTTTCCTCATATTGTAAAAAAAAAATCTGATATCAGGTTGCAGCTTTTTCTGCATTTCACACCTGAAAGCCAAAGTGAATAAGACAGGTGCAGATGCCCTCTGCAGTTACAAACCTTGGCTTACTTTCAGTATTACTTGGCTGTAGCAAGTATTAGGTTCACAAAATGGGCTAAACTTGCATGTGATTAGGCTGTCAAAGTCTGAAAATAATGAGCTGCAGACAGAGCCACATTGGCATGCAAATACTGTACTGACATTCAGAGCTGGCTTAACATAAATGAGAGAAGAGAATGGATCGAAGGGGAGCTTTAGCTTTCCACTGCTGAGCTGCAAACCTGCAGGGGCTAATGGACAAGGTGGACCCCTCAGAACCTTTAAGAATGAAATGATTATTCTTCTGCATCAGACTTTGTAGACAAATGAGACTGAGGGTCGATTAAGTTCTAAGGGGGACGTAGCGTTGATCTCATAAAGGGCATCAGGAGATGTATGGCTTCTTACAAGATCATTTAAACCACTTAATGGAAGACAGAAATTAATGGCTGCCACAGATAAGAGTCAATTATATGGATATTTTCATAACATATTGCATATAATTCATAGTGTAATGGCATCAACACTAATCAGCCCCTTTGCTTTTGTTTTGGTTATTGCCCGTTTTAAATGAGATTATTGACTCTGCATGTTTTGGGAGTGCAATAAGTTGCTGTCTTCATACACTGCAGTAAAAGTGTTGTCATTATCTACTATTGTTGGGTGGCATAGTCTTGATGGTGGTGCCTCTTGTTAATTTATATTAATGCCAGCCAATTTCGAGTTGCGATGGATATATGTGCATGCCTTGTGCTCTCAGGCAAAAAATTGGATTCATTAAGAAGACGGAGGAGCTGGTTAAGTTTTTTGGCCTTGTGGTTTCAGGTCACTGAGTAATGTGAAGAGATTGAGAGGGTCCTGGCCTGGAGGCTGGGGGGAGCTAGTCAGAGATGGAGGAGAGAGGGCAACACCCCCACATAGGGCCACATCACTCACACTGACACATTTCACACCGTACAATGTTTTCACCCCTCTGCTCTTTTACTGCCAGAACAGATTGTGCTTGTGACCAAGAGCAGCAATGTCACATATGACAGTCAAGGGACAGCTGGGAGGAAGGGAAGTGATGACTTCAGGTTATTTTGCTTCTGCATGTATCAATCAATATGACTGTTGATGCTAATCGTAGTTGGTAGCGATGTGTACTGGTTCACATGAAAGCACAAGTAATCATCACAACTGTAACATTCATAATTACACACACAAACAAAGCACAGTCACAGATGCAAATATTCGCATGAGTTGTCATGAGCCCTTCACTGTCAAATGTAATCATGACTGAGTGATGAAGATGGCTGAAAATATAAAAAAAAAACATCCAGTCCTTTCTGTTTAAAAAAACAAAACAAAACACATCCCACATTTGTTCATTACAGAGTTTGAAGAAGCAAAATCCTGTTTCTTTTTACTGTGTGTTAGCTTTGAGTTTTTTTTTTATAAACACTCATTTGCACACATTTGGCACCATGCCTTAGATGTCCACCGTGTTTTAATTATGGCAAATTTGAGTGATTTGTATAAAGAGCCAAAGGAACATAAAATACCAGTAATAAGTTTGAACCCATGTACTCATCCAGAATGAATGGATAAGTCTTTCCAAACTTCTTAGAGTTGCTGTGTGTGAAAAGGACCACATGCATTGAGAGGAAGCAAAGACAGCATTCACACCTGTCTGTTGTTTACTTCACAGATAGAAACACACTTTGGATGCAGATTTTACGTAGTGGTACAAGAGCAGAACTTGTGGGAGGCGCTGAGGCCTCAGTTTGGCTTCTGACATCAGCATTGCTCACCACTGAAAGGTCATTAAATTATGGTTCAGTTTGATTTGCATTCTGCATCCAATAAGATGTGAGGGAGAGGGAACCGCAAGCACCCCTTTTATTTTCGCTTTGAGTATGTGGTTGTTTTTGATATGCTAGTCTCTATGAGGAAGCTTGTTTTTCAAAAAGTTTAAAAACAGCTGGCTTTTATTTTGGGTTAAACTCCCCGATGACAAAATGTACAGTGTGCTCCGGTTCAAGAAGCCATCTTCTCTGTTGTTAAGTAACAGCATATTTAACTTTGACTATTCCATATTATTGACAGATTTTTGTTGATGTGGTTGTAGCGTGGTTCAAGAAACCTCTCCCTTTAATAGCACATTGAAGTACCTCATCTTAACATGTCAAATTAAGTCGATCTACCATCTCACTTGAAGATGGCATTTCAAGAAAGTCAAATTGATTCTCTGTATTAAATCATTGGCTTGCCATAACAGACTGCTTTTGAAAGCAATTTATGAGTGAAGCATTTGACTTTTTCTTTAAAGTATTTTCTCTGTAGTCTGAAGCATCTCCGTTAAGAATGTAAAAAAATGCCAGAGGGTCTTTTTTAAGCAGAGCATCATAGTAGACCAGTTACCCATAAGCCTCTGAGTGGCTATATTTTGTTGGCATTGATATTTATCAATTTTTCATCTCTTGAGATCCTTGAACTGAGTCTGAACTGACCTGACTGACCTCTAATCACTCATAGGGTCACATGGCCTGTACTTTTTTGATCCTGCTAATAGTGCTGATGGAGAAAAACCATGCGCAGCTACTGGCAGTGGTGAGGTCATCCAGGAGTGCTTTGATCCGAGCATCTATAGGAATGCAAATGTGACCGGCTGCCTGACCAGTACTTTACAATAGGAATAACAGAAGCTCGGAGCAGACAGTGCAGCTGCCTCCATTAGCTTATCATAAAAGAAAAACATCATTAAGTTCTGTGTGTGCCACACAGGTGACAAATGCATCGGACAGCTTGTGTTGTTTAGGGAGTTGTCTGACCTCCGTGAGAACATGAGAGTGATTAAGGAATTGTTTAAAAGGACTGATGTCAAGGGTCACAAGTAATAAGTGAGGTCACATAGGGTTCCTTCATCAATTTTGTTGCATACTTGGGTGAGCCAAAATGCACCAAGCTGCTCTTTTTAACGTGCTATTTTTCAGTTAGTCAGAACAATGGGATGCTCCTTTTATGGCTTAGCTGAGCTGTAATTTATCACACACGTGACTGAATATGTGAGACTGGCCTGCTTATCCTCAGAACCTTTAAGTGATCATCTAACCTCAGTCACTACAAACCTGTTTAATTCACCCCAAAAGGCATCAATTAAACATAAAAGGTTGATGCAAAATAAAAAATTATTATAGGTTTTTCATTAATACACTGTTAAGAATCTTTTGGGCTACAAAAAATATCTTGAAACATTTCAAGACATTCTTACCATTACATGGCATCTGTATATTCAACTCAGTGAATATTGTAATATTCCATCCTCAAAATCTGTTGAGCCACTTAATTCATTATTCAGAAGCTGAATTTAGTGAAATAATTAAGGCTCTATTCTTACCTTCTTACAGCCAAGATAATAGTAGAAATATGAAAAAAAGGTTTTGGGGTAATTTTTGGTTGAGTACAGTAATTTGAATTAAAGAGTAGCACACTATTTTCAATTTTTTTTTACAGAAGGCTACATCTTTTATGACTTTACCCCAAGACTTAGCACTGTTGTAAGACTGAAGTTTAGAGTAAGAACAAAAACTATTGACAGCTTTCATATGGAAGCTGTTACTATCCCATATTCTAAAAGTAGACTGTTTACTTTGATTTCCTTTCAATGTGATTTACGCTCGGTGTGCAGAGTAGAGTTACTGTATATTTAAGGTTTGGATCACTTTTGCAGCTTTCTGCAGCTTCCCCTACTGTAATTAAAGCTTTCAGTGTTAAAAGCTTGTGGGTGCATGCATGTGGCATTAGATACTTTTTGATACATGCTGAATACTCAGAATATTGTGCTTTTTGTTTAAAAGGTATATGATAAACTAGAGTATAACTTGTAATGTGTAAACTTGATATTAGCCCTTAGATTATATGCTGCTTTACTTGCATAGTATAAAATGATCTAATATGCCATTTTGCTGCTATTGCGTGTGCACCTTTTCGCCGGCCCCAGCAAAAGTGAGCTGCAACCATGTCATTAAGTGTGCTGCCTGGAGCAGTACATATATATTCTGCTCTCTCTGCAGAGATGGGCGTCCCCTGCAGGGTCTGCCTGTACCACCTCCATATGGTGGCTCGCTGGGCTTCTGTTGCCCACAGCGCCTGGGAGGTTCATCAAACCCTAGAGTGCAGCGCCTCCACCGCTCAGTTTCTATTCCACCGTGATATTTCTCTCTCTGGCCAATCATATAAGTTACACATGACTTCACAGCATAAAAGAACAACAGCAGCCTCAAGCAGATGTTACTCTGTACATTGTCCATGGAGTGGAAGCTGTTTCAAGAATGATATCCGAGTTACTTTTTAGAGTTTGCTATTGTTGTAGAAAAATGTGTTGATGAGGCCTCAGAATTCCTATCTTTGTGAAGGTTGAAAATAGAGATGGTTCTGCTATTCATCTCGTAGCATTTTCAGATTGTGTGCTTAGAGAGTAATTTGAAAAATTAATGAGTAAAGTTGGTTCCCTGTAGCTTTCTTTTTTGTACAGCACTTTAGATTTAATTCTCTCAAGTAGAAAAAAAGTCTATATATGATGAAAACGGAATCCCAACAAAGCATAGTGAGACAGCTGTAATTAAGATAAATACAAAAATATTACTTTAGCTGAAGTTTTGTTGCAAGGTAAGACAGAGCAAAGTTGTTGTTTTTGTCCACTTTTATTCTGTAATATGACCAATATTGTTCATATTCAAGTGTGTATGAAAAAAAGTCACTGGTTTCTTAAAAAGCTAAATACAATAAGCATTGGATCAAGGCACATACAAGACTGGCCAAAGGGCATACAATGCACTTTGGTTTTCAATTGTAAAGAAGGGTTAACTTCAAATTGTGGCAACATAAGTGTTTGTTTGGAAAATAATACAAAATAATACTCTCAACAAGGGGATGCTGACACTGGGGTAATTCTGATGAAAGCCAGCACGTTTAGTCTTTTTTGGCCTGATGAGTAGAATGATGTATGGTACACGGTACTAAAAAGATCTTTCTTTTGTTATTTGGCCATTGTTGGCTTGTACAAATATAGTTAGTGGGGGGTCTTCTGTGTCAGCCTGACCTGTCTACTTGTTTTGAGAAGCAGCGTGCTTCTTAAGGTTGATGTGCTTTATCTGCCCTGTGCTGTGGCCTACAGTTCTATCAGAAACATTGAAACCCTGCTTTGCGTTGTTTTGTCTTCTTGCAAATGGAACAAAATAACACACTGAGCAAAGCAGAAAAAAAATCATGGCACCTCATCTTTAGTCATTCAAAACCCCACATTACGTGAATACTAGAGTATAATTCTTGGTCCATAGCATGTGGAGATGGCTACTGACTGCTCATTCTTTTAGAGGGCATCATGCCTGCTTTGTGAATTAATTTATCATCTGTGCCTTAGGTTTTACTGCCTTTTTGTTTTTTTGCCTTTTTGTTTTTTTCAACAGCCACAAAGTTAAAAGAATGACCTGTGCTTATACTACAAGGTTTTCTAAAGTCTGATTGTTCAACACAGCAATGAAAACCCACTTTCACAGTTGACAAGTCATCATATCTTAATAGAACACAGAGTTTCTTTTGTTGGTCGATAACCTTAAGCAAAGGAAATACAGTACAAATTACTACAAATCTCTAAAATATAGAATTGCAGTTAGTTACCCACTGATGGTTCAGTGACGGCCTGCAACTGGAACGTTCTCCATCTTCATAAAATGTCCTTAAATATAAATTATATGGCAAATGTACAGAACATTGCTTCCTTAGTCTTATAGATCCAGTGTTTTGTAAAAGTCTTGCCACTCTGTTTCAGTCACACACTCATCACGAATGTCTGTGTGCAGTATCACGAATGGGAATGATCTGAATCTGGTATTCCACTGTCTCTGTAGCTCCTGTTGTTAATGCTGTTCTCAGTATGTGGACTTTTGTATAAACTCAAGCCATTTGGTGGGAAAATTGTGTGTATCACAAACTCCTCCTTGGACACAGGCAAGTGATTTATAGGTATCATTTGAAAAGAAGTTTCTCTTATTTCTAGGATGGAGTTGTCCTTTTTAGTGCCAGCCTCAGCATAGTCATCCTTTCTCCGACGACCTTTGTTATAGGTGCAGTTCCTTGAAAAAAGTGAACCGTTCCTGTGGACATACCAGCACACCAGTGCCAACATGATTATTGCCAAAAGGGCCACAGCTCCTCCAATGATAGCAGCCAAAGGCAGACTGGAATTTTTGTAAGGTTCTTTCTCCTGCTCTCTATTTAAAGTTGTAGTTGGGTTGTATGATTTGTGAGAGCCGGTCTCTGTCTCGATGCAAACAGGGGTCTCGTCTGACAGGTAACTGTTGCTGGTCTCCATGGGAACCATGCATATTCTGTAGGAAGAGTCTGGTTCCAGTGCAGTGAGCAGATACTCTGTCTTCTCCCCCTGCACTATGGTCTCAGTGATGGAGCCAAAGGCAGGGCTGTGTCCCAGCTTTAACCAGCTGAGCCGTAGGGCAGTCATGGGTAGCGACACCCTCCATGATATGTGTATTGCGTCTGCACTACTTGACTTCACACTGATGGTGATGATCTTTCTGCCTGAAGAGGTGGTAGTGCTGTGGTAATTCTTACTGATGTCAGGGCCTTTTACCATGGGCCTTCTAGTGACAAATGAGGGCCACAGGGACTGTGATGGGCGTAACGTGTTGGAGACTGTGCTTGTCTCGTATGTGGAAAAGAGTTCTGAGTCTGAGCATTCAAACATGTCTGTTGTTAAGTCTTTAATTGCCATGCCTTTGACCTTATCGGGACCCTGGCACATGAAACCACGTACATTCACCTTTGATGGTAACGACCTCAGCCAGTCACGCACCCATTTCATCCTGCAAGTGCATTGCCAGGGGTTGTTGCGCAGCAGGAGCTGAGTGAGATTGTCCAGATCTTCAAATACACCCTGTGGGAGGCTGCTCAGGTTGTTACCAGACAGGTCCAAGCGATACAGCTGCCTAAGGAAGGCGAAAGCCCCAGGTGGGACCCGATTAATGTGATTATCTTGTAGCTGCAGTTTCTCCAAACTGGTACCTGGCAAGTTGGCTGGCGGGGATGTCAGGGAGTTCCTCACTAGTGAGAGCTCTGTCAGGTTGATCAGGTTGATGAAAGCCATCTCCCCAATCCCACGGTTGTTGAGCAGGTTACCATCCAGGATTAGTCGTTTCAGATTGATGAGATCTTGCAGCGATTGCTCTGAGATTGAGGAGATGCGGTTGTCATCAAAGCGCAACTCCTCAATGCTCATGGGTAGGCCGGAGGGAATGGTGCTTAGGTGATTTCTGGAGAGAAAAAGCAGTCTGAGGTGATTACTATCCCTGAAGGCCCCCTCTTCTATGCTGACAGCTGATACAGAGTTATCATCCAGGTGCAGTTCCTCAATGTAGGGAATCTGAGCTAAAGAATCATGGGTAATCATCCGAATGTTGTTCTCCTGCAGGTGGAGCTCTTTTAGCCCAAGAGGAAGATTATTTGGAAACTCATCCAGATTGTTGCAGTAAAGGTAGATCTTCTCCACATTAATTAGTCTACGGAGCTCTGTAGGAATGCCTGAACTCTTGATGCGATTGTTTTGCAGAAAGAGTATAGTAGCATCCTTGGGGATACCAATAGGGATGGAAGTCAGGCCACGGTCATTGCAGTATATGAAAGTCCCATCACAGCGACAGACTGAGGGACATGAGGCAGAAGTGACCAAGGGGTTGGCAAGACCTAGCAGCAGCCCAATCCTGATGAGGAAGTGGATAAAGGACTTGCACTGACGCACCATCTTGGAGGTGTGTTTCTGGCAGTCTTAACGCTGAAGAGGCCCTGCAGAAAAGACAAAAGTGTAGATTAATGTACAAAACCTTTAAGAGAGAGCCAAATACTAGCTGGCTGTATAAAAAGCTGCCTGCAGCACTTTCCTTGATTAAACAACTGATGAAAGAAAAACATTTTTTATTTGCTTAGTTGGACTGCTATAAAATGATCAGGAGGACTACCGGAAGGGGGAAAAAAAATCTAATGGTTGTAATATAAACTCAAAGCTAGCTGTAGATCCACTGGAATATTAAGGATTTAATCATTAAAAACAACATGGAAAAAGAGTCAAATTCTGTTTTTGTTCGTTGCCTTTTTTTTCCTTTTCTTTCTTTTCCTCCTTGATTTAAAAACTGCTCCACTGTCAAAACTAAGAATTGAAACTCTTTGCCTCAACTTCTGTGTCCTGATTTTATGAAAAGTAATAAGTTCCCTGGTTGTTGTACACATCAAGGCTTTCTTTCATTGCTACAATCTACAAAGGTGAACAAAGTATGAACTTTTACGACACTGGCATACCTTAAAGCTTGCTACAACATTGAAATTTTTCCTGTCATCCAGTGTCTTGGGTTTAGCCAGTGTCTCCGAACAGAAGTAAAAATACACAGCACAGGGTTTTAGGAATAATTTTAGTACACTGAAGTCCACAGAGAAGATCGAAGAAGCTTTTTTAATTTTTGTTTTGAGTATTAAAAATTAACATTAATTAGTTTTTTTTAGACTGCAAGATATTCACTTTCCAACCATTTTTAGACAACGTTTCTAAATTTACAGCAGAGTGCATTTAAAATTACATTAGCAGTTTTTACATTTAATCTAATGCTGCTTTAAGGTCTTAATTATGCAATACTGCTTTGATCTTTCTTCCTGTACATCTTTTAAATGGTTAGTTTGGTGAAGAGATGAAAAGCTTTCTGTAATTACTATACCTGGTTTAGACGAGGTGGTAAATCCTTTCCAGGCACCAAAAATCCAATCAAGATTTCCTCTTGAATTTGCTCTTATCCTCCCTGAAAGGAAAAGTTTGTCCAAGGGTTTCTTGTGATATCCTGACCTGGCCAGTATTTGCTGAGCTGATCCTTGTGTGGACGATGACCTTCTCTGTGTTGTCAAAGGCTCATGTTTTCAATGCCTTTACCATGGCAGATAAGCCTGCACAAAAAGCATTCACATTCACTAAAAAGCATGCACTCTCAGGTAATATTAAAATCCTAATGGCTGGTGCAGTTTTTTGGCTCAACAGCCATAACAGCAAAATTTGATTTCTTGTGTTGTATAGTTATCCGTGCGTTGGTCAGTGTGAGCTTTAGGAAAGGCTTCCTTCTGCCATCAGGCCTGGCTAGCATGATGAGTTGACACAAAGCCGGTCTGATCCATGCCAATCCCCTCTGTCACAGCTTCAATCCAGGTCTGTTCACTTGTGTAGTCCACGTCTTCAGGTAACCCAGAATCCTGTATACACATTAATCCAGGGCTCTAGTTCCTTTTCCCAAAGCAAACGGCCAGTGCTCTCCTCTTCTGTTCGGGGCAAAACGGGGCGAGTTGCTTATCCTTTGGGGCCCAGATTCTCATGTATACTGTGCCCTCCTCACACCTGGGATGTTGTTCTGAAAAATAACCAGAAAATAACATATTTAGAACCCATGTTCTTGTTTAAAAAAATAAATAAATTCCTGACTAGGTTAAGAGGAAACAGTTGCTTCAATGTTTATCCATATATATCATAGTAAATGTTTTGCCCCGAATATTAGTGATTATATAATTGAATCATATTAATTTTTATATAGCGCCTTAAGTGAACAAAATTTTGTTTCAGGGAGAATCTTATTATGTTGAGAGTGTTAGATACTGATCTTTGACCTGCCTTACATTGTAATTTCATGTCTATAAATACCCTTTCTTCTTTGCTATGTTTTAGCCTGTTGACCTTTTACAGCTAGCGACTCTAACTGACCACATTTCTTTTCTATGGTGATAGACGGAAGAATGTCTGTGCATACAAAAGACAACTGTGATCAAGACCCGAAACTCCACAAAAGCTGAGGGTGGAGCTCCAATGCCTTTCTCGCTGGAGTTCAGTGAATAGCAGAGCTACAAGAGAACTATTCCTGTGATTTCTAGTTAGAAAACTAGACTCGTCTAGATTCTTTACATGAGAAGAAAAGCGATCCAGGCAAAGCATAGTGAATTACTCAAATTCGAAAGGCACCCATGACAATTGTAGCCTATTTGAATATTACATAAAGAACAGGATGGTTGTTGCAACCATCCATTACTCCCAGCTACTGTGTGATCCCTTACTCCCACCCATGTGTCCTCTTTACACCGTGTGTATACTGTTGCTACTTGCAAAAACAGAATTCCCTTTGCCAAAGAAAATGTTACGTTTCCTTTTACAACACAATAGCTTTGTGTGTCCTTATATGTAACCATCCATGTGACCTGTTGGCTGCCACGGTGTGCTGTAAAACATTCAAAGGTAAATTAAGAACAAGAGGCCCAGCCGTTAAACAGTTGTAACCCATGACAAGGAGAAGATTAGGGAATTGAGAGGCTTGTAACTCGATTACAACTCCTGAGATGCTGTCTCATAATAACGCCCCCCCCCTCCTTCTTCCTTCTGTTCCATCTAAACACTGGCCCTCAGTCCAGTATTACATTAGTAGTAGATTAGAGTCTGGGGGGAAAAAAAGCACCAGATGCGACCTCAACTAACTTGTGGAATAAAGGAGTCTGAGGAGGAAAAAAAGATTAAATACTGTAATGGAGTTTTAGAAAATAGCAGGATGATGATGGGATGTGGGCAGTCTGTCTGTTGGAATGAACCTTTAATGCAGCACTAAGTCAGCTGTTTCAATTTTAAATACTTCTTTTCATGTAAATGTTCTCCATCCTCTGAATATTGCTGAATACATTGTCGTGATTGCCATCCTTGAAATTTCATACTGCATCAAAGAAAAAAAAGGATCTATTTCTGTCTTATCAAGCTAACCCAGTAACAGCCATCTGCACTTGGAATAATGGACTTTTGGTGTTGTGTCACAGGTTCAATCGCCACGGAAGCACATCCATGTGTGATGTGGCACACTATTTTTGGTTGGTTTCTTTTCTTTTTTCCACTACGACACTGTTACTTTAGATAATATCATCTGAGTCATTGTCCAGTCGACAAGGCGAAGGGCTTTGATTTAATAACATTGCAGCAGAGGTTTTGATGTGTTATGTTACACTCTACTGTGTGTTATCTATCAGAAGTCAGCTTGAACGTAACACCCTTACACTTATTTATAGAAGGAGCATATTTTGGCTTGATTTATCCCCCCTTTTTTTCCACACTCATCGGGTTTCAGGAGAGTGGCCCCTCTCCATTGTTTGCTACAACGCAAGCATGTGGACCGTGTAACCTCACAGAGGGGGTTTAGATTAAAAAAGAAAAAAATTCAAGCATTTTAATCATTCCTTTAGTTTACACAGTGCATTAGGTGAGCCTTTTTTTTTTAAATTACTTATTGTGTTTACTAATAACATAAATGTGAATGCACACAACCATTTTAAGTTTAAAGTCAAGTTAAACATTTTAGTGATGGATGTCTTTTTCTATCGTTCTAATAAGCTCCGCCGGCAGAACAGGGGATTTCTCTGGCAGTCAAAGTGGATTCTGCTTCATTTAATCTGAACTTGCAAAGTTAAATTGAGTATCCTGTTGGAAAAAAAAAAAGAAAAAAGTGTGTGTGTATAGCCAGATACCTTTGAGTGGACAGCGTAGGAGGCTCATACAAAGCTGGACACTGATAGCCATTGTGAGCTGAACACGCATAAATGCACATTAGTCTGCAATAACAGAGCCCAAGACTTTGTGCCCCCTAGTCATATACTGCACAAGAAAGGATTTTGAAAAAAAAAAAACTCAAATAGAAACAATTTCATGCCTGTCAAAAGTACTGCAGATTATAATGACTTGTATTTCAGTAAAATACAGAATAATATTACATGTCCTGCATTTAAGGAGGAAAGAGCTGTAGAAGTAGTAATGGCAGACTGTTAAATTATTCATAAGCTCTGAAATTAATTTTAAACCACAGTAGAGTTCTCCGTTGGGAAATCAGTGCTGTTTGTATGTGGTGTTAATACTCACTCGAATTCTCAATATAATTCTGAATTATGATTGATTGTACACAACACATTGTTGCTTTGTTGTTTGTGTTTTATCCAGATTATGGTTCCAAAAATATGCATGTGCATCAACAGTTGTCAAGCTAATAAGTTTTACATTAAGTATGTAATTGAAATTCATTATTTAACATTGTATGATCATGAAAATAAATGTACATGTCTAAGGTACAGGCAAGTGAGGCAAACTTGTTATGAAGGCAACATTTTGTTTCCTTGTTTTTAAATCTTTTTGCTTAATGATTTTCTGTTTTATATGGAGGTTCGCCTTTGACTACTTTCATGTGCTGTTAAACCTTGTGCCTTAGACTGATTGAACACTTAAAGTAAGTTGTGTGTCAAGACACCTGGCCGGGGCCTACTGTGCTGCCGAGACACAATGGAACATTCATGGTCACATCTGAATTCACAGGGACACAGAACATGTTTCAGCCAAAGGGGGAAAAGAGGGCGAAAATCTCAGAGTTTCAAAGATTTGGTATGTGGCGTCCTGGTGCTGTCTTTAGATGGACTGAACAGATGATACTTTTGCTGGCCCATTAAGAGCATATAGGCCTGAGAGAGACGGGGGTCTCTCTTTTGTAACAGCCTGAAAGGAGAGATCTGTAGCAGCTGCAATTGTTTTTCCCCACATGGGGGTGGTAGGCACTGCAAGATAAAATGTATGTATGTGTGAGTGTGTCTCTCTGTGACAAGCAAACACCAAGACATGAATGCTTATGTTAAGCTGCAGAAGCCTATCTCAAGGCAGGCCAGACACCTACCCAAAATAAAGGGATTTGTTAACCTCCCTTGTGGCACATCCACCGTTTTGAGTCAATCCCACAGCATTAAAGTTTTGGAACCAGGCTTTTATTTTAACCATGAGTGACAAAAAAACGAAATGGTGTCTTAAAGCTTGGGAGAGATGGTAAAAATAGAGCTTAGTGGATAACTAAATTATGAAAACAACTTAAATAGGCCCCCATCGAGTACAGTATTAAATCTTCAATATGTCTTGATGGATATGAAAATACTTTTTCCTCCTCCTGACCCAGTCATCTATATTTTATGCTTTAAATTTTCTAGACTTAGAAGATTGTTTCTGTAGTGACCTGGTTAGCTGTTAATCTTCCATGTGAATTCCCTCAGAAAACAACTGACAGGGGACTTTTGCCTCAGGCAGTTATCACTGAAGAATTGGGCCTGTCCTCATGTCTGCCATGTTTAACAGGCCATTTTTTTCTACAATGAACAACAATAAGCTGCCATTAGACTGCTTGACAATTCCAGTTAAGTTGCATCCAACATTGTTTGTGTCCTGAAATCTGGCTGCAATTTATATATAGCCTATGTTCCATTATTTAAAGCCAGTATGACCTTATCTTCTCCTGAAGATAAAAGGCTGTGTTAAATTGGATTAACAACTATCCCTGCCCTGGTGTTGCCAATAGGGATTCCAACTTATTTTATTGGTTTAATAGGATAAATCTCCCTTTGTATGAGGGAAGAGGAGCACGGGATTCATTAGCGTCACCGGTTGATATTATGGTGAAGAGTCTTCTGTTAGTCGGCCACATGAGCTCGCCGTATTGTTTTTCATACGCACCGCGTTTATTTTTTGAGTGCTTATTAATACAACCGAGCTGCAACTGCACACACACAGGCTACCGGATATTTGTGGAGAAGCGGCGTTAGTATAACGTTACAGTATGCAGCTTAAATAAAGGCTGCTGTGCATGAAACTTGAGTTCAATTTGGTGCATTTGACTGCAAACCTTCTGAGGGAGGGAGACATGACAAAACTCTCAGCTTATGATGCTGATATTTAACTGGAGTAGTATGTGAATTGCAACCGATCAGAGTGGTCCAGACGGCGACGCTGGACGCGCATTTAGGAGTCTCTCCAGCAGCTGCCCCCTTCATGTCCAACTCCGCGGGATCTGCGCTGCAATTTCAGCGGCACACCGGGGTGTCTTCTCAGGCTGCGACATGGAGGCTACACCAGACAGCCGCCTAATCCTTTCAAGTTTGCATATTAATCGCTGATCATTTTCCTTATTATTTTGCTTAAGAATTAACTGTGAATAGTGAAACGATTGTAGTCTGCCCTGCTGCTGCCTGAGTGTCGCTCACATGTTTAGAGTATCTCTTTGTAGCGGAGGATGAATGGGATCAAGAGGAAATTTTGCACGTCGGAAAACCAGAGCTGGGGGATTCATGGTCTTGCGTTAGACACGCTGAATTAAAGAGTGTTGCAGACGGGATCGAAACAGCAAGTTATCCGCCAAGCTGATCAGAATGATGTGCGCTGTTCACAGAGGAGCCTCGTTTGGTTGTTTGGAAGAAAAAGTGCACTCACGATTTTTTGGTGACTATTGGCTTTGCTACAATCATTTTAGAGGGACCCCATATTCGTTCGTCTGGGTCGAATAATAAAAAGGAAGGCAACTATTTAGATCCCTTTCCCAGAGAGGAAATCCCTAAAAAACAAAAAACAAAAAAAAAACAAAACAAACGAAAAGCGAAAAGGAAACACTCCCAACAGGACTGTACCAGCAAAAGACGTACTTACCTCTCTAATCAACCCAAAATTAAAAAGGAAAGTAACAGGTATCCTCTGAAATTGGGGCTCACAATCGGAAAGTAATAATCCAATCCAGGCTAGAACGAATTAAATGGTGATCCAATAAAAGATAAAAATAAAAAAAAAGAAGGGGAAAAAAATAAACTCCCCCTCGCTCACAATGATGAAGCTTTTTGGAGTTTATCTGCTGTAGCACTGCTGTGTTTACTGGTACCCCCCTCACACACATACACAATCAGTGGGCTGTGCGAGGACATGGGTGCAAGCGTGGATCTCAGTACAAATGTGGAGTTGTGTGTGCCTCTAGCTCTGCTTCAATAGAGCACTGATGTCATCTGGAGGAGGGGTCTCTCTCTCTCTCTCTCTCTCTCTCTCTCTCTCTCTCTCTCTCTCTCTCTCTCTCTCTCTCTCTCTC
>JAOXYM010000017.1:9346829-9363930 GCA_028567055.1 Leptatherina wallacei
TTAATATACCGCCCCAACACCGATACACATGTTTTAACTTGAAAAAGTGCAATTTCCGGGTGATGACTCCTTTAAAGACCTTTTTAGACACGAGTGGATGACAAAATATACATTTCTACTATCCCTCATAAGTACACAGACACAGACAATATACCTCAATCTTAATGTTTCTGAGAGAGAGCATGTAATCTGTAATTGCATGCGTGTTTATAAGAGTATCTGCATCACATTTTTTTTTTTAAAAGACTGTGGGTGTGTTTGTTTCAAGATCATCCCAGCAGTCTTACTCGCAAGGGCATTCCTCCTTTAACTAAGCTGAAACCTGAATTGAGATGTAATCAGTTTAATTACAGCATGCTTATGGTTGAATACAAATAACTCTGGAGAGATGTTGGAGTGACAAGACTGGGCTTAAACCATTGAGACCTGATACTACCTGCATACATTCAAAACTCCTGTGGTCTTAACATGATAAGTAAAATAAAGAAACAGCAAAATGTGCTTTTATATAATGTAATATAATATTGTTTTATTGGATGCATTTCCCCCCCAATTCTAACCAAGGAAACCAAAGATTTTTTCTCACACCCTTTCATCAAAACTTATCAAAACTTGAGCATAGATGGAATAAAGATCATTTACCCGAAGCTCAAATAAAACAATGTGAAATACTTAAACATGATGGCAAGTTTTTGTGGTATTTTCTACTTAAAGTAAAATGTCTAGAAATGTGGCCCAACTATTCTGAGATGCATTTAGTGTGCAACATTCTTTCAAATCTTATACTTTTGATTATGTTGGATGTCTAATTTAATTCCACCTAACTTCACAAAGTAATTGCAGGAGAGTGAGTTTTTCTCATTAGTTTGTCAGCGTTTGCGTTGCTTCCGCAGGTGTGTGTCTGGCTTCATGGTGGCCATGGTGAGACTGGATGTGACTGTAATTGCTTATTTAGCCAAAGTGTGGGGAAAACAAACAGAAGGAAAAGCCAGAATGATCAGACGACGGCTCTTTCCAGCTGCCTAATCTACTCAGGTAATTCTCTTCAAACCCATTGAGTCCATACAAGCGATTGAATTTCAATGCATCTCTGATGAGATGGAAGGGGGAAAAAACTCAGGAAAAAAAAAGCGACCTTCCTTTGCACTCAAATAGATTGGCAAGCAGATGCTCGGTCAAAGTGACAGGTGATAAGTGCTTTTGCAAGCTGTAAGTGAAATCTTTATGCATGTCTTGCTGTATGTAGCTGTGCTGCCACTGCCAATCCTTCATATGGCCTCTCTCAATTGCGGTGCCTTTCAAAGCATTTTCTTAGCTACAGAGCAAACAGCACCCACACTCTGATAAGCACCTGTGACCTTTCTGATGAAGTGTTCTGTTTATTTAAGCGGCTATTGCAGAACCGTCTGCTTCACAAGGTGCTATGTGGAGAAATAAAATAAGAAACTCTAGTACTTCTGGTGCTTCATTAGTGAAGCTTCTTATGGTAATTTGTTGTTGAAATGGATTTAATTTGCACTTACAAAATATAATAATTTCAGTCACAAAGCCTGTTTTGTGCAGTTGTATTAAATAGGAAAAGAAGTAAAGTGCACTGAGATCTGAAGTTTAATCAGTGCCAAGGTAAACTTTTAAGTGTCCTCTTGATAATAATTAGTTAATTATTTTAAAATCAGGAAGGTCTGTGCTTGGAGATTGAGCAGCATAACATTAAACCATCAGTTCATTTACTAATACCCACAAACCAATAACTTAAACTTTACTTTGGATTATGTTTGTCTCCAGAAGGTGCAAATTCAATTCTTTGTCCTTGTGTTTGAAGCTTTTGTTTAACATTCACGACACAATGCATTTCAGCCTGTGGATTATATGCAGAATAGGCTGCATTTTATTTTAGATGTTCTCTCTTCATTAAAATGGGAAACAACATTTACATCTGTTATGGAAAAGTGGCAATTTGTTTCTAAAAATAACAAATGAAAAAAAAAAACCTATCCCAAAACACATTTTCTTCTCAGTACTACAGCTTTAATTTTTTAAGTTTAATGTGATCCAAAAAATAGTGCTCTTCGTGCCTACTTTGACGGATGAAATTCCTGTTAAATGTGTTTTTCCCCGGCTGTTAGTAGTAAAGTGTTTGAAATAACATCTCTTTAGAAAGCCCATTTTGAACCCGCCTCGGAGGATTTGCCATAGAGGGCTATGTAGTGCATGCAGATCGTCTTAAAATGCTCTGGCCTGTATTTAGCCTGCATTGTATAATGATATGAAGCCCCCTTAATTGGAGTCTAGGGGCAATTCTCTGGGCGCGCTCATCAAACACTGCCCCACAGTTGTGTGCTGGTCAGAGGGTAGTTCAGAGATTTACATGAACATCTATGGCAGAGCGTTTAAGCTGAACATTTTATTTAAGGCAGCAGCTGGATCAGTTGGAACGCTTTGCAATATCTCTTCATTCCTCACACAAAGTGGCCTCAGCCACCTTCATTTATTTTCCTCCTCACTTCATCTCACTGTATGCATTTTTCATCTGCAAGGATCAGGGGCAGGCTCTGCTTTTCATCCGAAAGCACCACACCAATCACATCATAACAAATCTCTGTAAAATGGATGACTTAAGACAATGTCCCAACATCTGAAATTCATGGCAATCAGCAAATTGCTGTCTTAAGTGTAAGGGTGGTGATGGCTCATGATCATAACTGGAGAGCTTTGAATCAGAGTAGCTAAGCCTATTGTCTCTAAGGACAAAGAATAGTTGAAGTAGGCATGGGTAACTATTCTAAGTCCTTTTGCCTCAGCTCACAAAGCTGAAGTTCCCCCAATGCGCAGGTCTAATCCCCCTTTTCCCATTCCAGCTCTTGGTCAGTCAGCCATCAGGTTTCCTCTTGTGCTTGCATAGCATCATTAGCTGAAGGTCAGTCCTGCCCTCTCTTTAGCTCTCCGTGAAGCTCCTGTTGCTCTTTTTAAGATTAGTCGCCATTTTCAAAAGCATTAACCCTTTGGCTATTAGACTGTAACACTCTAATACCAGCATCTTAAGGAGTTTTTAATCCTCTTGAGCAAAGGCCCATAAACATGATGATGAGAGAGCCCATGCATGTTTCAACACAGTAGCCTATATTTATTACTGTAGCAACAGGAATATTGAGAAACGATGAAAAACTTTTTCCCCCCAACTTTTCTCCTCATGTAGTTTTATCGGCAGTAACACAAAGGATTTACTAATGCTTTTGTTGTTTTGTTGTTAATGCTGTGGGAAAATGAGTGAATGCTTTGTGCAGTGTAATGCTTTGAGTGGTCAAAAGACATTCCTACTTTTGTACTTACTATGTAAAAAGAAAAATAGGCCATGTCTACATGTCTATCTTTCAGGGCGAAATATTTTAGCCTGTTTGTATTCATTTCTTATTTTTTTTAACTTCTGGTTGCTTCATATTAGGTATCACCAAAAGATAGAATTACATGTTTGGATAGAACTATCATAATATCTTGGTTGTAGTCTCTTCTTGATTTGCTAGTGTGGCTGTAATGTTCCATACAGCAGGGAGAAGGCAGAGCTCTCAGAGGGCATTAATGCAAAATAGAAATTGGATTTAACGGCAACACATAGATGTTCTTTCAGGACGATTAGAGCTGCAGCCAGGCATGGTGTCCTTCTACACTTGCCCGTTAACTGTGGGATTAAGCCACTCAGAACCTGCACAGTCACGTTCCCTTCTTCTTCTAGTTTTTCAAAATACTTTCATCCTACAACTGGGGGCCTAAAAAGTGATCATTTTAAATGTTCAGCTGGTAGGGTTCATGAGTCTCCAAATCAGCTAAGGACCGGTCAGAAATTCCAAAATTAAACGTGGTGATTTTTCTGTGAGCTGAGCTGTAAATAGCATGCTCATATTAGAGGCGGAACAAATGTCCTGTTGTACTAAGTCACAATCTACCCTGAAGCATCATTTATGTAATCATTGCAATCATTTGGGAAAGAAGGACATGGAACACGCAGAAAGGAGAATGTAGGGTTGTTAATAACAGAAATAATCATAGAAACATGGATAAAGATATTTAGTAATTCACGGGTAATTTTGAGAAATAACTGCATTATCCTTGAGATGTTATGTCATTAACATATAAGAAATCAAGCAACATAAAGCCTCATTTAGAACGATTAGGATTCAAATGTTCACATTTGATTTCTTTTAATAATGAGTTTAATATATCCTATGTTGCCACAGAGAAATGTTTTTACAGGACATGTTGTATTTCATATGATATCCAAGTATCCAAGTCAACTACTACACATGCATTGCTTTGTATAGGATTGCAATATTACCTCTCATATTAAATCATGTGTTGTGCCTCATCACACCCACCAAACTCCTTTCATCTGGAAGGAATTGCAGACAAAATGCAATCAGCTGTTTATCCAAAAGCTGATATGTTTACAACTGCATGGGAAATGTTGGCCTCATAATATCACTTCCATCTAAATGGAGCCATCTACATATAGAAGCATTGCTAACAACCAGCACTGTTAACAGTATGGATATAGCAAAGATGACAGATTTCACATTACTAGGTTCTGCAATAAAAATAACAAATACGTTCCTATGCATACAAAAAGGCAGATGTGGGCTGACTATGCAGCATTGTAAAGTGGCTTCTTTCCTTTGTATAATGAAGACATGACAGCAGATAAACAACTGGACTACACTCAATTTTCTCTCTGTTTTTGTACTGAGGTTCTGGTAAGCTCAACCACCCAAAATGTCCATTACACAGATGACCCAATGGCCCCTTGATTGGAGCATAAACACAGGCTAAAATACATTAAGAAACATGCGCCCATTATCTTAAGGAAATGCGGCAAAAATGGCATTTAAAAACATGTTTCCATGATTAAGCCCAGATACTTCTGTTGTTGGAGTGCTTTCTAGCACAAAACACCCACCACTTCCAAACAAACCTTGAATAGATTGTGTATTATAAAAATCTAATCTAGAGAAGGAGACAAGGAGAGCGAAAAGACCTCCAATGATGCGCCACTTTGTCATAAGTTTAGGAAGCACTTATTTTCAGCAGAAATAATTGAGCTTCTCCTGCCAAAAATACCCAGCTACAAGCCTAAGGATGATACAGAGAAGGGTAAACATGCAACTGATGGCTTGTGGAGATATCAATGAGGCAAGATTATTTTCCAGAGAGAGCCACTTCCCTAATTTGCTTAATTTTTTTGATTAAACTGATGACATTGAAGCATATAATGAAGTGACATGACTTTTTTTTAAATTTTTTTTATTATTTTGGTGTCAACGCTCATAAAAACAGAAATGGTAAACAAATGAACTGGAACAACTTTTTTTCATTAGAACTCCACATAGTGTAAGTCCCTTATTTCATGTCTGAATTGTTTGTTACAGATGTTGCAGACACCTCCTTTCAGTATTTGTGGACATCAATGATAATATTTCTTACATAAATGTAATACCATTGCCTCAACATGGCCCATTTTCAGGGCCGTTTTCTATTCATAGGCTGACAAACTAATGCATACTATTGACCCGTGCCATACTGAGAGCAAGACGGAGATAGTCAGAAATCATAAAATGCTGTGCTGAGACATGATCGTACACTATGTTACACACTTAGATTTGACCCTTGCTTCTCTGCCAAATGTGTTGGAGTAACTTTGTAGATTTGTATATGATCAGAAAATTAGAATTAGCTATGTCATGCTCAAAAGTCATTGATGAACTCATTTATTGATTAGACTCTATTCAATGACCAATCAATACAAAGAGATTGTTGTATTGTATTTGTGTTAGCTAAAAATACAATACATGTTGCATTGTATTGTATTAATAGTTTCATGTTGTATCATGAAACTATTAATTCATTAAATTAGAATTAAAACATAAGCTGGCTGGGTTTTTTTACCCATGCATATCTACAGCTGTAAAAAACCAGCCTATACATTTGTCTTGCTTATCCCAAGTATATCCACCATGAACAGTTGTGAAGCATACAGATTGAAACTTGAATTTTGATGATGTCTTTAATCTTCCTGCTACGTTATTGATGAATGAGGATTTTTATTGCTGAGTTGCACCACTTTTCTTTAACCTTCCTTCTGTAAAAGTTAGGAAACTAAGAGGAACATTTGCTGTTGTTTTTAAAGTGGGATGTTTTCTAACTCATGCTTTGGATTCAGCTGCTCAAGAATCCAACATTTGCTTTTTCACATTGTGACAATTGTTATTAATGAAATACAGGACTGCGCAGCAAGCAGGTCAGTTTATTAGCCTGACTTATTTACTATGGGATAAAGGTCAACTGGTTGGCAGCATGTAAGTCTAAAACCTGCATGCATTATTTAATATTAATAGCACTTTTGTAGAAGATTTTTCACAGATGTGTCCCCTCATCGTCCTAGATGCTAGATTTTCAACTGTCTTGCATTTGTTAATGCAACAGTGAACTGTGTTCATTGACAAAGTTTTCAGGTGGAAGCCTGAGCAACAACTTCAATACAATATTGTTTCTTTTTTGTAATGCATGGCTTCCTGAGGGGCAAAAAAATCATGGTCATATAATAATTCTTTGCATGTGCAAAGATTTCTTGAAAGAAATTTGCCCTGTGTTTCCCTGTAAATGATTAAATCCTCTTACTCTTTTCAATTTAAGAAATTATTCTTAAATTGCTAAACTTTTTGGGCAATTTTTCACATCTCCTAAAAAAAAAAAACACCAAACCACTCAGCCTTTATATGATAATATTTTAATGCCCAATAATGCCTTTATTTATCAAATATAAATTAAAATAAATCTTACACAACATTTTCCATCTTTCCCAGTCCTTATTGTTGGTTATACTGCTATCAATTGTCATCAAATTCCATATGGGCTATTTTTTATTTTTTATTTTTTATTTTTAAACATGAAAATGTTTTAAAAAACACACAACGGAGACATGCCGTGATTTTTGTTTGTGGCTCATATTGACAGGAGTGATAAACATGTATGGCCATACTTCCCGTCGAAAGCCGCTGAACTATGGAATTATCTGATCAGATTTGCTGAAGTGAACATCCTTCCGCTGTCTCCCTAAACAAATAACTGTCATTTCATCTTTTACTGGACCTCCTGTTTCTCACTTGGCAGCCCATTTCCTGGCTGCATGCACTGCTGTTTCCTGTTCCTTGAATCAGAACGAACAACGGAGTGTTTTTGTTGGACTGACAACAAAACAATATGAGAACTTAAACAAGTAAAATCAAATCATAGCTGAGAGCATTTTAGCAGTTTTGGGAATCACACGGTTAATTTGAGCTTCCTGTTTTGTTCATTCCTGCATTTATCAGTTTACATTCACATATTAGGGTGACTTGAACACTTGGACAACCAAAGCATTATGTGCGTCTGGAAATCAATTTTCATATTTGCTCTTTTCTGTGTTACAATCAATTGAAACTCTCAAAAAAAGTGTAATCATGTAATTCAGTCGATCCTCATTGAAATTTGGACAATGAAATGCCTCAAGCAGATGTTTATTGTTGTTGAACAGCACTTTGATTTAATGGTGTGAAACAGTGGCTTGTTTAATAGATATTGATGTTAACTGAGCCTTTTGCACCTTATGTGGCTTTAAAATTAAACATCTACCATTTTTACACCCATACTCAATACATTATACATTTCATTGAGTAATTTTAAATGTTAAAATCGATAAATTGTAACCTTATAAATATCTCAACTGACTTTAAGCAAAGTGTAATGAACATTTAAATTTGAATATATATATTAGGGCTTGAACAATGCTTTTGAGAGCGGGCTGTGTGAGCTGGGGGACACAGTGTCGTTTAAACTGTCCAGATGGGCCGGGTTGTATGGGCTGTTAGCGGGCTCAGAGGCATGAGGCCTGCAAGGAGCCTAAACAGCTGCTGCTCCTTAAATGAAACTTCTGACATTAACAGCGGTTAGTACACTCTAGTGAGGCCTCCCTTTACAGCTGTTTTGAGGCCATTTTGTGTTTTAATTGGGATGGGGGAGATCATAGATTACATTAGTTGAACAGGAGGCTCTGTGGGCCAATGGGATCCCCTAGTGCGACCCCCCCCTTTTTTATACCCTATAGGCTGCTTGTTTCGATGTAGCCTCCCGGTTAATCTGTCTCCCATCCTGAGCATCGGTCCTCACAGGCTAACTTTTTACTGTGCCAGAGGCAGTTGTGTTAGAGCCTGTTATTCAGGCTTTTAGTTTATTAGCTCTCTGTATGTTTGCATGAGGAATCTGTTTGTTTTAAAACATTTTCAAATCAGTCATTTACCTTCAGCTTGTTGGAAAATGTTATTCTAAAAAAGAGAATGCATATACAAATATCGTTTTTCCTCAAAGCTAATATGCCGCCAGTCTAGACTGGCTGGCTGTAACCTATACCTGCTGTCTGGCCAGTTGCAACATTTTACATATTTTCAGGAGACAATCCCTGTATTTATGTATGAGTTAAATACACCCAGGAGACACCACTAAAGATTACATATCTGCAATCGGAGTGCTTGAAAAGATTGACGTGCGACAGTTAACTCAATTCAAACTTGATTAAGCTTAATTGAAGAATGAATGCTTTCTGTCTTTGAGCGAGTTGGGGGAGGAAAGCCAAAGAGAGTTATTGACAGGGTATCAGTGCTCCCAGGGCAGGCCACAGAGCTGGCGATGTATGTTTTCATACCTCAAAGGGCTGAGGGAAAGAGGTCAGACTTTGTAACAAGAATATATATACAGTGTATCCACTGGGGTTGTAAAGTGAACATTTACACTCCCTGTTAGATGGAAAAAAAATGTCAGGATTACTTGTCCTATCAATCAAGAGTGTCTTTCACTGTTCTGTTTCACGTTAGACAAGAGGGGTATGTATATGCTCGCCACCAAACAGTCATGCTAACACAACAGGGAATGCTGAGCAGAGAGTAATCACATTGGACTGATCAATTCTATGTAAACACTTGGTGCCTGGTGGAGGTAATCCTGCACCACTGGCATTGCTCTTGAATTCCCTCCTTTTGCCTAAGTTAGTGCTCTATCTTTTGCTCTCCCATCTGGCTTTGTCTGGGGGACAGACATGACTAACCACAAAAACAAAAATTTTCTATACTCCTAATGGTCTCTGCATATCACTTTATCACACAGCATCTATTGCTCCAGCATGTGTAGCTCAGCTGGCCTGCTCTGTGTTTTAGCAGCTACAACAGGATCCGTCTTCATCCTGCATCAGATCTCATTAAAGATGGAAGTGGAGATTAAACCACATCCTCTTTAGCACACTGCAGCACTGTGCAGGAGGCTTCCACTTCCCTTGTATTACTCATAAATAAGACTGACCAGGCGGTTCCTGCAGTGGCAAAAATGATGCTTGTTTGCCACACCAGAGGAGGTTTGTTTCATCATAAAAATGGACAGATGCTCTGGACAGTATCAGCACCATAGCAGCCCAGAAATATAGTAGATTTTGCAGGGAGATTTATATGCTGTAGTGGGGTATGAAAGTATTGGTGCAAATTGTCTGAAGAATGCATTTAAAAGGTTTTAAGTTTTCTTTTTGGCCTCCTGCCTCAACCTGTTTTACCACTTTTCAGTGAAAAATGCATAAAATGTGAACTGTCTACTGGTTTCGTTGATTAGTTAAGTATGTGCCTTTGCTTTGTAACAGACTCATGTGGAGATGTCAGAAAGTGTTTCTCTGAGCAGAGTGAAGAGAGTGAAACTATGTTTCTTTTGTGCTTTTGTGAAACAGGAAGAGAGTTAAGCCAATTAAATGCTTTGGAGGTTTGAAACGGCAACCTAGCTTCATAAATGATGAACGCAGCCAGAGCTAGCACTGGCCCCTTTACTGGTGTCTCCTCAGTAATTAGAACTTTCATTACTGATCACAAATTACCTCGTCTTTGAAGTGGTTCCTTAATCCAGACAATGTCACATTCTTTCAGTGTATTGAGGGAGAAAACTCCAGGATGCTAATCTGATGCCGAATCTGAATTAGTAAATGCATGCTTATTAAGCTGTAAAGGGGGGCCTCTGTTGTTTAATTAACTAAAAAGATAGACAGAATTTGTTGTCAATAATTATAAACGCTCTTGTGGATGGGTTTTCAATTTGTAACTGAGTTCTTCATGAACTGTGTGAAATCCATGCGTCGTAATCTTCGGTGTGATTAGTCTATCTTTTTTTACGGTTTAACTGGTGGCAATGTGAGACAAATTAAAACCCACCGATGTGAGCTGGTTTACGCCGTTTCTCTATGTGTGCTGCTGCCATTTCTTTTTACACCGTTCATCCATCTTGGCTCTAAACTGGATTGTGTTTTAATCATGTATGCTTTTAGCCATGTGCGGCTTGAGTTTTCTCTTTTCGTCACAGTGCACCCATATTTACCATTTGGAGACAAATAGACAGGAGCCCTTTAGCTCACAGACTGGACTGCCTCATGGTTGTGCTAACCTTGGAATACAGATTGATCTCTGCCTCTAATAGAGGTCACTCAGACATTTCCATCCTTCACGGCTCTAAAAAAGATTTTTCCCACAAATGTTTTACAATCAGATTCTATTTGTCAAACATGTGGCTGATCGACCTTTCAAGCAATTTGTCATATTTACCTCTTGCCCTCCGGGCTGGTAAAGATGCAAAAGGGACTGTGAAGAGAGGGCTCTGTTTTTGTTTCTCAGGACTAAGGACCTGTCCCTGCTCATACTCTCTGAGTGGTTGGTGACAGGAAAGACTAGCTGAGGTTAATTCAGGAAAAAGGGATATATCAAGTCTTGTGGCAGCCAATGCATTTCAAATGATGTGTCCTTGGGATGCAAGGTTACTGCTGAGTCCTCTCACTAAAGGCAGCCAGAGTAACTATAGGTATTAGTAAATGGACCTTACAATGAAAACTACTCTCAGTGAAAAGGTCTTATTTGCTTTTGTAGAGTGTGTGCTTACACAAGGCTGTCTACCTCTTGAAATTATTTCTTTGTGGGGATTCACCTCATAATGATTAGCGGAGCAGCAACATTCCTGTTTCAGTAAAAGCTTTCATATGGGCGTTCATGAGATCTGTTTCGACCAACAGCACCCAGACCTTAAATGATCAGCTGCTTATTTCAAGCAGCTAAAGATTATCTCAGCCCTGGGTCTTTTGCCTTTCCTTGAAGGTGAAAGGTAGATTAGGCAAATAAAGCCTATCAACTTGTGTGTTACTCATCACCAACTCCAGATGTTAAACTGGTCTAATCATTACAGTTAAACCAAAAGGTGTGCTTCAGCTGTATTAATTCAAAATCTGTTTATTCATACACATTTCCTGGCTACTGTGGTGGAAATGTACTGGGTGAAGGATGAGATACCCTAACAGCTTCTTGCTGTCATAATGCATCTGGGTTGGCTTGGTGGTTCCAGCTATTTGGGGGCAAAAGTGTGATGATGTAGAGATTGTGATTGATGTTGCTAGTATGTACCTGTAATACCTCACAGTGCAAACATTGCTTTCCTGATTACACAACCAGAATTCTTAACTACTTTTAAGATTTCATTTCACTCCTGCTGTCTAGCCTTTTCCCCTCCTTCTTTTAATCCTCCATTATCTTGAGTTTGGAGTGTTGGATTTGAAAACAAATTGATCCTTTCCAAGTTCTGGTTTTCTTTGACCTTGTAAGCAAGAAGGAAAAAAAATGGCTCCATCAATTTTTATTCTAATGAGTTTTTCATCGAAACAAGAGTACGATTTATCTCTCTCAGTTTCTCTTCCTCAGTTTTTGGATTCCCAATCTTAATTACAAACTAATTCTATGCACTTCTTTCAGCTTTTATGTTATCACTTCCTTTTTGATTTTATGCAGAATTGTTTTGTAGATTTGCCTGATGCTTTCATTGAATCCTTTTCCGGACTTGCTCCTTTTTCAAGCCAGATTCAGATTTTCTTTCATTTCTAGGCTCCCACCTGGCAGAGTTAGCCTACTGTGAGGACGAGATAGGGATTTAAATGATTTTATTCTCGGATCTGTGTCTTCTGTGTCCAGTCGGGTGCAGAGAAAAAGAATTATAAGGTACAGTCGGTTAAATAAATCTGAGAGGGGTTCCTCCCTCTGTGTTTTCTTCTCCTGCAGCTTCCAGTCCTATAATCAGCTTTGGATTCAGTCTCAGTATGTGTGCTACAGAAAACCTTAATTTTCTTTAGCAGGTGTAAAAGGATCATAAATTGGTTCTCCAGAAGTGACAGGTCTCTCACAATGTAACTAGTGTGCTAGTGTGATTTAGTGTTAAGTGTACTAAAGTGAAGCAGTTCTTTACTCTCTGCCCCGCATGCTTTTGAAGAGCCTCTAACACAGGAACACTTAAAGCTCACAGTCTTGTGTAAAAGTCCTCTGGCTTGTATAGAAGTAGCAGAAGCTTTACTTCTTGTTATAAAGCAGTTTTTTTAAGCTACTCACTTCTAATAGTACACAAACTGTTTATTTGATCGTATGTGAAAAGAGCATTTTGGATGTATTTTCCACATGGTAGTTAATGGACATCGTGATTTTCCTGCACTCTGTGTATTGGGCTTTTGCCCTGACTCAAAGGGTATTTGTGCTGTAACAATACAGTGGAATATATAAATCTTTTGTCAGAGTATTTTTCACATTTTGTTCATTACTAAAGAACAAAATGTGAACATCTTCATTGCAAAGAATAAAGGTTGTGTGAAATGTAACTATCACTTGATGCTCTCTTGGAGAATTCTCACCACAGACATCTTGTTTAAATCTTGGCCTTGGCATTTAGTATGACATTATGGTACCTACAGGCGGTATATGTTCAGGTTCTGCAAGGAAGTAAAGAGCTTGAAAGTAAGCCATATAAGAGTTGCAATTAAGCAGCTCTTCAAAGTTCAACAAAAAGACAGCGGTATAATTTAATGCAATATAATCAGTCAATTTATTCTTTTAGCTGGGCATACCCGAGATAACTATCAGTCTCAACCTGCAACATATCTATCAGCTATTTATTTAAGTGTGGGAGATTGTTACTCCATTTTCCTCACTGTGTAAGATGCAACCTGTTGGATTTTAGGTCTTCGCAAGATTGTGTAGTGTGAACCGTGCCTAAGTTTATGTGTCTATAAGAGCATGTTTGTTTATTAGATGAATTAAATTGCTTTTGTATTATGACTAGGATGATGACCAATTCCTGGTTATTGCAATTTCAAACTTTTTCTTGCCCCTGGATCTGATTGAAAGACTAAATACCTGCAATTTATTTGTTTATTTATTTATTTATTTTTTGCTGAGGCAAATTAAGATAAAAAGATGCTTCACATTATTTTGTGTCCAATATCTTCTGATTAGTTTAACTGATTCCACTCAGTCAATATGGGTTTCTCTTTAGTTATTATTAGTGTTTTCAAAGACTGCATGATGAAGCAAAGCGTTTCTAACACAGGATGAACTTCAGTCTGGTGGGTTGTTATCAGAGAAGTGAGAAATGCTGTCACTGTGATTTGTGCAATTCAACATGGTCTTACTCCAGAATGAATAACAGTCATTTTGGTCCATAGTAAAAAAAACTCTGAAGTTGTTTTGGACAATGAAGGCTCAAAAGTTGTAAAAGGACTACATTTTGCAGTCTCCTTCTAGTTAGAGTTTAAGACATGGCAACATTTTTGCATCATATGAAACTGTAACAAAATGCACATTTGCCAAGTAAACCAAGGTTCCTCACTCCGGTCCTACGAGAGCTGCAATCCAGCAGGTTTTCACTATATTCCTGCTTCAACACACCTGAATCAAATTTAACGGAAGCCTATCACATTCTGCACAATGACTCGATAATTTCATTCAGGTGTGTTGGAGCAGGAAACATGGAAAACCTGCTGGGTTGCGGCTCTCATTGGACCGGAATGACTAACTCTGCTATAAACACTCATAAAATCCAATTGAGGTAGGGACCTGTAGGTGGAAGTGTTAAATGGTTAAACCTATTATGTTGCCCTGTGGAGAAACATAGCTTTTACATGCTCTGGGGTGAGCTCGGCCTGACTGATGTATCAAATCAATGCAACTGACACTAATAAATGACTCTCAAAGAACCACAAGAACCACTGTCCTTAAGACTGAAGTTGGCGGAAAACAGCCACATGATTTATCTGCTTGTGATGGCCTTGTTGGGTTTTAGTCGAGCTCTGAAATTTTTTGGTAACAACACTTGGGACTAAAAAAAAACACAGTGCCTATCTTTTTAAACATTTTTATCATAGGGCATGCATTTAAAATGACATGAATAAACAATTCAAACTTTCTTGTTGTGTTGTCAGAAAACATCTGACAACAGCAAACAACAGTAAATTATCCATTGAGAGTATAAATAACAAATTGGATGCTTGTTTGAAGATGATCTGCGGTGACCATTGTCTGATGCATATTGTTAGAGAAGAAAGAGGCTCAAAACGATATTGCACAATATTGAGTTAATGCTATAATTTCATGGACATTAACAGCACTGCTGTTTAAAAGGCAAAGACTGTGTTATTTACAGTTTATAGGCTAAATTTGAGCATATATCTGCTCAAAGGTGCCTTAATTATTTAACTGGCTTAATGACTGATTTTGATGTTTGTTTTTTTATAAAGTTTTTAATGCATGTCTTAAGTATGTGTGTGTTTTTTTAAAAAATGCATTTCTAAATACATTGCATTTAGGTGTGGGCGATATATCGAATGTGCTCGATGTATCCCGAGAAGTTTTACATACAATATATAAAATGGCTTTATCATGAACATCAAGTACTACGGTACAAGTACTAAACACTGTCAGGACAGTATTTTAAACAGTCTACATATGATTTACTTTGTAGTTTGGGTTTTCTAACTCAGCAGACAGACAACGCACTACCACTGATCATCCAGAAATCTCCTGAAATCTCCAGAAATTTAATGGATCCAAAAGCCTATCACATTCTTCACAATGACTCAGTAACTCTGTAAGAACATGCATGCGTGTTGTTGTTTCAGGAGAGATGGGAAAGAAGCATAGAGGCATGGAGTATGTGATCTAAACTAGTTTACGAGCAGTACACCGGAGCAGGAAAACTCTTCTTCCTGCTTCTCCTTCTCCAGCTGCTCCTTGCAGGACAGTGTTTCCATCTGGGGTGTGTTTAGAAATGCAGAAATTTTTGTCTTGTTTTCACATAGTTGACATGACAATTTCCAATGTGTGCTCTCTGTCTGCTGGTGGAAGTGTAGCTGGTTGGAAAGGAAAAGAGTTACATTTACCTTCATTGGGATTTTTCCCAAACCTATTGGTGTCTTTTCATGCATGATGATGTTGAATGCAACAGTTAGACTGTGTTTTTGAGATTTCAAAACATTGAGATATATATGTTGTTTCTGGATAAAGTAAAAAAAAAAAATATTGCGTTATCACATCCAGGCCTTATCACCCAGCCCTAATTATACTTTGTAATCATGTTTTCCTGCTGTAAAGTGTCATTGTGTCTTGAAAAGTGCTTTAAAAATAAAATGTATTATCATTATTATTCTGTAGTTGATAGATAAAGGTTAAAATCTTCTGCAGTGGACTGGCCAGGGGGTAACCTGCCTCTTGCCCAGTAGTTGCTGGGATAGGCTCTTCCCCCCCCCCCCCCCCCCCCCCAGTAGTACCCCCAATTGGAACAAGCATGTATAAACAATGGATGGATGAGTTAAAATCTTTATTCAAATGAAAGCAGCTCTTCTTGACTTAAAAAAAAAATGTTCGTCAGTAATTGGTTGCATAGCTGAGAGGTACAGTATTTGATTGCCAGCGAAGATTGTTTCCATTTTTGATTAAGGAAGTTTGACAGACTCTTTACTGCAGGTCACTTTAGATTCTGAGATATTGTTGGCAGCCTTTCAGGACAGTATGTCTAAGATCTACCCACAGATTTCCAGAGAGGATTTGGACAGAAGGACTTTAATGGTGGGTGTACAAGAGTGAGTTTGCCTTTTTTTTAAGTAGTAAGATAAACGTAAGGCAAAATGAACAAATTAGTTCATCTTTAGTGGTGTATTTTCCTCACTCTATATGCAAAGCAGAATATTTTTTTCTTCCATGCTTAACAGTTTGCAAGCTTATCAAACACTACTCTTCTTTTTTCTTTAAACCAATTTTTTTTTGTGGTCGGAGAGCTCAGGTTTAATTTAATTTGTTTACAACACTTTCTGCCAAGACTTTGGTTGTTTACATGTTTCTTTGCAGACTTTAGACATTGACTTCTGTAAGGAATGTTTTCTTCTATTTGCAATTGCAACGGTGAATAAAATGAGCTGTCACACAAAAAAATTTAGTCAACTGTTGGAAAAAAGAAATGACTTTGCTCCCTTTCAAGCAAAAAAAAATTTGCTTTACATGTGAAACATAATGTATAAAATAAGATAACTGGACACATGAGCTACTTTGGGGAAAAAAAGAAGCTATCAAGCTGATGCATTTTTCTTTTGCTGGAATTGATCAAATCAGTTATGGACATGAAAAAGAGAGGCTATGACCTTCCTAGAAAGTGGCTTACATCCAAAAGCAATTATTTGAGTGTTACCATTTCTGTTCTGTTATACTGATGATGATTGCATATATTTTTTAGTATTTGTATATATACAAATTATATTTAAATATATAAGCCAACTCTCCCAGGAAGTTTCCTTTCTGCATGTTTGAGGTGCTGTTTTTATTCAAACTCTTTCATGATCCTCCAGATTTGGCCTGGACTATCGCAGTCCCTACCAATTGTGAACAATTTTTAGGACAGCAGGAACTGCCAGCTTGAAGTGCCTCTTTGTAGCTGTCTCTTTTAACCTTAAATCAACATAATGTGTTATCTGTCCAAACACATATACCTGTATGCACATAAAATCCAGCTTTTGATGTTAGTGCTTTGATATTGCTGAGCTTCAGTATCTAACAGGCAGGTAAGAGCTGTTATCAGTGCAGTGCTTTCAGTCGGGTCCTTCTGTTTTGCACTTCAATGTTTTATAAGGAACAGAGGATGGAGAGGGAAGGGGGGACCCCACGCCGCAGCTAGATGGTGGGAATGATGTGAGTTTCATACAAAC
>JAOXYM010000017.1:9368734-9385662 GCA_028567055.1 Leptatherina wallacei
CCATCCATCCATCCATCCATCCATCCATCCATCCATCCATCCATCCATCCATCCATCCATCCATCCATCCATACATCATATTGCTTATTCCAAACAAGGGTTGTGGGAGAGCTGGAGCCTATCCCATCAGTTACTAGGCAAGAAGCAGGGTACTCCACGGACAGGTCGCCAGTCCATCGCTGGGCCAACACAGAGAGACAAACAATCATTCACGCTCACTCTCACTCCTAGAAGTGACCAGTTAACCTAACATGCAGGTGTTTGGACTGTGGGAAGAAGCCGGAGTACCCAGAGAACCCACACATACAAACTCCACACAGAAAGGCCACTGCTTTAACAAAGATATTCTCTTAGGTTAAACTGTAAACAAAAAGAAAATCATTTTATTAAGTCAACATTGTTCTAATTGACTGCTACTACTGAAAAGAGAACCGTATTTTGTGAGCACTTTTGTCTGGCAAGTTTCTATTCGATCTTGCAGACTTAACAAAATGTCCCTTAATTATGAAACCAAAATGTGAAAACCCCAGTCAATTGCATATTGGATTCCTTGTGTTTGCAGTAAATTTAAATTTTAAATTTTTTGCTTATTCAAATCTTTTGTACAAACTCTATCAGTTTTCACTGTTGTTTTTTGGACTCATTTATCCCTTAAACACTAGTCATTTGAGTAAATACTTGAGCATCACGGTAGTGAAATGACCTTGCGCTAATTTTTGCTTTTATTGGTCGTGTAATTAATATGTTCCTTTCTCAAACTCACGTTATTTCTTGTTTATTGGTTTCAGCCACAGTTGCACCATTTTGAGTCATTCACTCCACTTGAAGCCATTTTTCTATGTGAATGTGCTTTTGTGATTGTGCCACCTCTGCCACTAGTGTGTCTGGCTCTGTCAGTCTCCTCAGGGACTACTAGAAGCAGCAGTATAAAGAACAAAAATGCCAACGAGTATTTTCAGGCGAGGCAGTATGTGTAGTGTGGCATGCATTTTTAATGCACCACATATAAGAAACACTACAGACTCTTCTCTTGTCTCACAACCGGTGGCTCATTTAAGTTGTATTTGTGTTTATGGGAATTTCAGCTGCTACAAACAGCAAAACAGACCCCATCATTAAATGTTGGATAGGCCTCAGTTTAACACAGAGCTCTACAAATGTGAGTTACTTTAGATGTCAAATGCTAGCTTGAATATTTTAATTAGGTGTGCATGTGCAAGAACATGCATTTGTATGTCTGCGTGTACAGATACACACTAGCTCTGCTTGTTAAGGCAGCTGTTGGTGTGGAAAAGCCTGCATGTGTGTGTGTGTGTGTTTGTTACAAAACATTTTTTCCCTAAAAAAGAAAATGTCCTTCACTCCACTGACTTTCTGACTTCAGCTTTTAGACCTGACATGTGAGACATCAGAACACTTTGAAGAAGAACATCTAATGACTATCTGTAAACAAAGTCTGCAGATAATCAGCTTTTAGCTGTCTGAACTAGTTTTATTTTTATTATTATTATTTAAGGACTTGTATTTAATTTTGTAGTAGATGCTGATTTATGCCTGCAAAACAGGCTGTTAAAGCAGAATAATTGAAGAAAAGATATGTGGCGCTTGGTAACAAAGAGCAGCCATATTGACCTAGTTTATGCTTTTCTGGGACAGTTGTAGTGTGTAAAATCACATTAGCTAAAATCAGAATTCTATCCATGTAGATAGGTAAGAAACATTTCAAAAGAAGTAGTGAATGATCCAAAGCAGCGCACAAATCATGCTTATCACAGCTAGATAGATTCATATGTATTTACCTCAAGTCCTGCTAAAAGGCCTTTAAGATTTGTAGATGCAGAAAGGCTGATAGGATACATTGCTGTGGCAGTTCTAGTTATTTTGAAAAATTGCTATAAGATTTTTTTGATTCAGCAACAGAGCAGGAAACCTGCACCATAAAACTTTTTTTCATTAGTTTCTGTACACCACCTTTTTCTCCCAAAGTCATAGCAGAGTACACTATTAACCTCTGAGCTCACTGAGAAGCATGCTGGAGGCTGCTGAGGATAAGGTGAGTGTGCATTCGCTGAAGCATATTGAAAGAGTTCAGTTAAGTGGCAGAGACCAGAAGGTAGACAGTGGATCTGTTTACTGCCTTGAGGTTTTGTGGTCATGCTCTAGCACTTTCCATTTAACTGCATGATCTAAGGCACTGCTGACGACACCAAACATGCAACCTAGATCCATGCCTCAGTGCCCCCTGCAGATCCAGGAGTCGCAAACTGAAGTGCACGTAAGCCATTTTTGTGAAAGCTTCACAAATATCTTGACACAGTGAGATGAGAAGTTGGTTTTACCATCATTTTTACTAGTTTGTGTCAGTGCTGGCTTCTTGAAACAGTACCACAATTCATAAACTGTGCCTGTCACACTGTGGTTGGGGTTATGTTGTCAATATTTCTCAAAAGAAAATACACAATAGTGGCATCACTGCATTTTCATTGGCTGAAGGTTAAATAAGGTTGCTTCGGAGGCTAAAAGTTTAAAGGGCAGACAGCAAGTGGGTGTTCTCACAGTGACTGCATTGCCATGTGTTTGATGGGCCAGCCTAATGGCGTCAACCAGCAGATCCTAATGACCTACTGTCTCCAGGCAAACTGGGGAGCATTTCCACGGAGATTTATGACCCATGTTGTGGATTACTGCAGGGATTCCACATCAGACTAACACCAAGTTGTAGCCTACCCCGTTGGCTTCACAGTTTCTTCTCATTAACTGAGTCATTGCAAACCTTTAAGGCTTGCCTTTACTGCCTGAAGAAATATTCAAGTTCAGAAATCAGGCTACTATTTTCTGTCTAATGTGATGGGACCCTTTTAGTTGTTGTGGACATGATGATGTGCTCTTTGCTGTCCTTGAAAAAATTGATTCATGGAGTTCTCAAGAGGATAGACACTGGGGCTTATGCTTTTAAAAGAAAAAAAAGAAAACGATGGTAGTCAAACACCCATTAACCATGTATTTAAGCGATGACTCCACATGTAGACACTCCGCCACTGTAGAAGAAACAGAAAATGGTCTTCTGATAATACTAATTGTTCACTCTCCCGCTGCTTCCCTGAAGGCATAGATGTGTTGATCCTACACAGGATGGCTAGACTGAGCCCAAGGCAGGCAAAACAGCAAGGAGAGCAAATTCATAATTAATACACACATTATGAAATATGAATTGAAAGATGGATGTGGCCAAATATGAGATTTTGTTTTGAATTTAATAAAAGACACAAACAAGGTATTTATTTACTCCGTTATAAGCAAATCTGCATTAATTGTTTCTTTTCCTTGATACACTATATGAGCAGGAATACGGCAAAAGGGGGGACGGAAAAATGTAAAGTAACATTTCTAACTTTATACTACTTCCATATCTTTCAAACCCACTCATCTTCCAGTGAGCTGTTGTCATAAGAACACCAAGTCAAATGTCGTTTAAAGCATCTCAAACCCGTCGTATTCACTGTTTCCATTACCCTGCCTTCTACACATATTTATGCAGGAGACTTATCTGACTGATTAGTAGCCACATCACCTATCTCTTATTAGGTGCGAAGTAAATGAAGTGCCCCTGTCAGGCAAGCATTTCCATAATGTCAGGTAATTAAACCCCAGTGTTTTAATAGCTCAGGAATAGGAAGACTCCCCAGGAGACTAGACAATGATGATAGATTATGCTGATAACTAGTATACTGTTAACTTGCATTGAAATGGCACTGTAACTCTATGAATATACATATGATAGAAACTTGACATAGAACTTAAAATAAAAGTTCAGGGGCAGCAATGGAATGTTCACAAAAGTGTTTTTATTGGCGTTGTTGAATAATAGGAAAATTATTTTCTGGCTTATTTTAGAATTGACTATTTAAATCCAGCAGCTTGTTTGAGTTTCTCGTGGCCTTTACAGACTTTTCCACATTTTTAGAAGGGGGCTTAGAAGATGGATATAATTAGTTGGTTGTAATTTAAAGTTTATGACACTAGAGGTCTCTATGTCCTAAATATGGGAGCTTTAACACATTAAGATCAAATTCAAAGTTACATGCTGAACAAATGTTGATTGCTTGTTTGAATATATACTATATATATATATATATATATATATATTTTATACATATAATTTTATGTGTGTTTTTATGGACCTGAGTCTGTTTATTAAACTTGAATTGAATTGAATTATCTGCTTCAGTAAATCTCAGTATTTTCATCATATTTATCTCTGCTTTTAAGATCTAAAGAGAACATTTACCAGCCTGTTTATAATAGGCTGTTTAGGAAATGGTGCACATTTGAGTTTTGTGCTTTCTGTTGATAGCTGACAGATTCTAGCGTTAAACAAAGGCTGTGGGAACACGAGTGTCTTTTTCATCACAGAAAACCCTGGAAAGGTGCTATTGTAAACATGACAGTGGATTGTCAGTACATCCCTGTTTGGGTTGCCGTTTTTTGTTTGTGCATGTTGTGCTCATACTGTATGTGTGCACAAAGACACACCGATACACAACAAAAGCCCTTTGATGAAATAAAATCTGCAGTAGGAGAGTTTTCTTTGTCAAGCCCACTCATGTGTGGTGCTCAAAAGAGAACAATGCAAAGCCGTAATGGTTCCACAGAAGCATGTGGAAACTGAACTCCTGGAGTCATTTCCACCATGAAATCCTGCAAAAATAAATAAGCAAATAAAAGCCATGGGACAAAGCTGTGACTGGATTGCTCTCACTGATAACTCATGTTCATTGTCTTTTTAGAAGAAAAAAAAATGCTTTAATGGGATACTGTTCACTCCTAATGATGGTGGATGCTTCAGTTCAAACTGAAATCATTACAAGCATGTTGCAGTGTAGGATTCTATCAGTACCCACTGTATGAACATGTTGGCTTTGTACTTTGACTGACAGACAAATAAAACGATTAACTTTATTTTTAATGCCTTCTAATTTTTCTCCAATATGCAATGGATGTCTTGAATATTTGTTTCTAATAAGATTTCCATTTGTAGTTGAACTAGTAAACTATAGTTTATTTATCAACATCACAAAGTTAGGTCAAACCTGAAGTGTTTATGATCCAAACGGTCTTAAAACAACTTGCATTACATTGAAAATGTTCTACATGCAGTATCTATACATGCTTTGTTAGAACGGAGCACCGTGTTTTGTTCTTTTTTTTTTCACATCATAAGTCTTGTATTGAAGGATCTCTCTCAGCTAATTTTTTATGATTCAAGTCTTGTCTTAATAGAAAAAAATCTACTAAGTCATGGTAAAGTCTGGTTGTTTAACAGCTGTAAAATTGTAAATATGAATGTCTCAAACTACAGACAACTGTTAATGCTTTTAGTGAATTGCATTTTTTTATTGAATACAACCAGTCATGTTACCAAAGAAAGAAAAAAGAAAGGCAATTGAAAATTAACTGCAGAACAACACATTTCCTGCCAACTTGCTAATTTGGCAGTTAAAAAACAAAAACAAAAAACAAAAAAGAAAACACCACTGCTTTACACAATAAATACTTTTGTCTGTTAGAGATGTGATAAACTTTTGGATGATATTCATGTTGGTTGTTATCTTTGGATGGCTGGTGGTGTTGGAAGGAAGCTTTCATCTCAATGCAAACATTTGTTGAGCTAGACACAGCTACTGAAAAGTGTGATTACAGGTTGAACTGAGAAAGTAGCAGAAGTGCACACTGTTTCAAGCCACTTTCAGACTCTGCTCAGTCCCACTTAAAGCAATCCTGCTCATTAAGGTTTTTCCTGATTAATTCTGTTCTATTCTTAAACCAGGGGAAAATATAACAGAAATCTGTAGTGAGATGACATGATCTACAGATTAGATTTAAAAATATATGCATGTATTAACGAGACTGCTCTTCTGCTGTTTAGTAATCTAAATTAAAGTTGGCAGATATTGCTGATACTTGAAATAATTATATGTACATCACTTTTTGAGATGACTGACTCTCTTTTTTCCTGTCTTTTCAGCAAACTCCAGTCTTCTAGGAGGAGGGGGAGGTGAGTGAATATTTTTGCTAACTTGTCTTTATTTATTATTTATTTTTAATTGGATTACTCCTGTGGTATTTACGCATTTAAATTAGATCTGCCACATAGCTTATATGCAGTACATTCCTTGGCTCGCCATTGACTTTTGTGCCTATTTTGGTTAAAGTGTCTCTGTTCAACATAACTTAATGTAAGACCAAAATGCCAGTGTGTTGCTGAGCAGCCTTGCACTGTGCCGCACTGAGAGGTGGTCATTACTTTAGCAGCCTGCCGAAGAACATTATCATCAAAGCAATGTAGAAAATCCAAGGCAGCAGACTGTGGTGTGGGAATAATGGGGGTGGGGTGGGGGTTGGGGGGGGGCTCCAGTAGAAAGCTGCTGCTCAACCCGTACTGTCCCTCTTTTCCGGAATTTTTTGCAGTGACATGATTGAAATAATAATTCTCCTCCACTGTAAAATCAGCTTGGGGTAAAAATGCAACCCCCCCCCGGTCCCCCTTTTTTTTTTTTTTTTTACATGAGGAATGTTAATTTCTAACCCACTGGGCTTTTTTTTCATCATATCATGAAATGATTTGATGAGGAAATAAGACAGCTGCTTTGGTCCTGTCTGTTTATCCATCTGTGTTTCTGTCACTTCAAATATATCTGACAGTCTGTGATTGCACAGTATGATCCTCAGACAAACCGCTGCAATCTTTTGTCCTGCTGTCTGATATATGTATAAAATCATTTGTCTGCATGATTCTCTCTATCATAGTTTTCTAAATCATCTTAAGAGCCCTGTTTAGCTTTAGGTGTGACAAATATTTGTATTTTGTGGTAAGAGAGTGCTTCTAGTTTTATTCCAGATGCACTGTTATTTTATTTTTTTCTCCAGATAGCCTGTGGTTGTACATTTCTTCTATAGAGAAGTACATGAATATGTTTGGAGGGAAAGGAAGCAACAAAAGACATTTAGACAGATTTACTACTCTTTGCAAGATGATACCTCAGTCTAATTTGTGTTTAAGCTTTCCCACCTGGCAAATATGAGACATCAGAGGCAAACGATTGGCATAAAGCAAAATGAAAGCCTCAGTGTATTTTACTGCTCAGTGCACATGCTGTCCATTACACTGCACATGGAGCAGTTCACATCTAATCATGCACCTTGGAGTGGCCCTTATCTCATCTGATACATGGTTAAGACTGCAAGCATGCAGTGTAGAATCCCAATCTGGAGAGATGATATGGAGAGACCCTCCGCATACATCCATTATAAGAATTTTTGTGATTGAGAGCAGAGGTCACAAACATACATCTCCATTACCAAGCCAGACTCTGTAAAGCGGGGTATATGGACCTCCTGATTGGTGTCTGTCTCCGATGCACTCGACTCTCAATATTGATTTGCCACGAACAGAGAGAAACACAAGAAGCTATTTTCTTTTCTATTATATTCTCATTATTGTTGCATTGTGACAAATCACCTTTTTACAGTTCTTCAAATCTCAGCCTTTTTGATTGATCCAGTTCCTTCAAGTAATAAAAGGTGTTTGAGGGTTGTTGATTGCTCTGTTTCAAAACAGCAGCAGCGAAGAATTTTGTTGAATTTGTGGCTGTCAACAGTGGAGCGTAATATCTTATGTGTCAATTAATGTCACACTTTGCAAGAAAACATTTCAGTTGATTGTGACCTGCAGCTGTGCTTATTAACTCCAGAGGAATTCTAATTGTAGCGAGGGTCTTCTTTTCTCTCTCTTTTTTTTCCAGAGCAAAACCTCTTTTCATTCTTAATTGACTTCCAGCGATGCTATTCCTGCCAAGTTTGTGGCACAAGATACAAGGTCAATTAACTAAAATGTAAAGTCACACATTTCATTTGTGAATAACCTCAGCAAACCCAACTGCAACCATGTCATTTTGTAATTTCTTATATGTGCATTTCTGTGATGTGAGCTTTGTTTTTGCATTTTTTTTGTTTTTTTTTATCATGGTACAGAATGACGATCAGAGCCAGGGAGATTAGAGTTATCTACAGAGAGTTGAAAATGTCATTTCCCCTCTAAAACGAAGCTCTACACCGTTTGTCTTTAATGTGCATGAGGCCAAGAGGGGTTTTATCTTCCAGTGTCTTTATCACTCAAAGGTGGCTGCTAAACCTGCAAAGCTGTTCTCCCTGTCGCCCTGCCCACCACTATCTGTGGCTAGGCATGTGAAGACCTCCTGCCTCGATGGCGGCGAGGATCGATGTGGAGAGGAGATGTGCTCTCATATAGGGCCCTCCTTATCTCCCAGCTGTCTTCTTGGAGCTCTGCAGAGGGCCAGCTTTACAACAGGATGATCCATCATGCTGGCCTCACACACCTGAGCTGTGCTTGTTTTCTCTTAGCTCTGGAGGTGGGCCCTCCCACCAGTAAGTGAAAACTGGACAAAGTCTTTACATCATGTAAAATAGTTTAACACCTTCGCTGTGTAAGGATTTTTGTTTTTTCCAGTTCCCCTATATCTGTTAATTTGTTATCAGAGAAAGGTTTCACCAGTCTTTGTTGTGTAATACGTGGTTTCAACTCAAAAGGCTTGCAGCCAAAAAATTGGCTGCAGAAAGAATGGAGATAAGTAATAAATAAGCCAAGTGTGGGTGAGTTTTTTTCCCCCTCACTTTTCAGAAAATGCATTATAATATTTCTCTTATTAGTTGTGGAGACAAAAAAGTCAGAAGAAAAAATTTCTTATGCCCCCAATGCTCTATTAAATCCTTGGAAATCACTGATGGGAATTCTCTGGGCTGTACACCTTCAGTATTATGTACACAATGGGGTCAACCAAAATAGTACTGTTATCTGCCTTAGACATGTTGGTCTCACTGGGATTCCAAACGTACATAGAGGGAAATAACAATGATCTCTGATAATAGCACGCCAAATGAGGCCTCTGTGAATAGGGGGTAATTATGAATGGTACCAGGTTGCTCATGTGATGTGTGTCACAGCATGGCTGGATGCTGGCACAGTCCCAAAAGTATAGACCTAATGTAAACATCATGTTGTCTATCCTGCCTTTCCCTCCATTTGTCTCTGTTTCCCATGCACACAAGCACAAGCATTCAAGCACACACTGAGCCATGTAATGATACCATGAAGCCCTGTGTAGCCAGAGAGAGGGAGCTCCCCTTGCCTTTGATGTCTCCATCCAGGAGGGGAATTGCCTCATTAGCATTCTAACCAGAACCGTTGGACATTTAGCACTAGGCTTTAACTAGACCACCCAAACAAATCGTTCTTCTCAGGTTGGGCCGCCTTTTTCTGCTCCATTTAAGCAGCAGGACACATGCATGGTTGTTTTTTTTAATGTTCTGACTTGAGATAATTTAGCCACAGGCTGCTAACGCTCCATGAACTCAACCAGCCTTTGTCATTGCTTACATAATATAGTCTACTGCGCTGTGAGCCCATAGCTCTCCATGAGTTTTCTAAATTGTTTAGTAAGTCATGACTAGTGCCAACACATTGTAGCATATGAGGTTTATTATGCTTCTTGTCATTATGCGTGGCTGTAGTGATACCCGTGTGGTCCTTTGTGCTACTTTACAGTTGCACGTCAGGATGTACACTCACAATGTCATGACGAGGCAATGCTCTCTCTCCTAAGAAAATGATGTGCAAATATCTGGGGAAGTGATGTATCTTTGCTCCTAGCTATAGAGTCCTAGCTCTAACTAAAATGTAAGGGGGTGTTACATTTAACAACAGAAACACAGCATCAGAAATGCATGTTCAGCAGAGCAACTGCAGGACTGACTCTTACTGCAACACACAGTGCTTAAAAAGAATGTATTCAGTTGCAGACAAGTTTTTTTTTGCAATCCTCTATCAAGATTCCTAAGTGCTTCACAGTGCTTATCTCTGTCTCCATTTGTTATGCAAAGTGCTCTGTTTTCTTTTCCTGTCACCTCCAGGTGAACCATTATCCTCTGTCTAGGTCCTGCCTGAGGCTTGTTTATTGAGTAGATTGGAGGGGACCAGGGCATGGTACTTTGCGCAGGGGGAGGGGGTATAGGTCGAGATACAGGATGGTGTTGTGTGACAGTTTGGGTTAGATGGCCTCATGTGCCTTACATATCTCCCTGGATGCCCCCAAACTGATCCCTCAAAAGTGACATATTGTTCTCTCAAGTCATAGATTGCACACTGTTTTTGACTGATAGTCCTCAGTTCACAGATGGTAGTAACATCCATTAGCATAACTTATGACAGGGAGAGCATATTTCCCCACAGAGTAGCCTAAATAATGTAGAATGATAAATTAAATGCAAAGATTCCTCAGTCAGCAGGATACCCTTGAGATTTACTTATCTCCTCGTGTTTAGTGAGGAGTTAGTTACACTCTGCTCTTACCCAGCTTGCGATTTAAATTATAATGCTCCGTATTCTTTTTTAAGTGTGTTTGAGGGGCACTGATGTGAATGTGTGTCAGTCCTCCTCTTTGGGATTATCTCTGCTTTTTTTTTGGTATCCATTATTTTTTTTAAAAAGCAGTTTATGAGGTAAACACACAATATAAACACCAAGAAATAGACCAGAAGAAAATAGTTTTTGTGAATGTGCCAACCTCTCATTCACTATATCATTGTTAGGAAAGGGCTTTACAAACACGCTCTTTTGCTACGCTCTCTACTTTTAGTAGCACCCTCCAAATATGTGAGAGCCCTCTTGCATTGATTTGAGTTAGTGATATTTATGCAACAAATAAAAAAAGGGCTTCTTCAGCAAAATTTGAAAACAACTTAACCCCACAATTCCCAACTGTATGTTAGCATTTAAGTATTTGCTTTATTAGATGTACAGCCTAGTATACTGATTTGATATCTGGGAAGTATTAATGTTTCTTTGAATCAAAAGTTTATTCAGTTATGTAGAGAGAAATTATTTAAGAGACCATTGTTGTAAATACAGCTGACCGGGTAACTCATGCTTCTTGGCCGATGGCTGTAGGGGGGCATCAGTCATTACACTGCATTAATGATAATGTTGGAAGCCCCCCCCCCCCTTTCTGTCAGACCCACTTACTCCAAAGATGGTATATTAAGGAGGAAATTCCTCTGAAATTAGCAGGACAAGGTCATCTGCTGGACTGAAGTTTGCAGTGCTTGAATAATGATGAAAACAGCCTTTCTACGTGAAAGCTCTCATGACTTGTCTGTCTCTCCTCCTGCCACCACAGAGAACAGTCACCGTGAACATATCCCTTCACCCCCCTCCAATCAGCTGTGATGGATGGACTAATTGATGCAGAGTGATTGGGCCATTCATTTTATCCTACAACAGTGGCTTCCATATTTAGGATTAGCATTACATTATAATGGGAAGGGAGCAAGAAATGGCCAGGTAGTTATGGGATTATAAAGGGACAGAGGAACAGTGTGAAGAACAGTTAAAGGAGGGAGAGAAAAAGCCACAAAGCCATCAAGCAGTACTGATCAGTTGTGTCAAGCTCAGTTAGGACATCAGGGAATGTTCCAAGGAGTTTATGGAGAGGTATATATCTAGGAATAAGTGTGAGCAAGAGGGGCATATAGCCATTATGTGTCCTGGTATCCTTCTCTTTGCCTATGAATCATTCATCTCTGTCCCCATGTATAAATCAGGCTGCCGGCTGTTGCCTGCAGCAGTCATGTTATTAGCGAGTTGATGGCATCTCTTGATCTGTGGCACTGCAGTGTGGGTGAGGGAAAGGGTCTAACTTAAAACAGTGCACATATCTGCACATCAAACTGTATGGAGCTTGTGCTGTCTGACTGGTGGAGCGAGCTCTCTGGAGCGAGCCAGGACCACACAGAGGTACACATATATGAAGGGATGTTTCTCCACTGACATTCACATTTGCTTTATTATTCTTTTAGAGCTCTCAAACAGTGTCAGTGTAATGTATGGTCCATGTTAGACTCTTGTTGATAATGTTGCACTTTCCTGTGGTCTATTCAATAAAGGTCTATTACTTCTTAACACTAATTTTGATCAATTATCATCATATTCCAAAGGGGATTTATGAAATAGATTGCTTTAAATAGAGACAGAATATTCAGTTTTTAACCTTTCTTTGCTTGCATTTGGGTTAACAGTCTGAAAAATTGAAAAAGATTAAAAGATTTATGTTTGATGCTCCATCCACCCCTCTGTAGTGTCACTTTGAGACTGACACTGTCTCGCATGCTGGCAACAGGGTAATTTGAGCTGGAATGCTTTATCCCTCTTTAATCTTTATTAGTTTGATATGTGAGCATGACCAGTCATTAAATGCCATTATAATTTTGGATTTCAGTCTTGGATAAGATAGGTTTGTAGTGAGTAAAAGATTATCATAAAACGAAGCCATTATCAATTTTCTCTGTCTTCAAAGTTATTTCAAATGTATGTTTTTGTTTTTGCATGTGTTTATGTGTCTAAGAGGAAACACAAGCACGCCGTAAGCCATCTTAAATCCTCAGAATCAAATAAATATGATATTGCAGTCAGGTCCTCTGCTTCCTTCAAGTTGCCTCTGTAAACACATTGCAGCTGTTTGTTTTATTTTGTGTTTGACCTCTGCAACCTCTCTTTCTCTGTTTTGTGCTCCTTTTCTTGCTGAGAGGAAGTGTAATATTTTTGAAATTCCACAACATGTATATTTCAACCACATTGTAAATCATTTGCTTTTACTCAGCAAGGACAGTTAACTCTTTATTATTGTACACAAAGTGAGTATACAACCATAGGGCTTAAGAAGTGGACAAGAAAATGTCTATTTAGTTTTTTTCCACATTGCCTCACATCTGACCTCCTCCTGTACCCCAAACTCCCTCTAGTGCAACAGTATTTCTGGGTCAGTTGACAAGATTTTAGACAATGCGATGCATTACCAAGCCTAGTGTCAGGGCACATTTGTGTCCTGCACAGGCTCTATTTGTGGCTGGTTTTGGGTGGATCCTGCACACACTTCACTGCACTGTCTATTTTCTTTTGCATGCACGTGTCTTTGTGTATTACCTATACATCCTTAGGCCTCTGTGTTTTTGTGACAGTGTGCATGAGTGTGAATGTGATTGTGCCGGTATTTATTCACATGATGGTGTATCTGTCAGGATTTTGTGTGTGCATGTGACTTTCATTCAGATATAAATGGATGCTAAGCTGTCTTGTCAGTTGAGTCAGTGGTCAGTTTCGGTCTTGCTGCCCCCAGCAATGTGCGATGGAGTGATGAGATCTGACAGATGGGGACACTTCTTCACAGGACCCCGTCCCATACTGTAGTCTCTACAATCATGGCGAGGCAAGTACCAAGATTTCACATGAGGCTTTAGCAACTTATAGGCACATGCTCACTAATGAATCAGAAATAGCTGATATATCTATATACCAATCACATAAAACCATTATTTTCAAAGCATTTTTTAGACCCCAAATAATTGCATTGCTTATATGGGAGTCATGACTTACTGCCTATCAGACCTCCACCATAGGGCATTGTTTACTGCATACGTAAAGTGCATGTCCACTAACTACTATGACTTATAAAGTATAAATAAATGCTCGTATTTATGGTGGTGCTGGAGTTGTAAATAGAGTTTTAGCTTATGTGTGACAGCACCCTGATAATGGTTCATTTAATTAGCAGTATGAACAACAGAAGCATGTTCACTTGAGCATTTCTAAAGTTGCTGTTGGTGGCTGATTAGTGGCACTTCTCTGACACTTTCTGTGCAGTGGCTGACCTGTTAGAATGGCCTTTTGCCAACTCGTAACAAACTGTCAAGCTTTCTGCATCTCTCATGGGGCAGCCTAGTTAGCTGTGTCTGACAGGCCACTCGCCTACATGGGGGGTTTCAGCCCTGGGACGGCAGAGCAAGCTCCAGAGGAAAGCTGTCATATTTTTTTTGTCAGACCACAGGGAAGAGGAGGAGTTTCTCTTCCTCTGTCTCTTTCTCTAACTCTCCATCTATATTTCTCTTTGTATCAGCCAGTTCCCTTGGTGAAGATCTTCACTGTCCCAGAGCCTGTTATGCCCGTCTCAGCCTGACTGTGCAGAATAAACAGACGGGTGTCAGAAGATGAAACGCCAAGTGTCCCTTAGGAGCAGGGCCTGTCGTTGTGTTAACTCTCTCACTGTTGCCTCCTGAGAACTACAGCAGCCATCCCAGTATGCTAGCTGAGTGTGACACTGAGACAGGCAGTCGGACTGAGGTGAAAGACGCTCCATGTGTCCTTCCTTAGGGAGAGATGAGCGTTTATACCACAGGGATGATGCCCGCCACTCCACCTAATCCTCTTTTCCCAGACACTTCATTATCACCCGCACACTGCAGCTGCAGTTTGTGTGTGTGCCGACAGATCTATGAGGAAAGCCGGAGAATCTCTGGTAAAGGAGGAAAGAGAGGAAAGATTACTGAAGAGAGGGAAGGGTTAAGAGCATTGAGAGAGGAAGGAAGAAGGTTGGAATGGTGAATGACAGAGGGTTACACAGAGAAAAGGGTGTGGTGGAGGTGGAGAACAGATGTCAGACAAAGTGGGAGATAGTGAGGGGAAAACAGTTTGTGCAATGTCTTTTGTCTCAGTTTTTTTCACCCAAAAACTGAAATGGAGACAGGAAAACGGGTCCTCCCCCAGACTGTCATGCTAATTGATAGCTTTATATTTGTATATGGATATGTAAATGAATATCTTTTTATAGGATAACACATACTGTTAAATTTAGTTGAAAATTCTGAACTGAATGTGCCATCATGGAATATGTGGAATCCTGTCTATTCTGGGGGCAAATCTTTAGCGATCAAGCTTTCAAATAAGATTTCAGATTTTGGTATACACAAATCAGTTGATACTAATGTATTTGTTCCTTTCTGTGTTGAGCATGTGCAGACGTGTCTGCTGTGAAGAAGATTAATTTCTGAGTGGGAGAGTGCAGCAAAGCTATTTGAGCCCACTGAAACATGTTGGCTCTCTACTGTGAGACTCGCATTAGCACATGCCATAATTGATGGAGGAGCATACTTAGCAGTAATAATGGGCATGGGCATTACAGGGGGTGGTATCAAGACATTGTTTTCAGAGAGCTCTAATTAAGCTTTTTGCTGAAGCTTTGCTGTAGCACCGACTGTCCAGTATCATCAGAAAACTTTTCTAAGTCTCTGATAAACACACTTTTTGCCAATCAGTTTGTTCTGCACTTCCCATCTTCCCAACAGTGAGAGAAAGAAATCTTCTCCACTGACTCTAGTCCCAGCCCTAATAAAATGGCTCAGTACAATAGGGAGCTATTGTCTTTACAGCTAGTTGGTGGTCGGACTACAGCTCACTCAGGGAGATCCGACCTCTGAGACCAGCTGGGAAGTTCCCACCACCAGCCAGCTCCACCTGTGAAACTGCAAACAAGCCAATCCCTTCCCTCCATCTCTATGCCCATGTGCATGATCAACACCACGCTGACACTTTTCCGAGCCTCTTCAATCATCACAGTATTTTGAGGCAGGGGGTGGTGGCTCTAATATAACTGAGTCTCTATACATGTTGGAGGTGGAGGCACAGCAAAGCACACACAGCTGTAGTGCTGATTGTGTCTCAAGTGTGTGTATCTGACCCCTGTGAAAAGTCAAGATGTGGGTGGGATAGAAGTAAACAAGGAACTGTTGACCTTGATAGCACTTTGCCAGTAACTTCCCCATCACTTCCCTACATATCACTTCATCCCCTGTCACGTCTTTAAAACTTTACTTGGGCATTTTGAAAGTGTACTGGCAAGGCACCAGAGATTAGGAACAAATGCCACAGTGGCTGTTTTCATACGCCATGTTCTACATTAAACAGTAAGCCTAAAGGAAACTTTGCAAGATAGAGAACAAATGCAAGACTCAGCTGACAGCCCCTGGAACACATTTCTCCCCCTTGGTGGGCAGCAGAGAAAACCTCACCAAGTGTGACAATAACAGAATGCCAAAACACAGATCGGGCCAAATGAGCTGTGAACATTAACAAAGTAGCGAATTTGTTCTGTGGTGTTTGGGCTGGACATGTGTCCCCCCAGCATGTTAAACTCTGCAAAGAGTCTTACTCGTGGGCAGACAGTTAAAAAGTAAGAACAATTAGGAAAACATGAAAGGGAAGACAGAAAAACAGAAGGTAAAGAGTACCAAGCGAATCATCAATAGTGATGTCAGCCCAAGGAGTATGTGTATGTTTATTATTTTAGCATTGCATTGCTTGGGAATGTTTGTGCCTGTTACTTTGAGCCCACTTGATATTTGTCATGCTGTATGGTAAGCTTCTGAAGCTTGAGCTATAAATCAGTGGTATACTTGTATTGTAATCCCCATGAGATTTGATTATAAATGATGAGTACCACTACAAGTTATCAGGGTTGTCTTGATCAAAACTATTTGTTCTTGATATTGATCTGAGACATTTATGACTGAATATCTTCCCACACAAAGTTTCAATCCCATATTTGCATTTTTCTACTGCACACTGTTGAAACTACAAACCATAAGTACATGTATCTAGGCTTGATACCTTTGCAGCACTGCAGTTCCATAATTAAAAATAATATATTTCTTCTATTATCACACAGAATGGCATGGACATGCTGCTTACCTATTTCTCTTGGTTTTAGCATCTCCTCAATTGTCTGCTTTACATACTCTGCTCTATAGGATCCACAAAACTGCAGGCCATCCACTTGACACAAAAAAAAGAATCAGTTCAGTGTGTATTGAGACTATACACTAAACTAAGAACTCTAAATGTCTTCATTAAATCAACAGATGTTAATGACTGTTTTTTAATTCGGAAGTATTCGTTCGTTCGTTCGTTCGTTCGTTCGTTCGTTCGTTCGTTCGTTCGTTCGTTCGTTCGTTCGTTCGTTCGTTCG
>JAOXYM010000017.1:9385762-9405806 GCA_028567055.1 Leptatherina wallacei
GTTCGTTCGTTCGTTCGTTCGTTCGTTCGTTCGTTCGTTCGTTCGTTCGTTCATTCATTCATTCATTCATTCATTCAATTAATTATACCAAATTAAATAATTCTGAATTAAAATATTCTCCTTCAGGTTTACATGGAAATATTAATTCTGACTTAAGGTTTACATGGAAAACATGCTTTAATTCCTCTTTAGATCCGGAGGTTTGGAAAGGGTTCTGAATGGTTAGAGGGTGGAAGTGACGATGTTCGTCTACAGGAAGTAAAAAAAAGTCTGCTTCGTTTTCAACTATTCATTAATTTTCTGTACCTCTTAGTCCAATTCAGGGTTGCGGGAGGCCATCCCAGCAATTATCAGGTGAGAGGCAGGGTACACCCTGGACAGGTCGCCAGTCCATCGCAGGGCCAACACAGTGAGACAGACAGCCATTCACGCACACACTCACTCCTAGAGAGAATTTAGAGTGACCAATTAACCTATCATGCATGTCTTTGGACAGTGGGAGGAAGCCGGAGTACCCGGTGAGAACCCACGCATACACGGGGAAAACATGCAAACTACGATGTGGAAAAAAACAATAAGAAACATTTTCACTTGATTTGGATTCTACAGCAGCAGCTATTCTTTAGCATACTAATTTACTTTTGCGTGAATAAACTCTGTTTGAGTCCGTTTGCTTCAGGTGGCAAGGACTGTATAAAGTCGTTATAGCGAAAGGACAAGGGAACGAGCATGCGCAAAACGACCGGAATTTACTTAAAGCGGAATCAAGGTATACATGATGGAGGATGAGAGAGGAATTATTTAATTCGGAATTAAAAGTGGAATAAACCTGCCACTTACTTTGGAATTAAGTTTAATCCAGAATTATCATTTTCATTCGGAATTAAGTGTTTACATGGTCATTTTTCATCTCTTTAAAGCAGAATTAACTTCAATTCCGAATTGAAGAGAAATTAAAACTCTCATGTAAACGTGGCCAAAGTAGATCATAATACTTGTAGATGGTGGAGAATCCCGTTGGAAACTTGGTTGATGCTGTGTTATATATTCAATATTGAGAGAAAGAAGAATGTTCAATGGCTCCCCAAATCTATCAAAACACCTCAGTTATAAATTCAGTCACTCTCTGTAATCCTTTTTTCCCTCATTACTGTGCTGCAAGAACATGCTCTCTTTCTTTAAACTTTTCCTCCAGTGTGTTAACGATGATGCTGAAGTTGGCTTTCAATTTGTCAGTTAAGTGGAGAAATGGCCCATCCCTACTTCGAATTAGAGGCCAACTTTGGCATTTTTTAAGTTAAATGAGTGAAGTCACTGCATCCATCCAAATGTCTTATGCCTTAGATGCCTAACCATGTTGGTGATATTGATTGAAACTACCTTGCAGAATGGTAGGATGACCGACATTGCAAGTAGCTGTTAGCATACACTTGTTTTTTGCTTAGAAATAGTTCCACACAATAGACAGGCTGATAACGACCACCTACAATATTTAAGGCAGAAATGAATAAAGATCAATCAAAAATACCATGGTTAGGACCCTGATATAGTACTTGAGATCAGATATGGGCATCCCTACAAGTTGGTGTCTGTCGACTGGCTATATGTGAGCCTGTCTCTGTGGATTCTATGTTATTCTTGGCTGAGGCAGGAAACCTACAGCCTTCTTTTGCAAGCCTGACTGTGGCTTAGCTGTTAAATGTTTTATTTACTGAGCCTTGAAGAGATAAGAGCCGAGTGTTTTGAAATGTCTGCCTGAGAACATCAGCATGCTTCTTTTAAGTGCCGATTGGTCATTTGGCATCCATCCTTCAACACCAAAATGGACTCTTAAAGCAACTCAGGATGGCTATAAACATATGCATCCAATGACAGGACTACTCTAGAAAAATAAAGAAAGACATGTATTTCTTTTACACAGCTCCTATAAATTGTTCAACGGGGCTGTTTGACAAATGGATTTAAAACTTTGAAGTTTGTTGATATTAAATCTTTTAGGGTTAGACTGTTGTGTATTTTTAACTCAATCTCCCTACCATGTGATAGCAAGGAGACAAGTTAAGGAAAAAGCCAAACTGCATGAAAAATGAATCAGTGCTGGGTTGCTTGTTAATTTCTTGGTGTACTTCCTGAGGTGAAGCTCTCTCGACGCGGACGCTGCTTTTGATCATTCACAAAGCATGCCGTATCAAGGTCTGCACTGGCACCTAACAGATGGTCATTAAATCATGCATTTTATTTTACTTGAGCTTTTTTTTTTAATTCCTGAGAGATCTCCATGCTTTTATTGCTGCTGTGGATGATGGCTATCATGCTGATTAGAAACATGCAGACTTTTTGTGAGGATGCCAATAGAGCTAATGGAGAAAACAATGCACATACTAAAATTGCATTAATTCAGCCTCACAACTCTCTTCTCTTTGGAGGGGTCATTTTACAACCACCTGTGAATATAGTAAGGATGCAGAGATGCTCCAAGTTTTAAGTAAAATTCTTAACTTTTTTATGCATGATGCATGGGCCTGTTTTTATGCAAGTCTTGTGCAATATATTGAGGACTGGCCACTTATCAGATGTCTTTTAAAGCTTGTTAATCATCAGGACAACAAGGACAAATTTTCACCCTCAGTTAACTATGCTCTGGAAGCTTGTTAGTCTTTGTGTCACTCAGTGCTGCAAGGACAACAATGCAACATTACCTTTGCATGACTGGCTAAATTGAAAATCCACCTTAACGATGCATGACTATTTAAAGGCCTTTAAATTGCAGACCTCTACAGCTAACACATTAAAGGAAGGAACAATTGACCAAATCTCCTTAAGGTGAGGATGGTTTGGTTCTGTGAACAGTTCAGACAATTATAGCAGGTTCAGTGATGATATTGTTGATGTTTGTCACAGTATTTCATCTGCAGAGTGTTTCAGTGGCTTTTATAGCATATTGTTGCTTACTGAATACATTTTTCTTCCACATAATATTCTGATGATTTCAGCAAATATCCATATTGACATGGCACTGTAGAATTTCCAGCTTTTATTTTTTTAGGACAACTATCAGTTGTTTTCAAGATAGGATATAGAAGATATTTGTATTGACTGCTTTTTCTTGCACATGTATGGAGACATGTGTGCCTCTGTGTTTGACCTGTTTCGGCTTGAATATGTATGCATTTTCATCAGATGCAAATCTATTACAGTTCAAGCTTGTGCAAATGAAATCTTTTGAAGTCTACACCCACACAAGCGCCTACGTTTGATTAGATTCTTCTGATTTTGAAGTGAGAATTTAGCAGCACCATACTTTACCTTTTCATATTAACAGGCAAAATGAGAGACAAAGGCTTTGTATTATATTGTCATGGGGGCCAAAGTTCCTGACATGGCAATTTGCAGTCTTTTCTTTTGGTTGAGTGGTGACAATATGCCGCTGTAGGCTCAATTGGGTCCCTGTGTACTGCAGTGTGAAAGCAGCTTGGCTTTTTGCCCCTGGGGTCAGTGCAGAGATCTCATACACCACAACTGATGAGCTCTAATCTGGCCTCCTCAGCAAACACAAGCCTTTCTCTGTAACCTTCAAGCCATGAAACACAATTTACAGCAGCGGTGGGGGGCCAAAGGGACCATGCTGTCAACAACCAAATGGAGGAATGGTTACACAGTGAACACAACAAACAATCTGGTGTTTCCCACTTTTTAATGATTGTTACATTTTTAAATCTCATTAACTTTTGTTTTTTATTTCTTAACTTCTGATGCACCTACTTTATTTATTAATTTTAATATTGTGATATTGTAGCTGCTAGAGAAATGGAGATGCTGCCAAATAGAATTTTGTTGTATTGTTGTACAATGACAATAAAGTTTCTTCTTCTTCTGCTTACATTTTACTGTAGAAAGATCCCAAATGGTGAACATAGTTAGCCCCTATATCTTGTTTAGTCATTTAGCGGTTATTGATCAGAACGGTTATTTTCTAAGACGGTTGATAGTTGTTGGTTAAAGCAGGACAAAATCATTGCCACAGGATATAGTGGACATCAAAACTAAATGTGAAATTACATGCAGTTCAACTTTTAACCATCATTTCAAGACACAAACGGAAATCATTAGCACAAGAGTAAATTAATAATTTAGCAAAAGCCTAAATGTTTAATCTATCAAATGGTTTTCTTATTTTATGTGTTTAGTTTTTTTCAGAAGCTGAAACTTTTAGACAGTAAAGAGGCTGAATAAAAACAATCTTTACATTTATAAATATTATTTTAGATTAGCCTTTGAGCTGAATTTGTTGAATAAGTTGGGGGGGGGGCATTTCATTAAAAGAAACCTGCTATAAAGTATCATTACTCAAGTGGAATATTCATGTCAAGTATTTTCAGCAGGGAATATTCCTCTCTTCAGTATAAGTAGCATGTGAAGACTGTATGCACTACATGGATTTTGTTACTTACTGTTAAACAAAAATCACAAAATAATCTAGAATCAGATGAAAAAGATTAAACAGTGTCACTGCAAATTTGAATCCATGATGTTTCTAAAAAATGCTCAGAAGTCTTGATTTATTTGTCTACCGATCTATTGTATGAAAATATTTTCTGTCTTTAATGTTGTATTATTGAATATTTTATATAATTATCTAAGAGGCCACAGCACAAATTCAACATTATGTTTAAATATTGACTTATGTTCTGCCTCTGTCCTTGTAACCATTTTCATGACGGCTTTGTGCTAACTTCTCATTTGATATTCATTAGAAATGTCTGAACCTGCATAGGAACAGCACTTCTCTCACGCAGTTAATACTGCAGTTGATTAAAGAATTTAAATGGTCCATTTAACCCGTAACGCTTGCAAGACCTACCTGTATGATAGCACCATTACTTTGCAGTAATTCCTGCAGGCGGCAGTTTGAATCGATCCCCCCTCAGCCATCAGGAAGTTTTAGTGCTGCTATGTGTGTGCTCAAAGCCCAGTTTAATAAAGCTAGGTGGTCATGAGCCGTTAAACCATAGGAGAACAATAAATAAACAGACCTGCTCTGTCCTCTTCTACTGTTCACCCGCTTCCTGTTCTACCACACCTCTTTCTCACCAAGTGGTGGATGTGCTCCGCACAGAGATTCTAGTATTTTCACGCAAGTGGCTTACAGCTAGAAGCAGGCGCTGATTGTACTGGGATAACACGATAAAATGCTCTTGCTTTTAGAGGATTTTATCATTTCCACTGTCAAACAGTCACATCCTTTGGCAATAAAATGTTTTTTTATTTATTTATTTGTAATCTAAATGGAAGCCTTTATAGGACAAAAGTGTTTTTAATAATATGCATGAAGATGGTGGTAAGAATTTGTCATGAGACTGTCGCAACACAGGCCATCAGCGAGGCAGATTGATGTTGAGGGGTCTGGTTGATGGAGATAGAGTTTATCTGCTGCAGGCTGGGATATGAAATCTAATCACATGAGTGCCAGGTGAGGAAGTGCAGCCACAGATGAGCCACTAACGCACACCATCACACTTGTGTTCAACAAATGGCAAGGAATTTCTCTCTGCTGGGTTGAGACAGGCGATAAGCTTCAGACAAGAACTCTCTCGCTCTACAGATCTGTCTTTCAGGGAGTGACAGAGAAATGGACTAAAGGAGATGGCATTAGAGGGAGAAGAGGATTGAGAAACGGGCAGCTGTGGAAAATGTAAAATAAATGAATGGAAACCCTTGAAACACTCTCAGCAGCCAAAATAATGAATCTCTTTGGTTTATTTTCAGCACTGTTTATTCCTCACATAGTCTAAAACAGTGACCCTATGATCAGTTTTTATTTTGTGCTTGGCCGTGGTCAGTGAGTGGCTTAAAAAAAATCACAACACTAAAATAACAGTAAAAATGAATTTACCTCAAAGCTGAATAATGAATTATTGCTTATTTAAGACGTGATCCTATATGCCATATAGTCGTTTGTTGATCTAAATAAATTGCTGGGTTTATGATGGGTTATATGGGTACCACTGAAATTGCCTGCATAAGTTGATGTTCATGCAGCTTCCCTTGTGTATGATCAAACAGACATTTCAGGCAGAAATTAAGCATACCATCAGAGCTGAGTGGCTTTTGGTTCAGCAGAATAGAATAATGTGCACAAAACCAAGTTTTTAAGTATCTAGAAGTTTGAGCATACCCATTTATTAACACACACTGCAGTTCCCACCTTTTATAAGCTTGAGAGTGAGCCCATGCAGGCAGGAAATTAAGAATTGGAAACACACCATTCTGTTAGGTTTGTTATAAAATCAATAACTTGATATTCTCTGCAGTTAACACAGTGTAACATTTACTCTGCAACAAGGCAACAGCAACTATGCTTTTGAATGAAAATCACTGAGATCAGTGTGTTTAAGATGTTTTCTTCTGCAATTTGACACTTTTGTTCACTTTTACGTAAATGGAAAACATATGAATTAAAGGTTGGATATGGAATACGGGCACAATAGTGACATGTAGTGTGTCTAGGTTGCAGCTGCAATGGCAGTAAAATAATTCCAGGTGTTGGGTTGCCAAGTTCGCTGCCGATACATCAAGTGACCAGCCGGCACATCAAGTGATCAGCCGGCACTATGTCCAGAGATGAATCGTACAGGGTAAGGTTTAATTTCGACTCATAAGTTTATTTTACACAGTATTTAACGTTAACCTTGCTATTAGTTATTTATTAGATGTACGTAATTTCTGACTTTGGCCACTCACCGCAGTGGTGAAAGTGAGCCAGCAATACTAGACAGGGAAGGAGGATTAAGCTGCCTCTGTTTCCTCCGTTCACTGGGTGAACAAGTGCAATGAACACAAATGAACACTCATTGCAGAGGAGTTTAACTGCCAGCTAATGCAGTTAGTAAGAGAGTTAGCTTACCGATCCAGTAGAAAAGTAGCCGTTTCCGCATGTGTTTTGATGCCGTGGAAACTTTTTATGTGGGCCCATCTAGTGTAGGCTTCACCTTAATTTACTTTAGATTTTGCTATTCTCCGGTAATTCCTCTTCTGAGATGGATAACGATATCTCCGGGGCTCAGATGCAGCTGCTTGACTTGCCGACTCCGCTATTTCTCCCAGTGCCAGCCAAGCTGTACCGAAAATACTATTGGAACATAGAGACTGTATTTGGCAACCCTATTGGCTGGTAGATGTAAACATTGTCAAACTCGTCAAAATTGATATTTTCAGGCTAAATATGTTTTTTTTTTTTTTAGGAAATCCTGTACTTTCATTCTGCACCCTTCTAACTGCCTCGTGGAGGTAATATTTTTTTTTAAATATAGCTTTTAATAAAAATTTTCAATATTCAACCTTTAACATCTAGAGATTTGTAGATTTATTTGGGCGCCAGTATCTTTGCAGACTTTGTCTTCCTTTTGTGGTTTTTGATTATTCTTGTCAGGGTTGGATTGCGACTGGCATTCTTGGTTCAGTCAGCCAACCATACAATCCAGAGACGGTCAAGTAGTACATCACCCATATGTGTACTCGGCTTATCGATGAATAAAAATAAGTAATCCAAACCTTTTGAATGGCAGTGATGAGGTTCCTCCCTAATCCTTCTCTCCCATCATGAAGCGACTCCCGAACAATTCAGCCACCACCTCCTGCTCCTCCTTATTTTTCCTCTCACTCTGACCATCATCATTGATAACAGTGCACACCTGCTCTTCTCCATGGCTCACCATCTGCTCCTCAACACCACCTGCCTGTTGCTGCACAAACTTTGCTGCTGCCAGTAATAATGTCGGCTATTGCATCAATCCTTACAACAATTCACATCTGAGATATTTGCACTTTTGGCACCAACTGCCTCCAAACTCTAAAGCTTCTTTTCTTGCAATTTTTCTGCTCTACCTTTATGCTTGGGTGATTCTTAGTGAGGAAGCAGACCACACAACATGTTTGTTTGAGCGGTCTTATGCACACACTCCGTTTAGATGTTAAATGTGTGTTTCATAACAGGATCAGAATTATTGGGGCTAAAATCAAATGGCAGTACGATTTAAGTAAAGTTCAAAGCAACACTTGCAGAATTCTGACTCAAAGACCTAATACCATATTAAAACATATTCCATAGCCAGCTTCATTAGTGTTTCCTGACTTCATGTGTTATGCACATATATTTTACTTGTTTTGTAAACATGAAAATAACCCTTCACCTGAGACACCAGCAGGAGTAATTGGCAACAGTTTCTGAAGTTTAGGCATATTGCCAAACTGTTTTATTGTCCTCTCACTTTGGGTTTCCATGTTGAAGGCGAGCACTTTGGACCTGTAGTGTTAAGGAGCTGGTCTTCCACCTTTCGTAATTTGTAGCTAGAGTTCAAAGTGGAATTCCTCAAATTTATTGAGGAAAAGGTATCACCCCTCCAATGATAAGCAGGTTACACTTGTAAACCTTAATAGGGCATAGTCACACCAGGTCTCTCTATGTATACACCAGGATCGTCCGAGAGACTCGGTCTGATTGGCCAGGGACACGCTTTGTTGTTTCCTCATTGTGTTGTGTAGAGGATGTGAAGATTATTTAGATATGAGGATGTAAATATTATTTTTCATGTATATATTTATTTGCTTGTGTTCTTTCACTTGTGTTCTTTGATGTATTTACTTTGCCCGCTTATTCCAATGCAGGGTTGCTGGGGGGCTGGAGCCTATCCCAGCAATTATCAGGCAAGAGGCAGGGTACACCCTGGAAAGGTCGCCAGTCTTTCACAGCGGCCAACATAGAGAGACAAAAGACCACTCACACTCACTCCCAGGGACAGTTTAGAGTGACCAATTAATCTAACATGCATGTCTTTGGACTGTGGTAAGAAGCTGGAGAACACACACATACACAGGGGGAACATGCAAACTTCACACAGAAAGGCCCGGCTCAACGCTCAAACTAGGGACCTTCTTGCTGTGAGGCAACAGTGTATAGCCAGAAGGGGAAGAAGAAGAGGTGCCGATTTAAATTAGTAGTATATTGTTTTGTGATTTATATTATATGAAAAAAAACAAAGGAACTCCCCTTCCAATTATTTAATATTTCATTGAAGCTGAGGTGCAGTATAAAACAAAACTGGGCATTTCAGCACAGTGTGGCTTGTGTGAATATGTGATGTATCTCTGCAATTCTCTTCCTCATCTTTCACCTCCTGGTCAGCAGAATCCCATAACACCACTGTAAAACTCTTGGGACAGAAGCGTATGGACCTTAAAGGTAATATATTTGTCAGAACATGTTTGGCATGGTGTATAGTAGCTGTCAAATGTTTAACCCTGCTTGTCCTAAGGTCCTAAATATAGTGTGTGCAAACTGATGGGAGTGTATGAAGGCGTGAGAGTAATCATGACCTCTTCACCTGGTCAGTGACATTGCCATTAGACCACTTTATAGAGGGCCCTTCCAGACACATCTCTATCTCCTTTGCTGGTCCAGCATTCCTGCTCATCAACACCCATCTACACATCCTTCGGGCTTTTGCTGAACTCACGACCCCAGAGTTGGGTTGCTATGCCATCCATTTGCCAACAGGGAGATTGTTTTTCAGCACTTGAAATTTTAGCCTGGGAGATCAATGTTGCAGCTGGCCTGACAGACCCTACAGGGGACTAGAGGTGGCTGAGGTCAGGGTTTTCTCCTGGCTCCCTGTTGTGTGTTTAGGTTAAGATAGGATACCCTGGGATCACTCTTTATACTGATGGCCATGGTTTGTTCTTCAAACCAAAGTCTGACAAGATAAACTGTTCTGTTTTGATATGCTAAACCTCTAGCCAGGTAGCAAATGGCAGCCATCTAGCGAGGAAGCGGGGATTCAGTAACATTGTGAATGGCATCTTACCTTTCTCTACAAACACATGAACAATTTCATACAAATTCACTTATTATGGGTAAACAACAACAGAGACCTTACCCTTCTCATTAACTTGCATGTCTAGTAAGAGGAGACGTAATTGGAGAATCTGTTTTTACTAGACTGTGTTTTATACCCAGTCTGCACCCATCCCCCATGTTTCCCACTTGTTCTCTTAAAAACACACATGTGCATGCTTTTTTTTTTTGGCTGTTCAAACTGGAATGAAACAGAGCGATTTCACGCTTTCAGTTTAGTAATGGCATTATGTAAAATGCCATTACCCTGGAAAGGACTCTCCAATGTGTGGAGGCAGGTCAAGTGCTCATTTTAGAAATGGGTTATCTGTGGAATTGTACAAAACAACACAAACACCCATGTCTTTCTTACTCTCAGCTTTAAGGGCCATTTAGAAGGGAAGACATTTAAGCTGAAATGATGGTGTGCAAAGGTTTCTCGTAACTAATGGTCATTGTTAGTTTTGTTCAAGAAGCACACTAGACCCAGACATCCAGAGCCTCAATACAATATTTCCCTTTCTTCTCTCCTCTCTTCTTTTTCTCACTCTCACACTCTCAGCTTGTAACAGTGCTGTGGAGATCTGGGTGAATATGGAATAATGGAAGCTCTTTGTTTGCTCAGGTGCTGATCCTTCACAATGGGTACATAATGGAGGAACACTTTAGAGACAGATGTTCCCTCTTCATGACACTCTTCAGTATGACCCTCTTAGGAGGCAAAAGGAGGGAAAGAGAGAAAAATATAATTTTAAACAACTTTGTGATCCTCCATGCTTTTCTCTAAAATGAACTGTTTACACGCAGAAGTGTAAATGGGATAGTTGTTTACACTTGATGAATTATAGTCTTAAAAATAGAATCGCTTCCCTTCATGCTGACCGGTTTGCTTGGTCGACCTTATGAAACAAAAGCCTGTGAATACATATTCACTAGCATGAGATAAACCTTAACAGCAAAGGTTTGATTCAGCTTCTTATGTTCCCTATTGGTACAATTTCCAAGTGTTTATTAGTTATGGGTCACCTTGAAGGTTGAGGAGTAGATGGAGGGCAATCAATAACTAAGCCAATACGAAAGCAAGAGGCTAAGGTTAAGAGGGTAATCCTTGATAGTAAAGCAGGAAATCTATAAAATAAATGATTTCTCCACTCCTGCAGGGCAGTGGATGCCTTTTATTGGAACATCTTTGGGCACACAAACCTACCAAAGTGCACAAATAAATAAATAACCATTTTTGTTTCAAATATTTTAAAAGCAAATCCTGCATTTTCCACGAGATGTGTTTTTTTCCCCATAATTTCGTTCACTTTTATAAGCGATCTTTATGGGTCTTTTTAGAATAAAAGATGCTGTACTTTACACTGTACCCAATGCAAGTGAAAGCCAACCTTGGACCCTTTTATAGTTGGCTGTGTGCATGCACATGAACTAAAGTTGCCATGAACCTGCAGCTGTTCTTGCTTTAAGATCCTTTTGGAAAGCCACATTCTGCACATTGAAATCTATAGAAAAAGGTAAACGTCTTGTACTAATCAAGTCAGCAGATCGTTTTGAAAATGAATAAAAGCAAATCAATAAATCATTATCAAAATACACTATATGCCATTCACAGCAATGTTTAAATCAATATCAATAGTTTGTATTTTTGATCAGTTTTGCGTTATTTGTTAAAGTACTACTCTGTTGAGAATGGCTGATGGATTTTAAATAAAACTTTCTTTACATCCATAATGTGATGTTTGAATTCAATTTTAAAGTATAAAGCAGAAACAACACAGCCGATGTCATGTACTTAATTTTACTTGTACTTGGAAATGTACATGAACACATTTTTTATTCCTGCTCACATTTTATCCAGCCTGTTGAATGTAAACTGTGAACTTGTATTTGCAGCACTGCATCTGTAACCTTGAAACAGCCACCAGCCAATATAGAAAATGTACACTTTTTGTGCCTTAAATCCTTCATAAATCATGAGCATTAGATTGTATTTTTGCCACCACAATAAATGTTTATTAGAATATTGTTCCTTGCTTTACCCGTGTAATGTGTTGTCCAAACGCAAGGTGTGCTCTTTCGTTTATCTATTTATTCCTTTTAATAGCAAGTTAGATACTTTGAGTTTTTCAAAATGAAGAGCTTAGATGAGTTGCTAATGGCTTCTTCTGTAGCATTGGAGTCTGGATTTGAAGTTTGACCTGTCAGAGAGGGCAACATTTTCCTTAGTAAATAATGAAGGGCCATTCTCCCCATCACTGTTCTCAATGCATATTGTCACAGGTAATTTGTTCTTTCATCTGTCCACACAGGTTTATTTTTTTAGAGGAACACATGGCATGAACTCAGAGCATAATGGACACAGCAACAGCTTGTTAGCATAGTCACAATGCCACATTTTCCCTTTTCTTATATACTTGTAAATAGTATATGACAAGTATACAATACAGCACTTATTATTCTTAAGCATTTTCACCATAACTCAGCTGTGTTGATGTGAAGTAACCACAGGATGGCAAAACCCAGCAAGACATCATGAGCCACGGCTTGTCAAATAATAGAGAAATGCCATATATGGAATGCCATATTTTTATCTATCAAAACATTCACACTGGAAAATGCTCTTGATGCCAATAATAATTCATTTTCTTTTGTTGTTATATGCTCTCTCGATATTCTGATATACAGCTCCCATTTTCATCTTACCCCGTCAGAATGTTATAATGGAGCTCTCAGAATTACTTGTGTAATTGAGATATTGTGCGGCTTCAAAGAATGGGATAGTACCAGCATGATGGCATTGATTTCTTTTCTCAGGGAAGTAATTAAGAACTCTGAGATTACAACTTTAGCAAAAAAGAAAAGTAGCTATTTGCTGTCGTTGCCAGAAGTAAAAGACATCTTGGAGAGACAAGCTGTGTCTGACAGAAGTGTGTAGCATCTCTCTGGGAATTTGTATGTTTTTCATTTTTGTGGAGTTTAATGTTTTGTTCAGCAAGTTGTATGGTCACTGCTTTGTTAACTGTCAGCTCCTGTCAGCCGCAGGATCAGTGAGAGGTTGGATGTCTTTTCGTTCTCCAGCCAGCTCGCTGTCTGTGATGGTTGCTTCCACTCCATAAAGCCTAACCTCTCCAATATCCTATTAGCACCTGCTAAATCAACCTGAAACTTTTTAAGGCAAGTCTTGCTTTGTGCATATAATTACACTCTCTGTCTTGTCGTTCAAACTCTAAAACCTCTTATTCCCTGTCAGGGCAGTTGGCCAGGTCATAGAAGATTACTGACTTAACTTTTCGTATTCATTAGCACAGGCTTTTAAAAACAGCAATACCCTGGACTTGAGGCTGACTGTCTCTAAATTTAATTTTTCTTATCAGTCTAGTTTTCCTCATTAAGATGGACCGAATATCAACTTTGGTTTTAATGTTTTGTTCTCAAGCTTTGAGCCTTTGAGTTACATAGAAATATAGCTTGTATCTGATGATAATCCAGTCTATAAGGTTATGTGCCTTCATCAAATACATTAAAGATATGCAAGTGTTTTCCAATTCAGCAATGCAACTTTTCAGTTTGGCTGGGACAAATGGTAAGCAATTGCTGCTTGATTTTACACGTAGCCTCACACTAATATGAAGGTTTCCGTTTGCGTCAACCTTTTTCTATTAAAGCTTACAGGATTTAAATAGATACAGAGATATGTATTTTATCCCATGAGGGAAATTCTTTTTAGCTTTGTTATTTCACCCTTTGTATAAGGGGAAACCACTGTTTTCCCTAATCGTAATTTTATTGAAAAAAAGGAAAAAAAGCCTCCCAGATGCTTGTAGCATTTTTTAGCACTAAATGGCCTCATGGACTGATGTGTCCAGGGGTTAAGCAGGGTTGTCCTCATCAACCTCTGACACTAGGGTCATACATAAGGTTGTGCTCCAGGCACAGCTTCATTGATAAGGGTCATCGAAAGGGTCATCCTCACTCCCTCTTTACTTCTATCCAATTAAAGCTTCAGGAGCTGAATCAGTGCATGGTGTTCATTGGAACATTAATTGTGCTCATTGATTGGCATGTAGTTCAGCTGAATGTCTTCTGAGTGCCACACAATGACATGGTTGTTTTCTCATTCTGTAATCAGTGCTGTTGTAAAGACTTGTAACATAGGTACTTGGTGTGTGTGTGTGTGTGTGTGTGTGTGTGTGTGTGTCTGTGTGTTGGGGGAGAGGGGTAATAAGCTGGACATATAAAACAAATAAGATACAAATTTTCTGCATCCTTTTGGTTTACTTTTAGAGTTCATAGCCTGGTTTAGGTACTTTCTTTATTGCAGGTTCGAAGTTGTCTATCATCATTGTGGAATGATTCCAATCATCTACTCAATTTACAGGCCGCAGGGGGAAATGAAGCCTGTCAAGCCTGTCATTGTACCCTACATTTGAGCACATAGCTATGCTGCTTGTTCTTGTTCTTTTCGTTTAAAAAAAAAATAAAAAATTTTCTTTCATGTATATTCAATCAAAAACATTTCATCAAATTAAGAGCCTTACCAAATCTTTATATTAATACATTTTTCAAATATATATATTTTTTATTATATAGATACTTTGGTCGTCTGCTGAAAGCACAATGAACATTTTGTTGGCATCATTCCAGAAGCAGGGAATAATAATGTGTAATAACAGAACATAAGTAAATGACATAATCTTAAATATCAAGTATTAAGTTGTAAATAAAACAGCAATAATCTAAAATGATAGTTTAAGAAGGTTAACTAGAAATAATTGATCAAATAAATAAAATCATTGATAGGAAAAATAAATAAAAGAATAAAAAGGTAAGTCTAAATGAAAGTAATTCAGAATAGCTTAAAGGCCACACATGCTTAGATGATTAATCCAATTCAAATGATAAGAAACCATCTATAATATTCAATATCCTTTAATACCAACATCAGGAGTAGTGGCTGCAGCATGGCATTAATACAAAGGATATGACCAATGTGTATTTATTTTTTGTGCAGGTGGATTTCAGCTTTGCTTTGCAATCCTTAATTTTTTTTAAATGTACAATTCCCATGAATTTTAGAGTAGCCTGTGCACCAATGCTTTTAATTGTAACTTTACAAAGAATGTTCTGTCTCAGAACTGGGACAACACTCCCACCCTTCTGAAAATCTAATTAAACGAAACTAGTTTTTATCTGTTCTAAATGACTTCAGAGGACCCATTCATTATGCCTGCCCTCCAGTCTTGTCACAAATATTCTCCAATATTACAGTTATTTAATAAATAGGTTACTAAATGGTTTTTTCCTCTTCTACTTTGTTTTATTTTTCATATTTGTGCTTTGTTATTCTGAATGAGGTATTTTAGCCATTAAAAGCACAGGGTAATGGGAGATTTTCATCCTTGACGCAACCAGTTTTGTTGATCTTTTTAATCTTGCTGCTTGCGAGGCTACCATTTCAACACATTTCACTTTAACCACCAGATATAATGAAAGTATAATCAAATGATAAATGAAGGGATATACACTTTGCCTACCTTTTTTCCTCTGCACTGCCACCATAGCAACAAGGCCAGGATAAATCCAGTGTTTAGTGAAATGACACAAGAAATCACATTTAGATTTGATCATCTGCTTTGCTCCATTCCCCCATTTCCCCTCTGCCAATCTTCAGTAGAAATGATCTGAGAGAAATGAATCACTTTCCTCATACCTGGTTTTAGTAAATGCAATGTGAGTGGAAATGGAGATGATTACCATTTGGATGCCTGGCTCATCTTTTGCTCTACTGGGTTGAGGAAGGATATGCACACAATTTCTTTAGGATAAAAATACCACAGTGGGGCTCAAGGCAAGAGTTTCACTTTTTTTTGGATGCTTTGCATCTTATTTGAGCTACAGACGGACTTAATGCTGCCATGCTCTGTAAGAATGTTGAAAAGAGGCTCTATGTTAAATTTACATATACAGTTATTCATTTAGTCTTTCTGTACAGTTGAGATATTAAGTTTTTTTACTCAATTCTTTTTTTCATCCATTTTTCTTTTTCTGAAACTATGGGATCTTGAAAGCAACTGACTTTGTTCAAGCTCGTAGCTCAAGCTTATTCGGGATTCAGCCGATCAAAAGTGACTGGTTGCAAGTTAGATAATACCTGGGACTAGAATGTGTTTCCGTGTGTTTCAGTGAGCACTTGGAAATACATTTTAATGACACACTCATCCTATCTTTCTGCAACGACCAAATGTCAACATCCTGTTGTGTAAATACCTGGATTCATACAGTTCAGTTTTGCAGCCATCCCTTCATATGCAACTGTGTCAAGGTGAAATCCAGACTTACCCCCACCTGTTGTTTTAAAACACTTAAGCCCCTTTCAGACTTGCCTTGAAAAGCGGTAATGTTGCAGACTTTGTCTTTTACCTCGTAGGTGTAGCGGACATTTACCGGCTAGCCCCCATGTCATAAGAGCGGAAATGTTGTGACACGTCATTTTGCCTGAATGCAGAAGAAATGTTCTGGACAGGTCGCAACACAAAGACGTCCTACCCTGTTTCGACAATTGACTTATCTGGAGGTTTTCCCCATATCTGAACATAGTCGGGGTGTAAAAGGTCAGTAAGGAAGCGAAATGTTTGAAAAGACAACTCCTGTAAAAGAGTGGATGGACTCTACTGCAAATATTCTGCAATGCAAGTCTGAAAGCGGCTTTAGTGTAGGTCAGGGGTGTTGAGCTCCAGTCTTCGAGGGCCACAATCCTGCAGGTATTCAATGTTTCCCTGCTTCAACACACCTGACTCAAATGAATGAGTCACTATGCAAAACGTCATAGGCTGTTGGATCCATTTAATTTGAGTCAGGTGTGTTGGCGTAGGGACATTGTAAACACATTGGGCAGCGGCCCTTGAGGACCAACTTTGGACACCCCTGATGTAGGTGAAGCAGTAATTCCCATATAAAGAGCTTTTTTCCTTGTAATTCAATCATCCAAGCTACAAGTTAATGCCAAGTTTAAATTGGTCCTGATGATCTGAAATTCTGCTAAATGGTGCTTAATAAGCAGGGAGAAGATGTAAAATGATGCCAAAACAATCCAATCTTTCTGCTACCTGCTGTTAAGAGGAACAATGGGAATCCATTTAAAATCTCCTAGGCAGGAAGGCAAAGCAAAATGTCCATATGACTGCAAAGGAACTGCAGCAAAATTTTGCTGTCAAAGGAGTGGTGGGGCACTGTACCACTCTGCATTGAATATTTATAAGAGGCAAACCTACCTGCCCCAACATCCCAAATGTATGACAGCCTACGAATTAGGATAATCAGGATAAGTTTTTTTCAAGTGTAACTCTTTAACAGTAGATCAGGGCTATTCAATTAATTTGGAATTGGCGCCAGTTCATGAATCTGAGGCAAAATAAGGTGCCGGAAAATATGAGTTATCACAGTAACAAATAAAGAAATTACAACAACATACTTAGGGACTCAATATATTTTATTTTGTAAATGCAGAACAATATATACACATTAATCCACACATGGACTACTACTGTAATAACTTTTGTCCACTTTGAACATAAATTAAGACACTTCAACAATCGGTCTAGGTCAGCCATTTCTCAGATATTTAAGATTGCACTTTTTTTAAGTGGCAGGCAACATCAAATCTCAAAAAAATTACGTAGCAATCTAAAACGTTTTAAATTAATCAGGCACTATATCCAAGACCTATACATGCATGCTATGATATTTTCATATATATCGTACTGCATGACAGCATGGGGCCAGACCACTCCCTCAGCCACAAGGAGCATTGGTTCATTGTACAATCAAGTAATGGAAATCATGGAAAAAAAGCCAATCCGTTACCACTACTACAAAATTCTTGAGAAACATAAATTGCTAAGCTTTGAAAGTTTTAGGGACTTGTGCTTTCTGAAATTAATATTCAAATGCATGAATAATTTAGCACCAGAGCCACTTAGTTTATTTGTCCAGAGACAAAACAGCAACAACAGTCACCAGAGGTTCCATCAACTAGAACTACAGAAAGACTTTTGGTCATTCTGCTTTCTTTCTCTTACGAAAGTGCAAAGTTGTGGAATTCATTACCGACTGAACTCTTCATTACCGACTGAACTCAAGACCATATATAAGTTTAAAACCTTCACCTCTAGGCTTAAGTCTTGGCTGAAAACAAATCAGAAGTGTACTCATTTGTAAATAGCACTGTGTGCATGTGTGAATGAATGATTTATAGGTTTTGTAATGTATTATATTTTAATGTAGTGAAAGACCCGGCCAGGGACGGGAGTTGCTTTAGCTACTAACTCTGTTTGCTTGGCATCAGCTACAATTTCTTATTTACTTTTTTGTAACTATGTACGAATGCAATGTCCCTGTCAAATAAATAAATAAATAGATAAATCTCAAACAAAACAAAATAAAACCAAAGTGCATAGTATGGTACAGAAAAGAATTAAAACAAGATAACAGTGAGTGGTATTTTATCAAGGCAATGTATTTCATATTGCACAGTTTGGGTGAACAATATCAGTTGTTTAAATTTTTATTCATTTAACTGACATTTAACAACTTAAATTCCAAGTGCATCAACAATACAAAACAAAAATTGCATAACGTGCTTCTAATTATAACAATGCAACAGTGCATGGTACTTTATCAGGGCAAAACATTTCAAAATATTTTCAACAATAATCACCCATTTTAGCCCTGCTAACATGAGTAAAAACATCACTTGCCAGCCTTTTTCAGTTTTTAAGACCGGAGAAATGCCAGAATCTCCTCTCTTAGTTAAAAGATGGTTCAATGGGTTTCCTTTGCTAAGCTTTATAATGTCATTGACTATGTTTACATGCCATCAATATTCGGGTTAAGGTCAATATTCCGGTTTCTCAAACTTTTAGAATTCCCCGTTTACATGCTTGAGCAGACAGAGTTACTCCTGTATACATGATAGTTGCAATCAATTGGAATATCCCGACCCAAACCGCGACGCACGGAGAATGTCATGACGTAAATGTGCGCCGTTTTCCGCTTCTTCGTGTATCCATGGCAACAACAATAACAGTAGGCGGAAAATTAACTATCCGGGACCGATAGCAGTCGCTTTTGCTTGCGCTTTGGTGCTGGTACTGACCCACCAGCAGTATTTGACACTATTGTGTGTCATGGTCCGTCAAGAGCAGAACGTGTAGTGGAAATGGGAAATGGAACCAAAGTTGTGCCTTAGTCATCCACGCTTCCCGTTTCCACCAGACCACCATGTGTTTCACCACTGTGATGAAAAATTTTGTTTCCTCCTCGCTCCAAAAGTGTGGTGTGATGCGTCTTGGTTGCGCCATGTTTGTTTGTTTACTATTTAAAAGACTCAGAGTCCTTGCGGATAGAACATGCTCAGAACACAATTTAATGTTCCTTTCGATAGAGATATTCCGACACGCGTTTACATGACCTAATATTCGGGTTGGAAAAGGAGTAACCCGGGGGTAATATTCAGATTTTTAAAAAATATGGGCATATTCGGGTTTCTGCCGGTGTTTACATGGCCGTGGGCAAACCGGTTAATTGCTAATATTCCAGTTATGAAAGGGTTATTGGCTGCATGTAAAAGAGCAAATCTTTGTATTCAGCAGACATGTCAGTCAACAGCTTGCAGAAAAGGCGATGCTGTAAACTGTGCGCCAAACTCACCACTGAGTTTGGCACACAGGGGGCTTTAGTGGATGAGACAATGTAGAGATTTCATCTACAGAGCCAAGACCTTACATCCTTATGAGATCCTTACAGCTAGCTTCTGATCCCTGCTGACCATCGTGGCTGCACCATCCGTCACCAGGATGTTGACGCACAATCCAAGTTGTTCTCCTCAAAGAATGCTTCAATTTTGGTGAATAAAATCTCACTGATGGTCTGCCCCTCCAAGCAGATCCTCGCAAAAATATTCTCTATCAAAAAATTGCACATCGAGCTGCGCTACATCAATGTTACCTGTTGACTCATCCACAGCCAAAGACATCAGCTCAGCCTTCCTCAGCTTCTCTGAAAGCGTCTCGAAAACATGAATGAAATGAAATGAAATGAAATGAAATGAAATGAAATGAAAAATACTTTATTTATCCCTTTTGAGGGAAATTA